>JAHRHZ010000119.1:3814118-3894063 GCA_024137785.1 Ginglymostoma cirratum | reverse complement strand
TTTCGGGCCTGATGAAGGGTCTAGGCCCGAAACGTCAAGCTTTCCTGCTCCTATGATGCTGCTTGGCCTGCTGTGTTCATCCAGCTCCACACCTTGTTATCTCGGATTCTCCAACATCTGCAGTACCTATTATCTCTGATACTCCTGTACAAGTGTATCATAACTTCACAGGACTTTTCTCTCCCAATGGTTGTGCAAATTGGGTCACAAAATATGGGCCTTAGTTAATTTTTGTTGGAAAAGTAACTTTCCTCTGCCTTTCTGAAGACAGCTATTTTTGAGTGGCTTTTTAACGCATTAGGGAGGTGTTGGGTTAAAAGCACTTACATACATCACTGGTCCCCATTTTGAGGACCACAAATAAATTGTATTCCTCTGACGCACTTTCTGCATGTGCTGACGGGGGTTTTGGAAGCCCTAAATAATACACCTCCTCAAGAGTTCATGACCACTAGGGGAAGCCTGCTCAGGAGTCAGAACCTTTCTGAATGTTAAGTGTAAAATGTTTCTACATCTTCGAATTAAATGCGGCAACTGAAATTAGATGCATTTTCAATGCAGTGATTCATCATAAGGCTCTGTCCTGCAAAAGTAATTTAACTACTACATTGTCCACCATTCAGTAAGTCTTCACATTACAATAGTTTTTCCCATTGGAGGAAGTGCCAGTTTGCATTCAGTATTCAGTAAGCTTTGCATGGTCAGGAAGGAGAGATCACATCCATAGTGAGACACAGCCCAAGTGAGTACATAGTTTGGGGAATTTGGAGGCGTGTGGGAATTCGGTGCTAAGGGGAAGGGGTCCTTTCTGCTTGCTGTTTTTAGCTCATAGCTTGTAGGGCATTTTTTTAACAGGAGAAATTGAAGGCCAGGATCAGGGGTCCAGCACAAAAGAATGGCATTACAGGTAAATCATAAGTTCATTAGTTGGTCACAGCTACTAATTTCACTATCTATTACAAATTATTTTCCGACTGAAGGTAAATAGAGGAATTACTTAGGGGAAAAACCAAAGTACCAGTAGGATCATTTTAAAAATCAAATTAAAAACTAACTAAATAAAAAAGAGCTGAGCAAGGTGTGATGTATTGTACCTGCCTGATGCGGGAGCTGGTGGACCCCATTGTGGTTCATAGTGACAACATCTACAGCAAGTGTTGGTTGCTTGAGGAATTCTGATTCAAAGTTGGTGAGCTGAAGTCTAGGTTTCACATAGGGACGCTGTGTTTCAGGAGGCAGTCACGTACCTTAGATTAACTGCCTCAAATTCAATCAGTGGTCAGGGACATGAGGATGTGACTACCAGCGATGTAAATAGAGGGACCCAGGAAGTAGCACGGAAGGAGCATCAACCCTGAGCTTGTCTAACAGGTTTAAGGTTATTGCTTCCTGTCTGGATGAGAGCAGGGGCTGTAGGGAGGATGAACAAACTGACCATAGCACCATGGTACAGGGTGCCATTCAAGAGGAGGGAGAAAAGTGAAATGTAGTTGTAATTGGGGTTAGTATAGTCAAGGGAACAGACACGGGTTCAGGAGATCTGATCTGGGCTGCAGCGAAACTTGGAGTGAGAGCGGAAAAATCCAGTTGTCGTGGTCCATCTAGGTACCAGTGATATAGGTAGAACGAGGAAAGAGGTTCTGCTGAGGAAGTATGAGCAACTAGGGGCTAAATTCAAAAGCAGAGCCGAAAATGACATAACTTCTGGTTTACTAGCTAAACTATGATCAAATTGACAAAACGTCACAAGATTAAAGTGGTCAACACGTGGCTCAAAGATTGGTATGGGAGAAATGGGTTTGAATTCATGGGACATTGGTACTAGCACTGGGAAGCATGGAGCTGTTCAGATGGTACAAGCTCCAAATGAAACATGCTGGGACCAAAATAAAAAGGACTGTGGATAGGGCTTTAAGTTAAACAGTTGTGAGGTGGGTTCAATTGCACAGCAAATTATGGAAAAAGTTAAAGGGAGGGAGGGTTCAACAGAGGTTATTAAAATTTCCAGAACAAGTAACAGGACAGGGAGTATGGAAAAGGTCAGGTATCTAACTTCAGGCACAGCAGATAAGGGGACAACTATGAGAAGGGGGCAGTCAATGCAGGACTGAGGGTGTTGTACGTAAATGCACGCAATATACAAAACAAGGTAAATTAGCTTGTAGATTGAAATTGGCAGGTATGATGTTGTGGCGCAGAGACATGGCTGCAATGGGATCAGGACTGGGGATGAAATAGCCAAGGATACATGTCCTATCGATAGAAGGGGCAGATGAATGAGAGGGTGGTGTTGCTTGTTGGTAAGAAATTAAATCAATAGCAAGAAGAGACATACAGCCGGAAGGCTTAGAATCTATGTGGGTAGAGTTGAGGAACGGCAAGGCAAAAATGCATTAATGGGGGTTGTATAATAGGCCTCCTCGCAGGATGAGGAGATGAAAATAAATGAGGAGATAGAAAATGGATCTAATAAAGGCACTATTACAATAATCATGGGAGACTTCAGTACACAGGTGGACTGGGAAAATCTGGTTGGTAGTGGATTCCAAGGGAAAGAATTAGTGGAATGTCTACGAGATCTTTATTTTTGTAGGAGCTGTGGTAGAGCTAAAGTGCAACGAGGTTGGGGGGTGTCGGTGGTGCTGTGGTTCTGGCTGAAACTTGGAGAATACTGAGAGGTTTGGATAGAATGGACATAGGGAAGATGTTTTCACTAATCGAGGGGACTAGAACCCAAGGGAGCATCCTCAGTGTGAAGCGATGACCATTTAGAACTGGGATTAGGAGGCATCTTTTCAGCCAGAAGATGGTTGATATGTGGAATTCATTGCCACAGTACTGAGGAGGGCAAGTCATTGAGTGTATTTAAGACAGAAATTGATAGGTTCTTGATTAGTAAGGGAATCAAGGATTAAGGGGAGAAGACAGGAGAATGGGGTTGAGAAAAATATCAGCTATGATTGAATGGCGGAACAAACTCAGTTGCTAAATGGTCTAACTCTGCTCCTATATCTTTTAGTCTTATGGTCTTATAAAATATAGAATAATGTGTTGGTGAATTCTCTTTGTCATTTTAGCACTGGAATTTAAATGTACAGATCGCTCTGACTGTGAGAAAAGCAACCCTAATGTTATCCTCACAAGAGTGCTGCGCTGGAAATTAAATCGCGCCATTCCCAGTTTCATCACAAAGTTTAAAAATTTAATAATTGGACACAAATTCCCCAATTTACCTGTTTCTTAGAGCCAGGTTGACAGAAAGCACAGATCAGGTTTATTTACCTAAAGAATTAACATTTATTACAAATAAATTGATTCGAGCTACAGATAAACAATCATGAACCGACAACGTAAACCCCACCTATAAAATCCCCTACACATGCAGCCAGGCACAAGAGACTCGGTGTTATGGGTGGAGAGAAAGACTGGGAAATCAGTTCAATGGCCCTTGTCCACAGGATTCACTGAGATTTGGCTTGTTAGGACTTATTGCTCCTCAATCTGCCTTCTCCAGGAACTTTGACTTGCTTACATGAGGCACAGGGGGACTGGCTCAGATGTATTGCTTACAGCAATTGATGAGGTGAAATAAATTGGCTTTCTTCAGGCTTAAGGTGTTTTTTTAATGCCTTTTTAAAGTACAGCTACTTTGTTTCAAAGGTATAATGGCTTCTGACCAAACATTCACACCCACAAGCTGTTCAGCTAACTTGGACCTCACAACATAGTTGTGGTGAGCAGAAGGTCTATGTCATTTACAACTGGTCAGCACTCCACAGACCAAACAGCTTCTTTTGCCAGCCAAATCTCCCTTTGCCCTTCGCCCATTGCTTGAACAAACAACAATGCAAACAGTACTTAACAATGACTGTCAGGTAGCTTGCTTTTGAAAAGTGCGACAATCTTAGGCATAATCCTTGGTTTTTAAATTGTTCCTTCTCCCATTTCAGTCCAGCATCAAAAATACAGAAAAAAAACATGCTCTTTATAATTACTGTACTTTCCAAAAGTATAAAAAAATCTGAGTACCCATTTCGCTTATGTGATTCATAGGTAATTTGGATGGGTATATGAATAAGAAGAATTGAGAGGGATATGGGTCAAATGTTGGCAAATGGCACTAGGTTGGATTTGGATGACTGGTCAGCGCAGAGTTGGACCAAAGGGTCTGTTTCCATGCTGTATGACTCTATGACTCTTTGATTCTATAAATGTTGCAACTATAGCTGCAGTTACCATTTCCTCTGGCAGTTCATTCTACATGTGAATCACCCTCTATGCAAAAATGTTGTCCCTCAGGTTCCCTTTTAAATATTTTTTCTCTTAGCTTAAAAATATGCTCTGTAGTTGTGAAGTCCCCTACCCTAGGGAAGAGACCTTTGCTATTCACCACATCTATGACCCTCATGATTTTATAAGCCTGTATGAGGTCATCTCTCAATCTTTTATGCTCTAGTGAGAAAAAGCCCCAGCCCACCCAGCTTCTCCTTATAACTCAAACCCTACAATCCTAGTAACATCCTTGTCAATCTTTTCTGCATCCTCTCCAACTTAATAATATCCTTCGTATAGCAGAGCAACCAGAACTGGACACAGTACTCCAAAAGTGGCCTCTCCAATGTCCTGTATAACTGCAATATGACATCCCAACTCCTAAACTCAATGATCTGAGCAATGAAGGCAAGCGTTCTAAATGAATCCTTTACCAATCTGTATAACTGTGACACAACTTTCAATGAACTTTGTACCTGAACCCCTAGATCTCTCTATTCGACAACACTCCCAGGGCTCTTGCTCCATGTCTAAAGATTTATTTTCATCTAGAGTATGTGGTAAAGGATTTGTCTTTTGTTTGTCTTAATTGTGAATGAGAATGTGTGTATTTGGGATTTTTAAAGGGGTATAGTTGAAGTTGCATAGGTGTAGATTAGGGGCCCTTTCTTTTCTCTGCCACTTGCTAAAGTTGTTTGATACGATAAACAGAGCTTTTTTCCCATTAATAATGAAACCTGGTGTGAACTACTTTTGTCCTGACAGCAGTACTTCAGGCAAATTGGGCATCTTGGTGGTCTAATTGAGTTAGAGTTAGGGATGGCTTGTGGAACAGTGGGGCACAACTATCAGTGCACTCTTCCTGGTTACATTGAGACATTGCTCTGAAAAAATTCCATGATTCTGTGAGTGAAACGTATAGAGAGGGAGGGAGAGACAAATAGATAACCAGAGAATTGTGTGAGAGGCAATGTGGGAACATAAAAAAGATAGATAAGAATGCAGAGATGGAGAAACAGGTGCAAAGACTGTAACGGGCCAGATGTGAAAGCCTTACAACTACACAAACTGAAGGGAGACTTGAAGGAGTTAGATTGTGTGACAAGAACATAGAAATACAGGCAATGAATGGCACTTGTCTGTGAATATTACCACTTGTTCATAACTAGAAAAATAGAGTAATCCTGTGTCTGTTCTCGACACTATGAACATCAAACACCTTTATTTTTCATTTGTTAGGCCTTTATGTTTTTCTGCTTTTTGTTTAGCTATTTCTAATTTTGTCATCAAACTAACCTTTTCCCTTTAAACTTTTTCCCAATTCTCCCCAAAATCGTCTTTGCCCTCATACAGCTAAAAATAATTCTCTGAAACACATGGGATTCTTCACCCAGTCCTTGCTCCCTTAACAGTACAATGTAAAGCATTTTACACATAAAAAGTTCAACATTTCCACAGATATTCACAAACTCACCCATTTTTTTCCCATTACTCCTCAAAAATACCTCAAATCTTGATTTAGTTAGCCTGTTTCCAAGTGCTTGCCAAAGTACCCCTGGCATTGCAGAATTATGGAATTTCTTTTAATCATTCATGGGATGTGGCTATCACATTGCTCACCCCTAGTTGCCGTTGAGAAAATGGTGGTGAGTAGCTTTCTTGAAGTACTGCAGTCTATTTGGTGCAGGTACATCCACTGTGCCATGAGGAAGGGAGTTCCAGGATAGGGAAAGAATGGTGATATATTTCCATGTTGAGCAGCTTGCATTTGGTGGTGTTCCAATGCATCTGTTACCCTTGGCCTTTTAGAGTAGTCATAGTTTTAGAAGATGTTAGCAAAGAAGCCTTGGTGAAGTCAGCAGTACATCTTTTAACTGGTACACACTGCTGCTGCTGAGCATTGGCAGTGAATGTTAGTGCCAGTCAAATGGGTTGCTTTGTCCAGGATGGCGCCAAACCTCTTGAGTGTTGTTGGAGTTGCACTAATCCAGACAAATGAGCAATATTCTATCACACTCCTGACTTGTGCCTTGTAGACAATGACAGACTTTGGGAAGTGAAGCAAGTTACTTGCTGCATGATTACTAGCCTCTGAACTGTACTTGTAGCCATTATATTTATACAGATAGTCCAATACACAACCACAGGAAGTTGATAGTAGGGGGTTCAGCACAATAATACCATTGAATGTCAGGAGACAATGGTTGGATTTTGTCAGGTTGGAGAAGTTCTTTGCCTGGCACTCGTGTGGTATGAATGTTACTTGTCAGCCCAGATCTGGATGTTGTCTAGGACATGCTGCACTTAGGCATGGATTGTTTTTTAACCCAGTTAAGCCAAAGGTTTTGCCTGTCAGTTGTGTAGATTCTGTGGAATACTTACGATCCCATGGCATTACACAAAATAGATCAGTGAATCCTCCTAGTGTCTTGGCCAATATTCATACCTCAATCAACATGACCAAAAAAGGATTAACTCACCGTTTCTGCCATCACATTTTGTGGAATTTTACTGTGAATAACAGTTCTCATTGTTTTCAATTAGTTGCATGTAAAATGTTGTGGGATGTTTTCGAGAGATGCAATGTAAATAGTTCTCCTTTCATAGTGTGACCAGCTGAGCCCTGACTTCAGCGATGCATGAACGAAAATGCACTAGTGCCTATGTGCCCTTTTCTCTTATTCGTATGAATAAATGAATAACATACCCACAAACTGTGACCTCTGCTCCATCTATACAATCTGCTTTCTGCGTTCAGCAGGTGTTCCCTGAACTAACTGATTTTCCTCTGCTTTTTGCCTGTTTATGTATATTTCCCAGTTACAAAGAATGAGTAAAAAAAGAATGGAGATGCATTACAGATGCATCTGTACAACACCAAAGGACAGACTTGTGTTTACTTTCAGTGTAACATTGGGCCAGGTGTCTCAAAAAGGAGGAAAAGCAAATGTAAATGAGAGCGGATTTGGGTGTCAAGAAATTATCTGCATCATTTTTCTGGTATTTGGCTTGGAAATGGCTAAAACACTTCACTGAAAGCAGAACACCCCCATAGAATGATGAGGATCTGCATTTATATTGCACCTTTCATGACCCCAGGATGTCTTGAGAGCACTTTACAGTTAATCATTCACTTTTGAAATGTTGTTGCTCATGAAACATAGGGACGCATCACATGGCATGAGGTCTGAACAATCAGCAGTGAGATAATTTATAGTTTCAGTGATACTGTAAGAGAAAGAGTCGCATTCATAGGCTGCTTTTCACAACCATTCAAGTATCATAACATTCAAGGCTACGGGTTGAGTGTGGGAAAGTGGGATGAGTGTAGGTAGTAGCAACTTTTGTGTTACAAACTTGATGGGCTGAAGGGCTTCGTCTGCGCTGTATAATTTTATGATTCTCATCATTGGATGTTTAAAAGTACTTCACAACCAGTTAAGTGCTTTTGAAGTGCTGTACTTTATGAAAAGTGCAACCAACATGTGCACAGTGAACTCCCACAAACAGCAATGCGATAACGGCCAGATAGTTTACTTTTGGTGATGTAGATTTAGTAAATCTTTTTGTTCCTCGCGCACCCAAGCAGGCAGATGGGGCCTCAGTTTAATGGCTCATCTGAAAGACAGCACTCTTTCACTACTGTGCTGGACTGTCAGTTTCTCGCCCTGGCCGTGGAGTGGCACTTCAACCCAGAACCTTGTGCTACCAACAGATCTGTGGTTGGTTGGTTGGTTGACCCAGATCTTGGTTAGTGCATTGGGATATCTGCCTCAGAGGTAGCAAGAACTGCAGATTCTGGAGTCAGAGACAAATCAGTGTGGAGCTGGAAGAACACAGCAGGCCAGGCAGCATGGGAGGTGCAGGAAAGTTGACGTTTCAGGTCAGGACCCTTGTTGTCTGAAAGACTGTCAAGGGATACTGTGTCTTTTGCATCCATCTGGAGGAGAGGGGATGCAGGTAAAGAGGCTCAGTCTACATCTTAGACCTCAGATGTGATGGAGCCCTCCCTCCATGTGGTGCTGTCAGCCCAGACTGGCAGAAGTTGGGTTTGTTATCTCACAAACGGGCAAGTTAAGTTGGTTTCAGCTGCCTCCCCCAAAGCACCTCACCGTTGCTGCTGCTGCTGCTTCTCTCTCTCAGGCTGGCAGCTCCCGCCGTCACCACAGCAACAACCTCCCCGACCCGGAGCCCGGGGCACCCTGGGAGGTGCTGGGGCGGCGGCTCTGATTGGCCGAGAGGGGAAAAGGGGGCGGGGATTCAGCCATGGCGGCCTCCAGAGCGGGGATGTTGTCGGCGCGGCTCCGGGCCGCGGGGCCCAGGTAAGGAGCGGGTACCTGGTAGGCCGGGCGTCGCCGAGAGTCTCAGTCTGAATCGGGGAAGACTGGACCCAAGCAGAGGTGCCTCCTTATGACCGTCAGGCCGGTGTGATCGGGTCGGCGCTCACACTTGCACTGGGAGCGCTTTCACCTCACCCGGGTTAACTCGGTATGAAATGTCACAGCGAACCTCGTGAGTCGGTCGCTCCATGTGATAACAAATGGCCCAACTCAAATGACACCCACCGCCGCCCCCCACCCCCAAACACACGCCTCTGTCAGTATAGGATCAGGAGCACCCGGAGTGCAGTTTGCTAGAGATGCGAAGGCATTAGAAAGAGAGAAAATGCATGAGACGATTCACGAGAATGGTCGTAGGCGAACAGACAAGATCGGGTTAACAAGCGTGGGGCTGGATGAACACAGCAGGTCAAGCAGCATCATAGGAGCAGGAAAACTTGACGTTTCGGGCCTAAAGATCGGGTGTTTTCAGACCATGGTTCTAGGAATGCGGAAGTTTATGAAAAAGCTGGGAATTGTTCTCTTTGGAGAGGAGGGTTGAGAGGACGATTTGGTCGAGGTGCTCAAAATCACGAGGGCTCTGGGCAGATTAGGTACAGCTCTTACTTGTGGAATGCTTGAGGGTGGGAGGGCGCAGATTTCAATTAATTGGCAAAAGAAGCAAAACTATGACTAAAGGTTCTTGTGGTGCCGTGCTGATCTTCCAACCCCTGAATGAGGAGGCCCAGGTTCAAGTCCCACCTCGTACAGGAGTGTTTAATAGCAATTCTGAGCAGATTGATTAGAAAACATCTGCAATGCATCTATTCTTTAAGGGCAACTTTAAGGGCATTTAAATGGTCGTTGGATAAACATATGGATGATAATGGAATAGTGTATGTTAGATGGGCTTCAGGTTGGTTTCACAGGTCAGCGCAACATCGAAGGCCAAAGGGCCTGTACTGCACTGTAATGTTCTGTGTTCTATGTTCTATTCATTGTGCGGTGGAAGGTAGGTTTTTTAAAATGGGAACAATATGTAGAGTTGTGGACAAAGTCAGAAGTCACACTATACCAGGTTATAGTCCAATAGGTTTATTTAAAATCACAAGCTTTTGTAGTGTTGTTGCTTCAGGTGACTTCAAACTGCTGTTCCTTCGTCAGGTGAAGTCACCTGATGAAGGACCAATGCAAAGAAAGCTTGTGATTTTAAATAAACCTATCGGACTATAACCTGGTATTGTGTGATTTCTGACTTTGTCCACCCCAGTCCAATGCCAGCATCTCCACATCAGGGTTGTGGAAAGAGGAGAGAATGGTACCCAGTGAATTGCTTGTTTGGATAGTTGGTGAAGAGTCAATGATTTGTGATTCTGTGACATACTGGCAAACCAAGTGATTGTTAATTTGTACGTGGATCCCTTTCGTCCCCAAGTTGAACCATATTAGTTTGAATTGTAAAGTAGAAAATAAACATTTGTATTTCTTTAATTTGTTCTTGGCACTTTACGGCCAGTACTTTTCGAGGTATTGCAAAGCATGTGTGTGCAGCAAGATCCACAAGCAGTTATAGAGTCATAGAATCATATAGCACAGAAACAGGCCCTTTGGCCCAACTCACCCATGCCAACCAAGTTTCCCAAACTAAATTAGTCCTACTTGCCTGGGCTTGGCCCCTATGCCTCTAAACATTTCCTATTCATGTACCTATCCAAATATCTTAAATGTTGTAGGCATACCTGCATCTGCCACTTCTGGCAGTTCATTCCATATACAAACCACCCTCTGTGTGAAAAAGTTCCCCTCCTGCCCCTTCTAAATCTTTGTTCTCTCACCTTAAAGATATGCCCCTAGTTTTGAACTCTCCCACCCTAGGGAAAAGACCTCTGCTATTCATCTTATCTATGTCCTGCATGATTTTATAAACCTCAATAAGGTCACCCTTCAACCCTCCAGTGAAAGAAGTCCCAGCTTATCCTTATGACTCAAGACCTCCATTCTCAGCAACATCCTGCTAACTCTTTTCTGAGCCCTGTCCAATTTAATAGTATCCTTCCTATAGCAGGGTGACCACCCGGTAACTGATTTTAGTGTGATGGTTGAGGTAAAAATTGGCAACAGCCTAGGGAGAATTTCTCTGCCTCTTTTTGAAGTAGGGTTCTAGCACATTTGCACCCACTGAGAAGGAAGATGAATGTCCCGGCTTAACATCGCGTCCACACTCTCTTCATGCTGGGTTATGTGTTCAGGTCTCTGGAATAGACTTAAACTGCTAACTTTCTGATTTGAAAGAGAATTGGTGAATCCTGGCCTTTAACCTATTCTAAGTATCAGTTCCTTGAGTTTCTTTAATTGCGGTTTGTTAATGATACAAAAATAGGCTGTATGTTTGGTGAAGAAGATATCAGTGGATCTGGTCAGCTGAACAGAAAGATTGAATTCAGTCTGGAGAAGTATGAATTAATACATTTGGGAGGGTAAATGAGTCGAAGGATTGCACAACTAATTAAAAAATACTCAAAGAACTGCAAATACTAGAAATTGGAAATAAAAACAGAAATTCCTTGGTAAACTCAGGTCTGGCGGCATCTGTGGATAGAAAGCAAAGTTAATGTTTCTGGTCCAGTGACCCTTCTTTATAACAATTGATTATACAACTGGTAGGATTTTGATAAATCTGGAGAAACATGGACCTGTCCATGTCTGTAGACACTTGGAGGCAGCAGGACTGGCAGACAAGGTGGCCTAGAAGGCATAAAGGATACTTTCCTACTTTTGGTGAAGGCTTTCAGTATAAAACCACAAATACCATACTGGAACTCTGCAATAAACGCAACCTAAACTGCAGTTAGAGTCCTGGTCGCTGTGATCTCACATAAAAGAATACAGAAGAAATTTCAGTTTATTGCCAGGACTAAAGCGTTTTGGAAACAGGAGAGCACCAACATCCATGAACTCACTCTCTGGCCCTAGTTCTATGCGCATTAGCAGTCTTGTATTTGAACTGGAATTGGCCATTTAGGGTTTTGGCCTATTCTGACAATTAGACCATAAAGTCAGGTTGAATGACCTTGCCTTGGACTCCCTTGAGTTTTGAAACACTCCTGAGCTAATTGAGGTTTAAAATTGGGCAAGGATCCAGTAGGGTAGGCAGAATGTATTTGCTTCATTTTTGACAGTTCCCACAGTGGCATTGTAACAGATGCTCCCATCAAGGGAAGCTTTCACTTTGGAAGAACCACACAAAGAGGAAGCTTTGCCTTGTTAATAAAATGTCCACTTATGCCTGGGCTCTCTGAGATTGGAGCTTCCAGTATGGCTTTTATAGAATCCTTCAGTGTGGGAGCAGGCCATTTGGCCCTTCGAGTTCCCTCTGACCCTCCAAAGAGTATCACACCCGGACCCACATCCCTACCCTATTCCTGTAACCCTGCATTTCCCATGGCCAATCCACCTGCGCATCTTTGGACTGTGGGAGGAAAACCAGAGCACCTGGAGGAAACCCATGAAGTCACAGGAAGAATATGCAGACACCACACAGACAGTCGACTGAGAGTAGAATCGAGTCTGGTTCCGTGATGCTGTGAGGCAGCAGTGCTAACCACTGAGCCACTGTACTACCCAGAGCTTTTGGAAGCGCAGATTTCCCTTTTGCTCCAGTTTTTTTGGATAAGGCATTCGTTGTACAGTGTTTTAATTGTACTGTCTTTTTTTCCTGGTTTCCAGGATGCTGTGGTCTATACACCAACCCTTGCTGACTCCAGGCTGTTCCAGGCCGTGCACTCGGAACTTTTCCAATTGTGAGTATGCAATTTGCCAGCTTGCTTTATGTTGACTCCTGTTAACAGGGGCTTTTCAAGATCGCAATCATGTGGCTGACCAGTCCTGTAGATCAAGGGTAGTGTAACTTTATGGATATCCCTGCATGGCAGATGGTGGAATTTAAATTCAATAAAAATTGGAATTAGAATTTGGAATCTGTAATTACATGCACCATGAAATCATTGTCAATTGGCACGAAATAAAAACATCCGGTTCACTATTGTCCCTTAGGGAAGGAAACTGCCATCCTTTACCGTGTACAGCTTTGATCTCCTTACTTGAGAAAGGATGCACTGGCACTGGAGGGGGCGCAGAGGAGGTTCACTAGGTTGATTCCAGAGTTGAGAGGTTTGGTTTATGAGGAGAGATTGAGTAGACTGGGACTATACTCACTTGAATTTTGAAGAATGAGGGGGGATCTTGTCAAAACATAAAATTATCAAGGGAATAAATAAGACAGAAGCAGGGAAGTTGTTTCCACTGGCAGGTGAAACTAGAACTAAGGGGCATAGCCTCAAAATAAGAGGGGAGCTTTTGTAGGACTGAGTTGAGGAAGAACTTCTTCACCCCAAAAGTTGTGAATCTGTAGAATTCCCTGCCCAGTCAAGCAGTTGAGGCTACCTCGTTGATCATTTTTAAGGCAAAAATAGATATATTTTTGAACACTAAAGGAATTAAGAGTTATGGTGAGCAGGTGAGTAAGTGGAGCTGAGTCCATGAAAAGATCAGCCATGATCTTATTGAATGGTGGAGCAGGCTCGATGGGCCAGATGGCCTACTCCTGCTCCTATTTCTTATGTACTTATGTACTAAATGTATACTGACCCAGGAATGTGGGTGGTGGGCTTTGGAAGTGAACCCAAGCAGCCAACTTGCACACAATGGGACTCCATAGACTGCAATGATAAAAATGACCAGATGATGGTTTTTAAGCTATGTCAGAGTTAATCAGGGCATCAGATATCTCATTGGTAGAACCCCTTACTCCTTTTTTTTGTGTAAAATTGTCTTTGGATCTTTCAAGTTCATCTGGGAGAGCAGTCGGGACTTTGGATTATACATTCACCCAAAGAGTAGCACTGCTGGCAATGCTGCACTCCTCAGTGCTGTACTGGATTGTTGGGTGAAATGATGTGTTCCATTCTGTGGAAAGGGTGTTGAACTCAAAATTCAATGACCCAAAAGCAAGTGTTCTACACGCTGAACCACAGCTGACACTAAACTCTAACTCAATATTGGTTCAACTGTGTTAGGCCAGAAGGGTCACTAAGTCAATAGTGCTCCGAGTCCAGGTTAGTACATTTAGCATGGAAGATGTAGTTAATCTGCCAATGGGGGAAAGCATGTGCAGTGAGATCTATAAATGGCTGAAGCTTGCAGTTATCCCTGCTTCACAGATTTGGTTTGATTTATTATTGTTGTGTGTACCTAGGACCAGTGAAAAGTTTTGTTTTGCATGCAAAGTGCATTAGGGTAATACAACAGAGCGAGGAATACAATGTTATGGCAACACAGAAGGCGCACAAAGAGCGAAGTCAACATTAAATTTAAAATTTGAGAGGTCCATTCAGAAGTTTGCTAACAGCAGGGAAGAAGTTGTTCTTGAATTGGGAGGTTGGGAGAGATTATAACCAGGGTGGGAGGGGTCTTTGATTATGTTGGCTGCCTTTGAGGCAGAGGAAAGTATAGGTGGAGTCAGTGAATGGAAGGTTGGCGTGCGTGATGGGCTGGATCTTGGTGGACTAGTTAGAGGAGCGAAGACCCTATTCATGGCCTTCTGGTTCAGCCCCTGTACTAATTTACTCTGGCTGCACCTATCTATGTAGCAGGGCTTGTCTGAGTTTTACCATCTGTAATTACTGCTGTCAGTAGCCCAAGTCCCTGTGCAATTAGCAATCATGCTCTCCTTCAAGGAATTGGAACATCTGATCCCCACAAAGAATGAGTTCAAGCCAACTGCTCTTCTGATGAAGTGGTAGTGTCCTTACCTTTGAGCCAGAAGGCCCAGTTCAAGTCCTATCTACTCCAGAGATGTGTAATGGCATCTCTGAACAGGTTAATTAGGAAAATATCCAGACTCCAGGCCAGAACAAGGTTGTTACCAACATGCATACAAGATCAAAATGACATTCTCTGGCGCATTCAGTCCTCTGCAAGAAAGACACTTCCAGTCACGAGAGTTCACTCAGTCCAGAAAACTAGAAAGATAGGCCCAGATCTTGGGTCCTATTGAATGCAAAACCTCACTGAAGGAATTTCAGCAGCTGGATGAGGATCTCATCATGGCCAACCCTAAGCAAGTGGATATCTGTAAATGTTCAGGTGTAACTATTCCAGTGCAGCCTTGTTGTGCAATGTATAATAGAAGTAAGACTTTGAACAGGTGACTAAACAGGTGGATGAAGGTAAAGCGGTTGATGTGGTGTATATGGATTTCAGTAAAGCGTTTGATAAGGTTCCCCACGGTAGGCTATTGCAGAAAATACGGAGGCATGGGATTGAGGGTGATTTAGCGGTTTGGATCAGAAATTGGCTAGCTGGAAGAAGACGGAGGGTGGTGGTTGATGGGAAATGTTCATCCTGGAGTTCAGTTACTAGTGGTGTACCGCAAGGATCTGTTTTGGGGCCCCTGCTGTTTGTCATTTTTATAAATGACCTGGATGAGGGCGTAGAAGGATGGGTTAGTAAATTTGCGGATGACACTAAAATCGGTGGAGTTGTGGGTAGTGCGGAAGGATGTTGCAGGTTACAGAGGGACATAGATAAACTGCAGAGCTGGGCTGAGAGGGGGCAAATGGAGTTTAATGCGGAAAAGTGTGAGGTGATTCACTTTGGAAGGAGTAACAGGAATACAGAGTACAGGGCTAATGGTAAGATTCTTGGTAGTGTGGATGAGCAGAGAGATCTCGGTGTTCATGTGCATAGATCCCTGAAAGTTGCCACCCAGGTTGATAGGGTTGTTAGGAAGGCGTACGGTGTGTTAGGTTTTATTGGTAGAGGGATTGAGTTTCGGAGCCGTGAGGTCATGTTGCAGCTGTACAAAACTCTGGTGCGGCTGCACTTGGAGTATTGCGTACAGTTCTGGTCACCACATTATAGGAAGGATGTGGAAGCTTTGGAAAGGGTGCAGAGGAGATTTACCAGGCTGTTGCCTGGTATGGAGGGAAGGTCTTATGAGGAAAGGCTGAGGGACTTGAGGCTGTTATCGTTAGAGAGAAGAAGGTTAAGAGGTGACTTAATAGAGACATGCAAGATGATCAGAGGATTAGAAAGGGTGGACAGTGAGAGCCTTTTTCCTCGAATGGTGACGGCTAGCACAAGGGGACATAGCTTTAAATTGAGGAATGATAGATATAGGACAGATGTCAGAGGTAGGTTCTTTACTCAGAGAGTAGTAAAGGAGTGGAATGCCCTGCCTGCAACAGTAGTAGACTCGCCAACTTTAAGGGCATTTAAATGGTCATTGGATAAACATATGGATGATAATGGAATAGTGTAGGTTAGCTGGGCTTCAGATTGGTTTCACAGGTCGGTGCAACATCAAGGTCCGAAGGGCCTGTACTGCGCTGTAATGTTCTATGTTCTAACATTAAATCCCAGAAACACACAGCAGGCAAGGCAGAATAAGTTTGGAGATAGCAGTGTTTTTTTAAAATGGTGATCCTTTATTGGAACTGTTAAGTTGCATGTCAGCTCAAGTGGAACAGTTACAAAGAAACTTAACCATTTGCCACAAGAGGAATCATGCTCTCAGCTTCTAGCTTGTCAAGCCACGCCAGAATCTTATTTCAATAAGATCACCACTGTTTCTTCTAAATTCCAATGAGTATAAACTCGACCTGTTTAACTTTTCCTCGTAAGACAATCCCTTCATCCTAGGAATCAACCTAGTGATTTTTCTCTAAACTACTTCCAAAGCAAGTATGTCTCTCCTTAAATTAGGAGCCCAAAATAAACACAGTACAGTAGATGTACAATTGTAGCAAGACTTCCCTACTTTTATACTCCATTCCCCTTCAATAAAGGCCAACATTGCCTTTCTAATTATTTGTTGTATCTGTATGTTAACTGTTGTGCCTCCTGGTAAGTATGTCAATATACCTCTAGGAGGTATACTCATTATATCATTGCACCACATACACCAACACATCGTAACATGTGACCTGAGGGAGTAAAGATTCATGCTTTAATTTACTTCTTGAACCACCATTGATGCTGTAAATTACAATATTGAAATGTTCTGAAGGTTGACTTGTTATACATTGGCCAGAACCAGTGTGGACAGTTGCAATTGGTAACTAAATGAGTTTCAAAAGATCATTATCCAGGATGACCTGACAACATTAACTGTTACCTGCAACCATTCATTCATTTTGGTCATACAGAGACAAACATGAGGGTTATATCACAGCAAGTCCCTTTCAAGGACAAACAAGTTCTAATACCAAAAACATTATGCTGGGCTGTAATGTCGACTAGGCACTCATGGGTATTGAACGCACAAGATGGCCTAACAGGTGAACCGGTGTACTGGCTGAGCTGAGTCATGATATTCAGTAACTTGAGTGCAGGTAAGGCATGCTAAATATGTCAACCCCAAGGCAGAGGGAACCTCTACATTCACTTGATGTTCCATCCACTTCTCTGATGATAGTAACAGCAAATTCTTTCACAGAGCATGGGGAAGATTACAGCTGCCTTGTTTCCCTAAATTTCCCAATGTTTGATGACTTATAAACTGAAAACACTCATGTTGCTTCGGTGTTGCAGAACAGTGTCTGTGACAACAGGCCACAGATCACTGGCAAACTGTTTCAAGGTGTGAACTAAGGCAGGGCGTGACCAATATCACATTGTTACTCAACAATCCGCATTCAAAGGATCTAGCAGAACATGTATGTATTACCAAATCAATGATTATTAAGTGCCAAGCAACAAAATAAGGTTTCTGTCTTGCATTGCTGCATTTTTGAGCAACACCAATTGAGAAAGGATTACCATTCCCAGCACAACAATCCTCAGAAGGCACATGCAAATGACCTTCCGCAGTAATCCATTGTCTAACCATTCTGAGACACACAGCATTCCTCTTCAAAGACAGAGAAGAATGAAAGATGCATGACATGCGAGTGTGTAGAAACTACCAAAACTACACAGTGGCACAGTATGAGAGTTAGAAATGCAAATACACGTTTGGATACCAGCAAATGTTTCTAAAATATGCAACTGGCCAGATCATACAGAGTCATTGCATGGTGCTACGTTGTGAAGGAACAAAAAGCCAGCTCAGACCAATGTATAGCACACCAATCATGCATGAGTATGTGGAAGAATGCTCTGATTGGTATTGTGATATTGGGAGACACCAGCCATTTGCAACAAAGAACAGAGTGTACTTCTGTAGGTGGGTATATGATCACCAGAACAGGATGAGTTGTCAAACCTCTAAAGCGTTACATTGAAGTTTGAAATGTTAGTTTTTAAACTGTTTTATCTGTTTGTATAATAATTGTATGTATAACCATGTTTATCTGTTTGGGATAAGCTTTTATCTTTGAAAAGAGGGGTCTGTTGTGTTTTGCCTCATGGACAGTATGTCAGCATACTTTTGAGACATACTCTTGATACTGTTACTACAACATAGCATATGGCCCGAAGGCATTAAAAAAGTTCATGCTTCTGTAACTTGCTTCAATTAAAGCACAACACTCCTGGAATGAAACTCCCCTGTTGTTAGCTATTGGTTAATATTAGTTCAGGCTGATGAGTTTAAGAATGTAATGTATGTGTGTTGTTAGTTGTAAGAAACGTCTGTTAGATTATTCAACACCACAATATCCATGCCCAGTATTTTGTGTTGCAGGAGACATTATAGGCATTGTTGCATCAGGTAAAATACCTGTTGGAGGGAAATTCACACCATTAGCTCTTTGTGGTTCGTTTACCAGACATCCAGATCCTCTGTACCACAACATTTTGTATTCTCTCCACATAAGCAATGCTTTTCTGTTCTTCCTTACAAAGTGGGCCACCTTACATTTTTCCACGTTATATTCCAGCTACATTATTTCACAGTGACTAAAATTTATTTCTGTTGGAAGACTCTTTGTATCTTCCTCATAACTTATTTTCATCTTATGTTTGCACCTCAGCAAATTTGTGTGCAATGCAGTCGATCCTTTAATTCGGGTCATTATTGTAGATTGTCAATAGTTGAGGCCCTAGCATTGATCCTTTAGGTGCCACACTAGATAAGAGTTTGCTAACCTGAAAAGATCCATTTGCATGGTTTTCTGTTTGAGTTTGATCTATTGTTGTCACGTGTACTGTGATACAGTGAAACGTGTTGTTTTGCATGCTACACAGGCACACCATACCATACAAAGTGCATCAGGGTAGCAGAACAGTGCAGAATACAGTGTTACAGTTGCAGAGAAGGTGCAGAGAGAGAGAGAGATCATAATTAACATTTGAGAAGTTGGTTCAAAAGTTTGATAACAGCGGGGAAGAAGCTGTTCTTGAATCTTTTTGTGTGTGTATTCAAATGTTTATATCTTCTGCATGTCAGAATAAGATGGAAGCGCATATAAACCGGGGTGGGAGGGTTCTTTAGTTATGTCAGTTGCTTTCCCGAGGCAACTGGAAGCCAATGGATGGAAGGCAGGTTTGTGTGATGGACTGGGCTGTGTTCACAACTCTCTAGTTTTTTTGTGGTTTAGGAAGATCGGTTGCCATACCATGCTGCGATGCATCTGTAAAAATTGGTAAGTTTTGGATAGAATTAGTAAAGTCATTATCTATGCTAATGATTAACCTTTAACGCAATGAGACCTTATGCGGTAACCTTTTACGGGGAAACTTGTCAAAAGTCTTTTGGAAGTCCCCATTAACCCTTCTGCTTGTTATATCTTCAAAGAACTCTAATAAATTTGACAATTATGATTTCCCTTAAACAGACCGTTTTGACATCTTGATTGTGTTGTGAATTATAATAAAAATGAGAATGAGTTATGAATGAAAATATAATGCCGTTCAATTTGCAACAGCAGTTAGACAATAGACAATAGGTGCAGGAGTAGGCCATTCGGCCCTTCGAGCCAGCACCACCATTCATTATGATCATGGCTTATCATCCACAATCAGTATCCTGTTCCTGCCTTATCCCCATAACCCTTGATTCCATTATCTATAAGAGCTCTAACCATCTCTTTCTTGAAAGTATCCAGAGACTTGGCCTCCACTGCCTTCTGGGGCAGAGCGTTCCATATATCCACCACTCTATGGGTGAAGAAGTTTTTCCTCAGCTCTGTTCTAAACGGCCTACCCCTTATTTTTAAACTGTGTCCTCTGGTTCTGGACTCACCCATCAGCGGAAACGTGCTCCCTGCCTCCAGATTGTCCAATCCCTTAATAATCTTATATGTCTAAATCGGATCCCCTCTCATCCTTCTAAACTCAAGTGTATACAAGCCCAGTCGCTCCAATCTTTCAACATATGATAGTCCCGCCATTCTGGGAATTAACCTCGTGAACCTATGCTGCACTCCCTCAATAGCAAGAATGTCCTTCCTCAAATTTGGAGACCAAAACCGCGCACAATACTCCAGGTGCGGTCTCACCAGGGCCCTGTACAGCTGCAGAAGGACCTCTTTGCTCCTATACTCAATTCCTCTTGTTATGAAGGCCAGCATGCCATTAGCTTTCTTCACTGCCTGCTGTACCTGCATGCTTGCTTTCATTGACTGATGTACAAGAACACCTAGATCTCGTTGTACTTCCCCTTTACCTAACTTGACTCCATTTAGCTAGTAATCTGCCCTCCTGTTCTTGCCACCAAAGTGGATAACCTCACATTTGTCCACATTAAACTGCATCTGTCATGCATCCGTCCACTCACCTAGCCTGTCCAAGTCACCCTGTATTCTCATAACATCTTCCTCTCATTTCACACTGCCACCCAGCTTTGTGTCATCAGCAAATTTGCTAATATTACTTTTAATGCCTTCATCTATATCATTAATGTATATTGTAAACAGCTGCGGTCCCAGCACCGAACCTTGCGGTACCCCACTGGTCACCACCTGCCATTCTGAAAGGGACCCGTTTATCACTACTCTTTGCTTCCTGTCAGCCAGCCAATTTTCAATCCAAGTCAGTATTTTGTCCCACGTACCGTGTGCCCTAATTTTGCTCGCTAATCTCCTATGTGGGACCTTATCAAAGGCTTTCTGAAAGTCCAGGTACACTACATCCACTGGCTCTCCCTTGTCCATCTTCATAGTTACATCCTCAAAAAATTCCAGATTAGTCAAGCACGATTTCCCCTTCGTAAATCCATGCTGACTCTGACCTATCCTGTTACTGCTATCCAAATGAGTCGTAATTTCATCTTTTATAATTGACTCCAGCATCTTTCCCACCACTGACGTCAGGCTAACCGGTCTATAGTTCCCTATTTTCTCTCTCCCTCCTTTCTTGAAAAGTGGGACAACATTAGCCACCCTACAATCCGCAGGAACTGATCCTGAATCTATAGAACATTGGAAAATGATTACCAATGCGTCCACGATTTCTAGAGCCAGCTCCTTAAGTACCCCGGGACGCAGACCATCAGGTCCCGGGGACTTATCAGCCTTCAGACCTAACAGTCTGTTCAACACCATTTCCTGCCTAATATAAATTCCCTTCAGTTCATCCATTACCCTAGGTCCTTCAGCCACTATTACATCTGGGAGATTGTTTGTGTCTTCCTTAGTGAAGACAGATCCAAAGTACCTATTCAACTCTTCTGCCATTTCCTTGTTCCCCATAATAAATTCACCCGCTTCTGTCTTCAAGGGCCCAATTTTAGTCTTAACCATTTTATTTCTTTTCACATACCTAAAAAAAGCTTTTACTATCCTCCTTTATATTTTTGGCTGGTTTGCCTTCGTACCTCATTTTTTTCTTCGCGTATTGCCTTTTTAGTTATCTTCTGTTGCTCTTTCAAAGTTTCCCAGTCCTCCGGCTTCCGGCTCATCCTCGCTATGTTATACTTCTCCTCTCTTATCTTTATACAGTCCTTAACTTCCCTCAACAGCCACGGCTGCCCCTGCCTCCCCTTAGGATCTTTCTTCCTCTTTGGAATGAACTGATCCTGCACCTTCTGCATTATATCCAGAAATACCTGCCATTGTTGTTCCACTGCCATCCCTGCTAGGGTATTGCGCCATTGAACTTTGGCCAGCTCCTCCCTCATAGCGCCATAGTTCCCTTTGTTCAACTGCAATACTGACACTTCCGATTCTCCCTTCTCCCTCCCAAATTGCAGATTAAAACTTACCATATTATGGTCCCAACTCCTAATGGCTCCTTTACTTCGAGGTCCCTGATCAAATCCAGTTCGTTGCACAACCCCAGATCCAGATTGCCTTCTCCCTGGTAGGCTCCAGTACAAGCTGTTCTAAGAATCCATCTCGGAGGCATTCCACAAACTCCCTTTCTTGGGGTCCAGTACCATCCTGATTCTCCCAGTCTACCTGCATGTTGAAACCCCCCATAACAACTGTAGTAATACCTTTGCGACATGCCAATTTCAACTCCTGATTCAACTTACATCCTACATTCAGACTACTGTTTGGGGGCCTGTAGATAACTCCCATTAGGGTCTTTCTACCCTTAGAATTTCTCAGCTCTATCCATACAGACTCTACATCTCCTGATTCTATGTCCCCCCTCGCAAGGGACTGAATATCATTCCTCACTAACAGGGCCACCCCACCCCCTCTGCTGGTCAGTCTGTCCTTTCGATAGCACGTATAGCCTCGAATGTTCATTTCCCAGGCCCTGTCCACTTGAAGCCACGTCTCCGTTATCCCCATGACATCGTACCTGCCAATTTCCACCTGAGCCTCAAGCTCATCCACCTTATTTCTTACGCTTTGTGCATTCATATATAATACTTTTAATTCGTTACTCCCCTCACCCTTCCTATCAATCCCTATTTCACTTGGCCATACTGTACGATCCCTTCTTGAGTTTTCTGCTCCGTTGATTCTGTTGTCTGTCTTAACTTCTCTTATTCTCACTTCCCCTTTAACTTCATTCTTAAATTTCCAGTTTGTCCCCTCCCCACCACTACTTAGTTTAAACACACCTGTGTTGCAGTGGCAAACCTGCCTGCCAGAATGCTGGTCCCCCACCTATTAAGGTGCTACCCGTCCCTCTTGTACAATTTATCCTTACCCCAAAACATCGTCGCTGTGAATATCCCCATTTTTGAGCATTGTGAGATGTGTATGCAAGTATGATGTAACGATTGCAAGTGAAGAGTGGACAATTCTTCTCCACCTTCATAGATACTAGTGACCAATCAGTTTAGTTTCCTCCATGCACATCAAGACGTGACTGTGTGCACCAAACACTTCAATTCTAATGCAAAACCATTAGTTTTGTAATACCTGTGCACAGAATGACTTGTTCTTCTAATCAAGCTGTTCCAGTGCTGCAATAATACTGGCAAAGTCAAAGTTTGTCCAGGTATTTCCTCTCAAAAACCAGGGTAAATTTAATTCTTACCAATTCCTACCCTCACCATCTGCATCTGGTCATCAATATGATGGTAGGGTTCATCAAATAACTCCTTCACCGATAATCTGTTCACTGATATTCTGTTTAGATCTGCTAGAATCATCTGCCTTGAGTTGTCTTAACAGCCTTGATCTGCACAAGGACTGAATGCCCCAAGAGAGATACAAGTGGTTGCCCTCAACATAGGTTACACTGGGAGAAAGCAAGAATTGCAGGTGCTGGAGTCAGAGTCAATACAATGTGGAGCTGGAGGAACACAGCAGGTCAGGCAGCATCAGAGGAACAGGAAAATCCAAGTTTCGGGTTTAAACCCTTGATCAGGATTGGTCTATTTATGGCCATGGGAAGACCGTGTTCCGCCAGTCAATGCAAGGACCTGGGCAATATCCAGGTTCGAGTTACAAATGTAGGTAACATTTTCGCCAAGAAAAGGCGATCATAACCGTTGCTGTTGACCAACGACAGTACTGCCGTTATAAGAATTCCCCACCATTAACATCTTTGGCATCATCATTGTCCAGAGGCTTAACGAGTGAATGATCTCTCCCAAGTTTCCTTGTTAAGATGGAACTGTTTGGCTGAAATACCTTTTGTTACAGCATATGCCCTCATACTGAGGGAGTCCTTTAAGAGTTGGAGTTTTCAGAGTAGAAGCCTGACTTAAGGGCACACGCACTCGCACTCTGTGTGTGTGTGTTGGTCACAGTGTGCCTGGGTCTGACACTGTGTGTGACTCAGTGATAGATACAAAAAGCTCATCCTCGGGTATGCGACCTTACTTAGAATAAAGGGGTTATGGTGTGCACCAGCACACACATATGATGCATGATTTAAAAAAAACACCAGCTTTGAAGCTACAAGGTTCCTCTGGGGGGCACTATTGATTTGTCAGGGGTTGTTAGATGAGCCGTCTGCTCTTGTACACACCCTAGTGGCTCTGCTCAGAACAGCAGAGGACATGATGGAGAGCATGCTCTTACCAATGGGACCTTTTGAGTTTCTGGGTTTGTAAAATAAAAATGTAAGGATGTTGGCAGCTACCTGATGTAGCTTCACCTAACTAAATATCTGAATTTAGAAATTAAGGAGGAACCTGAACTGTTAATGTTTCCAAGGGTCCCAACGGAAACAGCAGCTTTCCTGCTCCTCTGATGCTGCCTGGCCTGCTGTGTTCCTCCAGCTCCACGCTGTGTTATCTCATGCTTCCATTTGTTTTATTTAGTGTGGTGTTATAAGAACATGGAAATTGCTGGACAAACTCAGTGAGGGAACTGGGGGTGATAACTTGTATTGAGGATCAAAATGTGGGGATGGTCAAAATGTGGCTACACGTAGATCAGGATCGACAGTTGAATTTTGCGGGTTAGACAGATTGGAAGGAAAGAACGGGTAGCTGTACAAAGTAGAATTGACATGGCTAAACAAAAGAAAGTAACAAATGTTGAGATAGAAACAATCTATGAATTGAGATGAAGGGTGAAAAGTTATCAATGATGTAGACTAATCTACCAATCACCTAAGAGGATAAAAGGAATAAATATTTAGGCATTTAATCAGAGAAGATTTCAACCATTTCAAAATAAACTGGAAAGATGAGAAGAGGAGGAACAAATTAGAGATTTTGTGTGTTCAATCCACTGTGTGGAATTACTGCTGAATCTGGTAAAAGAAAATACACTAGAACAGGGACCGGAAGTAAGCATTGGGGAGTATATATACAATAGCAGCCACAACTTAGTTTTAAATAACTGCAGAAATAATAAGTAAGACAAAGACAGAATTAATAGATTGGAAAAAATGGTCATTTTTAAGGGATCTGAACGGAATTAGGTAGGGTAATTGGGGAAAAAAGAAAGAGGCCATGGGAAATGTTTGATGCTGTTCAGTAGTGTTTGGGACAATTACATTCCCCTCTCTCATAAAAACAAGAATAAACTGACGAATTAGTAACTAGAATGAATAAAGAGGTAAACGCAAATAAAGCAAGTATTAAGTAATCAACAATAACACAGAGGGAAATGAAAGGAACTGCTAAAAGCTTAAGAAGTAATTTTTTTCAAAGCAGCAGAGAGGAATGATGGAAGTAAATTGGAGATTAAAAAAAAGCAAAGCATTCTGAAGACATGTTAATGATTGAAACCTTGAGGTAGAGATAGGACTACTGAAGGGTATACAAAGTAAACTTACAGGCAATGACTACAAATGGCAGAAATATCGTTTAGTTACTTTCTTTTGATGCTTACTCTGGAGACCAACAAGGGGTGCATTTAGGAGAAAAGGTAAGAAAATGTAAGATGCATTTAATTAAAGCAAGGAGATAATTAGATTAATTAAACTTAACAGACAAACCCACATCTAGGTTTTCTGTAACAATACTAAAAATTAGAGAAGAGTGCAGAGATCTTTTGGACATAGGCCAAATACAGGTAAACGGGACTAGTTCAGTTTAGGAAACCTGGTCAGCATGCATGAGTTGGGCTGAAGGCTGTATACCTTTTTAACTGCATGGAAATGTATTAGGAATGGGATTAATGCTGGTGGGCAGCTAATAATATTCCTTTATTTGAAGAGAGACATAGAACAAGTCTATGGAGCTATAGACTAGTTGGTTTACTGTTGATGACAGGAAGGATATTGGAATCTTTCCTCAATGATGTCATAGAAAAAGAACTATCTAGAAGCCAAAAATAAATTATCATGGATTCAAGAGGGAAGATGATACTTGACAGAAGTTAATAAGAAATAAGAGTAAATGAGACTAATGCCATAGATGTAATATATTTGGATTCTCAAGGTCTTTGATGCGGTGCTGGATAGGAGGCTGGTGACTAAGGACTGTGCATACGGAATTAGGGCAGGTAACAGAATGAATAGCGAGCTGGTTATAGAACAGAGAACAGAAGAGTGATTAAGGGTATTCTTACAAAAAGTGAGAAATTATGTTCCATAAGTAACAGGGCTGGGACTAATGTTCATAACCTACAGTATTGATTTAGACTTTGGAATTGCAAGCATAACTTTTATATTTTCAGGCAACTCAAAATTTAGATGTGTAGTTATGTAATGCTCAATAAAAATAGAACAAAATAGGTGAAGCTATTAACAAATTTGCTGAATAGGTCTGTAATTGGCAAATAAGTTTCTATGTAGATAGGTATCGTTAGAAAATTTAAGGAGGCCACAGACTTTATGGTAAAAGTGTAAATGGCTTGATTATCAAATGACTATGAAGGGAGCAGATAATAAAACTACCAATGTGGTTCAGCAAGCTCATAAGAAAATAGTCAAGATGATGAGTTCTAGAGAGCGAGAATTGAAAAACAGAAAAGGTATATTGAGCTTGCATAGAAAAGATTTATGAAGATGAAAGTGGAGCTGAGAAGTTAGCAAAGGCCAGACTAACTTTTTATTCCACTTCTGAAAAAGTGAAGGTTGAAGGGTGATCCAGAGAAGTCTTTAAGATAATGATGGGCTTGACAGGGTAGAAGTGGAGAAGATGTTTTTACTCTGGGGGCAACTTAAACTTGATCATTAGACACCATTCTATATTTACAAATGCAATAGGAACGTTAGGGGTAATATCTTTAAACAGCATTCGGAATGTGAAGTCTGCCACCACAAGCAGTATTTAAAATTAGGTGTATTTAAAAGGGAAACTGGATAAGCATGGGTAGCATGGTGGCTCACTGCTTCCTCACAGCGCCAGGGACCTGGGTTCGATTCTAGCCTTGGGTGACTGTGTAGATGTTGCACATTCACCCTCCGTCTGTGGGTTTCTTTTGGGTGCTGCAGTAAAATACAGGATTAGAGGGAGAGGGTAGGAATCTAAGTCTGGGTGGGCTGCTCTTTGGAGGGTTGGTGCAGACTTGATGGGCTGAATGAAAACCAGCAGAACCAAAACAAAGTTGCTGGAAAAGCTCAGCAGGTCTGGCAGCATCTGTGGAGGAGAAAACAAAGTTAACGTTTCGGGTCCTCAGAACTGGTGGTGGCTGGGAAAACGTCCGTTTATATGCAGAAAATAGGGAGGTGGGTGGGAAAGAACATAGAGCATTACAGTGCACTACAGGCCCTTCGGCCCTCGATGTTGCGCCAACCTGTGAAACCAATCTGAAGCCCATCTAACCTACACTATTCCATTATCATCCATATGTTTATCCAACGACCATTTAAATGCCCTTAAAGTTGGCGAGTCTACTACTGTTGCAGGCAAGGTCTTCCACACCCTTACTACTCTCTGAGTAAAGAACCTACCTCTGACATCTGTCCTATATCTATCAATTTAAAGCTATGTCTCCTCGTGCTAGCCGTCACCGTCCGAGGAAAAAGGCTCTCACTGTCCACCCTTTCTAATCCTCTGATCATCTTGTATGTCTCTATTAAGTCACCTCTTAACCTTCTTCTCTCTAACGATAACAGCCTCAAGTCCCTCAGCCTTTCCTCATAAGACCTTCCCTCCATACCAGGCAACATCCTGGTAAATCTCCTCTGCACCCTTTCCAATGCTTCCACATCCTTCCTATAATGTGGTGACCAGAACTGTACGCAATGCTCCAAGTGCGGCCGCACCAGAGTTTTGTACAGCTGCAACATGGCCTCATGGCTCCAAAACTCAATTCCTCTACCAATAAAACCTAACACACCGTACACCTTCTTAACAACCCTATCAACCTGGGTGGCAACTTTCAGGGATCTATGCACATGGACACCGAGATCTCTCTGCTCATCCACACTACCAAGAATCTTACCATTAGCCCTGTGCTCTGTATTCCTGTTACTCCTTCCAAAGTGAATCACCTCACACTTTTCCGCATTAAACTCCGTTTACCACTTCTCAGCCCAGCTCTGCAGCTTATCTATGTCCCTCTGTAACCTGCAACATCCTTCCGCACTATCGACAACTCCACCGACTTTAGTGTCATCCGCAAATTTACTAACCCATCCTTCTACGCCCTCATCTAGGTCATTTATAAAAATGACAAATAGCAGTGGCCCCAGAACAGATCTTTGCGGTACACCACTAGTAACTGAACTCCAGGATGAACATTTCCCATCAACCACTACCCTCTGTCTTTTTCCAGCTAACCAATTTCTGATCCAAACCACTAAATCACCCTCAATCCCATGTCTCTGTGTTTTCTGCAATAGCCTACCGTGGGGAACCTTATCAAACGCTTTACTGAAATCCATATACACCACATCAACCGCTTTACCCTCATCCACCTGTTTGGTCACCTTCTCAAAGAACTCAATAAGATTTGTGAGGCACGACCTACCCTTCTCAAAACCGTGTTGACTATCCCTAATCAAATTATTCCTTTCTAGATGATTATAAATCCTATCTCTAATAATCTTTTCCAATACTTTACCCACAACCGAAGTAAAGCTGACTGGTCTACAATTACCAGGGTTGTCTCTACTCCCCTTCTTGAACAAGGGGACAACATCTGCTATCCTCCAGTCTTCTGGCACTATTCCTGTAGAGAATGACGACATAAAGATCAAAGCCAAAAGCTCTGCAATCTCATCCCTAGCTTCCCAGAGAATCCTAGGATAAATCCCATCCGGCCCAGGGGACTTATCTATTTTCACACTTTCCAGAAGTGCTAACACCTCCTCCTTATGAACCTCAATCCCGTCTAGTCTAATAGCCTGTATCTCAGCATCCTCTTTGACAGCATTGTCTTTTTCATGTGTGATTACTGACGAAAAACATTCGTTTAGTGCCTCTCCTATCTCTTCGCACTCCACGCACAACTTCCCACTACTGTCCTTGACCAGACTTAATCTTACTCTAGTCATTCTTTTATTCCTGACATACCTATAGAAAGCTTTAGGGTTTTCCTTGATCCT
This sequence comes from Ginglymostoma cirratum, assembly GCA_024137785.1. NCBI lineage: Eukaryota > Metazoa > Chordata > Chondrichthyes > Orectolobiformes > Ginglymostomatidae > Ginglymostoma > Ginglymostoma cirratum. The sequence goes on along the minus strand of JAHRHZ010000119.1, from coordinate 3,865,231 downwards.
ACCTGCCAAAGACTTCTCATGTCCCATCCTGGCTATTCTTAGCTCTCTCTTTAGGTCCTTCCTGGCTAACTTGGAACTCTCAAGCGCCCTAACTGAGCCTTCACGCTTCATCTTTACATAAGCCTCCTTCTTCCTCTTGACAAGAGGTTCAACTTCTTTAGTAAACCACGGTTCCCTCGCTTGACCGCTTCCTCCCTGCCTGACAGGTACATACTTATCAAGGACACACAGTAGCTGTTCCTTGAACAAGATCCACATTTCAATTGTGCCCAGCCCTCACAGTTTCCTTCCCCATCCTGTGCATCCTAAGTCTTGCCTAATCGCCTCATAATTGCCTTTCCCCCAGCTATAACGCTTGCCCTCCGGTATATACCTATCCCTTTCCATCGCTAAAGTAAACGTAACCGAATTGTGGTCACTATCACCGAAGTGCTCACCTACCTCCAATTCTAACACCTGGCCTGGTTCATTACCCAGTACCAAATCCAATGTTGCCTCGCCTCTTGTTGGCCTATCTACGTACTGTGTCAGGAAACCCTCCTGCACACATTGGACAAAAACTGACCCATCTAAAGTACTCGAACTATAGCATTTCCAGTCAATATTTGGAAAGTTAAAGTCCCCCATAAACGATAAGGTAGAGCCCCAAGAGAGAGAAAGACAGTTGGACAGACAAAGGAGTTGCTAACGATCAGGCTGAGAGGGTGAGTAGTTGTTAATGGGGACTGTTAGTGATTAACAATAGGGGGTGTGTAGTGGCAGGCTATGTGGTAACAAGGCCTGGTGTGTGGGGTGGGGGGCTGGGACATGAGAGAGTTTAGGCCCTAAAATTAGTGAACTCAATATTGAGTCCGGAGGGCTGTAGGGTCCCCAAGCGGAAATTGAGGTGTTGTTCCTCCAGCTTGCATTGAGCTTCACTGGAACACTGTAGCAAGCCGGAGACAGAGATGTTGGCCAGGGATCAAGGTGGTGCATTGAAGTGGCAGGCAACAGGTAGTTCAGGGTCTTTTTTGTGAGCAGAACATGGATGTTCTGCGAAGCGGTCGTCAAGTCTACGCTTAGTTTCTCCAATGTAGAGGAGACCACATTGTGAGCAGCGATTGCAGTAGACTAGATTCTGGGAAGTGCAGGTGAAATGTTGCTTCACCTGAAAGGTATGTTTGGGCCCTTGGATTCTGGGGAAGGAGGAGGTAAGTGGGCAGGTGTTGCACCTTCGCCGGTTACAGGGGAAGGTGCCGTAGGGCTGTGGGGAGATGTTGGGGGTGAAGGAAGTGTGGACCAGGGTGTCCCGGAGGGAGCGGTCCCTGCGGAAAGTGGACAAGGGCAGGGAGGAGAATATGTGTCTGGTGGTGGCATCTTGCTGGAGGTGGCGAAAATGGTGTCTGATGATCTTCTGGATGTGGATGCTGGTGGGATGGTAGGTGAGGATAAGGGGAACCCTATCGCTGTTGCGGGACTGAAGAGAAGGGGTGAGGGCAGAAGTGCGGGAGATGGGTCGGACCTGATTGAGGGCCCTGTCAACAACGGAGCTGGGAAATCCTCGGGTAAGGAAGAAGGTGGACATTTCGGAGGCTCCCTTGTCAAAGTTGGCCTCACCTGAACATATGCGACAGAGATGGAGGAACTGAGAGAATGGGATGGAGTCTTTACAGGAAGTGGGGTGTGAAGATGTATAGTCCAGGTCGCTGTTGGAGTCAGTGGGTTTGTAATGGATATTAGTGGCCAGTCTATCCCCAGAAATGGAAACAGAAATGTCAAGGAAGGGAAGGGAGGAGTCAGAGATGGGCAGGGTGGAAATTGGAGGCGAAGAAGATTGATGAAGTTTTCCAATTCTTAACGAGAGAGGGAAGCAGCACCAATGATATCGATGTATCGGAGAAAGAGTTGTGGGTGGGAGCCAGAATAGGACTGGAACAAGGAATGTTCCACGTACCCCATGAAGAGACAGGCACAACTAGGGCCCATGTGGGTACCCATGGCACCCCCTCTTACCTGAAGAAAATGAGAGGAGTTGAAAGAGAAGTTGTTGAGGGTGAAGACAAGCTCAGCCAAACGGAGGAGGGTGGTGGTGAGTGGGGATGGTTCAGGTCTTTGCTCCAGGAAGACCCTCCTGGTGGGGAATGGATGTGTAAAGGGATTGAATGGTCTCTTTCTGCGCTGTAGGGATTCTATGATTCGAAGCACGAGGTCATGTGATAGAAGGATCTGGTGTATTTAAGAAAGGAAAGAAATGGGCAGTGGGGAGGCTTGTGTGGAGCATTGTTGCCAAATCGGGTAGAGTACTTGTGGATTGGAAGGCAGGCATTAGAATTTGATGTTTGTAAAATGATGGGGGGGAAGAGTGTGTGGTCAATTTGAAAGACTTTTTCTAGGCTTGGAGATTTTAAAAAATGTCTGCAGGCAGCAGCTTGTGGGTGTGCAGGTGCATGCAGCGCCCCTGAATTGAAACGTTTGTATCCAAAGGCTGTGTGGTTAGCATTCCAGGCAGCAGTATGGTTTTGTTATCAAGGCAACCAGTTCGAATATCAGCCAATTAATTCAAACCAGGCACTTGGAGACTAAAAACCAATTAAATGTAAGTCTGATGTTTCGGGTCTGGAGCATGTTTCCTGCTCCTCTGATGCTGCTTGGCCTGCTGTGTTCATCCAGCTCTACACCTTGTTATCTCAGATTCTCCAGCATCTGCAGTTCCCACTACCTCTAAATGTAAGTCTGATAGTTTTGACAACATAAGATAGGACCAATCCTATTGTAAGAAATTGATATGTTGTCAAGGGTATAAAAGGAGGGCGTTCGTAAAATCGGCAGAGAACCAGCTGCCATCTGATAAGAGATCAGCTCTTAGAGGAGGCATCATCTAATCAATAAAGGTATCGTGGCATTCTTAGCTAATATTCCAGATAGAAGAATTCAGAGAGAACATTCCTGACAGAAGATCAATGGAGAAGGTACAAAGCATTCTGGAAGACGTAATCTGGCTGTAATTTCAAGGGACTAGGTTCTAATCTTTTTATTATTTTGGTTTATATAAGTGGGACTTGTATTTATTGGAACAACAGACCATTAGAATTTTATTTTATTTTGGAATGGTAAGTAGTTAGCGGGGAACTGTTCAGCTTGTTAATAGTTCCGTAAGTTTGTTCACTGTTAGGGTGAGAGAAGTAAATTGATACTTGTTGATTATAGAGTGAGTGTCAGGAGTTCATTTCATTTAACCACTCCTTTATAACAGGGGGTGAGAGGCAGGTTACACCACTTTTCACACTTCTTTTAACAGACCATAGGGCGAGGCAAGCCTCTCTGGGTGTTTCGGATTTAGTTATCAGGAGGGGTCAACCTCTGCCTCCTAACAGTTTGGGTCTCAGGTCTGGAATCCAGTCGTCTTGGATTTAGACAGACTGGGGGCTCGTGTCCAGGATTTGAATGGATCTGGACAGATTTGGAGTATGTAAGATCCCAGCAGATATAAACAGACTTAGGGGCTAGTGTCCTATATCGTTAAATGAAACTTAGGTGAGAAGAGGAAAATCTATTTAGTTGAAGTTACTTATGGTTGGTTAAATCAAATGTGAGGGAAGTGGTTCTTAAATTGCTAAAGAGGTTCCGCGTTTGAAGATGCTTCCCAAATTTGCCAAAAGTTTAGAAAAACGGAGGAAGGAGATACTTTTGGAATTAGGTAGAATTGTGTTTAACTAGGATAAAAGGAAAGATGAAATTGCAACGTAGTTGCTCAAGCATTTAGGTATACCAGAGAACAATTACGTGCAGTGGAGTTAGAAGAAGTTAAATTGCAAATGAGACAATTCAAGTTAGAAAGTGAATTTAAAAGGCTGGAATTAGAGAAAGAAAGGGAACTGAAACTGCTTGAATGACGGTTAAAAGCAGAGGAAAAAGAAAAAGAGGGAGAAGAAAGGGAGAAAAAGAGTTTCAACTTCGGAATTCAAAATGATGGCGATCAGTGAGGAGGAGAGAGATGATGAGCAAACCCATCGTAGCCAAAGACCTGGTCGGGGTATATACAAATATGTCAAAACATTACCAAAATTTGCTGAAAATGATGTAGACACCTTTTTGATTTCCTCTGAGAAATTGGCTAAACAGATGAGCTGTCCAGGGACAGTGAGGGTAATGTTAATTCAGATGAAGTTGGTAGGCAGGGCTAGTGAGCGCTGTCAGAGGAGGTGTCAGGAGGTTATGAAGAAGTAAAACAGGCTATTATGAGTGCCTAAGAATTGGTACCAGAAACATATCGACAACAGTTCAGAAATAAGGAAGGAACCAGGTCAGACTTATAGAGTTTGAAAGAATTAAACAGAGCAACTTCAATAGATGGCTGAAAGCATTAAAGATAGAAAAGACATATGAGGATCTCAGAGAGATTATTCTGCTGCAGGAGTTTAAAAATGCGCTTCCAGAAGTGATAAGAACGTATGTTGAGGAACAGAAAGTTAAAACAGTGAGAAGAGCTGCAGAGATGGAGGATGCATATGCATTAGAGCATAAATTGAAATCTAGCTTCCGACAGCAATTTCATTCCATGAGGGATAGAAATTGGGAAAGAGGGAGATCCTTCAATGAAAAGCAAGAAGTAGATCACCCTGGGAACAGTCTACCATATGTGATAAAAAGAAACGCAAGAGGGTGGAAAAGTGGTGAAAGAACTCAGGGGTTTTCACTGCAGTGAGGTGGGACACACAGTCACAATCCTGGTGGATTAAGAAAGGAGCTGGAAAAAAGGATGTGGTAAAAGAGGCTAAACCAGTGTGATTAGTTGAGGTGGTGAAGGAAATCCCAAGTCGAGGAGCCGCAGGAGAGTGCGCAGCCTAGTCACGGGCTGGATAGTAAGATAGTGCCTGATCTCTTCAAAGACTTTGCCTGTGTGGGTAAGGTTTACTCAGGTAGAACAGGGTGAGTAGGTAAAGAAGTTAAAATATTGAGAGATACGGGAGCCGTTAAGTCTCTCATAGTAAGAGATGAGAGTATTTGCATCCTTCTGAAAAGTTGCCCAAGACTGTGATAATCTGGAATAAAAGGGGAGAGATTTAACGTTTCCCTGTGTAAGATCAGGCTAGAAAGTCCAATCAAGACCGGGGAAGTGGCAGTGGGAGTGATTGAAAGTATGTCTATTCCAGGAATACAGTTTGTTCTTGGAAACAGCATAGCCGGAGCAAAAGTGGGAGTGATGCCCATTGTAGTGGAGAAGCCGAAAGAAAACCTGGGAACTGAGGAGTTAAAAGGAAAATGCCCTGGAGTTTTTCTGGCAGTGCGGTGACAAAATCCCATAGTCATAAGTTAAAGCAAGAAGGGTAAACAAAAGAGAAAGATGAAGGAGTTGAGGTCCAGTTCGCTGACACTCTGTTTGATGAAATGATAAAGGAAGAACCTAAGCAGGTAGAGGATCAGGCAGATATGTTTAATTCTAAAAAATTAATGGAGTTGGAACAAAAAGATGAGACAATAAAAGATTTGTATCATAAAGCCTACTCTTAAAAGGAATCCGAATGTATTCCAGAATGTTATCAGCTTGAGCATAAAATCTTAAAGCGGAAATGGAGACCTTAGCAGGTTAGTGCAGAGAAGAAAGGGACAGATGTTCACCAGATTGTGTTGCCAGTAGAAGACAGACAGGAAGTATCATGGGCAGCACATAAATTACCTGTAGGAGGTCATCTAGGAGTGAGGAAGACTCAGGCTGATATACAAAAGCATTTCTTTTGGCCTGGATGACATAAAGATGTGGTTGAATTTTGCTGTCCCTGTCATATGTATCAGATGGTAGGAAAGCCACAGGCAGTGATAAAACGAAGGCCTTTGATGCCGATTCCACATTTGAAGAACCTTTTATGCGTGTTATGATTGATTGTGTAGGCCCCCTCCCTAAAACCAAAAGTGGGAACCAGTATTTGCTAACCATTATGGATGTGTCTGCCAGTTCTGCGGAGACAATTCCATTACAGAATGTCAAGGCAAAAAAGATTGCGGAGGAGTTCCTTGCTTTCTTTACCCAATATGGACTACCCAGGGAGATTCAGTCGGACCAAGCGTCCAATTTTACTGCAAATTATTTAAGGAGGTCATGGATAGTTTAGGTATCCAGCACTTTCAATCAAGTGCATACCATCCTGAGTCCCAGGGAGCATTGGAATGGTAGCATCAGACTCTATAGACCATGCTGAGGGCTTATTGCCTGGATTACCCAAATGATTGGGATATGGGTATCCCATTTATACTATTTGCTACTAGAGATGCTCCAAATGAATTGACTCAGTTTACTCCGTTTGAATTGATATGTGGACGCGAAGTAAGAGGGCCTTTAAAATTAATTAAGGAATAGTTGGTAGGTTCAAAGTCAGAGATGTCACCGTTGGATTATATATCTGAGGTGAGAGAGACTTTAAACAGAGTAGGTGAACTAGCTAGACAGCGTCTGAAGGTGGCACAGCATCCAATGAAGCGAGAAGCAGATAAGAAATCTAAAATTCATACATTTGTCTGTGGGAACAAAATATTGATGTTGTTACCAGTAGTAGGAGATCCCTTCAAAGCAAGGTTTAGTGGGTCCTATCAGATTGAGAAGAAGTTGAGGGTCAGGTGAATTATCTGGTAGAGATGCCAGATAGGATGAAATTTTAACGGATATGTCATGTGAACGTGCTGAAACATTACTGTGACAAGGAAAGGGAACCGGAGAAACATGTATTAGTTATTGCCATTCAGAGTGAGGAATCACATCCAGATGATTTGAATATTGATGTGCCTCAGACTAAATTGAATAATGATAAAGTCCTTAAAGAATGGGGCAGGGTAATGAGCTATCTGTCTCGGGAACAGAGAACTGAATTGAAAGGCTTGTTGCAGTGCTGTGAGGACGTACGTAGAAACAGAATGGGGAGGACTAATACTGTACCACGTGAGGTTGAAGTAGGGAATGCTGTTCCGCTAAAACAACGCCCCTACAGGATTAATCCTCTCAAACACAGGTACAGAAAAGTGGAAATGATGCTCCAAGAAGACATCATTGAGTCAAGTCAAAGCGAGTGGAGTTCACCAATTGTGTTGGTTCCCAAACCTGATGGTACTCAGTGATTCTGCATAGATTATTGGAAGGTCAATTCCGTGACCAAATCCGATTCATACCCAATTTCAAGGCCGGAGGACTGTGTGGAAAAAGTAGCACAAGCCACTTACATCACAAAGTTAGGATTACTTTGTGGTTACTGGCAAGTACCTTTGTCAGGGAGAGCGAAAAAAGTTTCTGCTTTTGTAACACCAAATGGGCTGTATCCGTTTAAAGTAATGCCTTTTGGAATGAACTACGCACCAGCCACATTTCAAAGACTTATGAACAGAGTTGTGGCAGGATTGACTAATTGTGCTGTCTATATGGATGACTTGGTGATCTTTAGCCATTCGTCGACAGATCACATGGAGCATTTGGCAGAGCTCTTTGAGAGACCACAGAAGGCAAAGTTTGTAATAAACTTGGCAAAAACAGAATTTGCGAAGCTGGAAGTGACGTTCTTAGGGCACAACATTGGACACGGTTGATGGCACCCAGAAACATGAAGATGAAGGTGATTGAGGAATTTCCAAGACCATCGTTGACCAATGAAGTGCTAGCATTTTTGGGACCGAGTAGAACTGGAAATTTGTACCAAACTTCAGTAGCGTGATGGCATTGCCGACGGTTTTGTTAGAGGAGAACACGAAATTGCAGCCGACAAAACAATGCCAGGAGGCATTTGAGAATTTAAATGCATTATTAACCACCGCACCAGTTTTAGCCATGCCAAATTTCTTGCAGCCCTTTAAAGTTGCCATTGATGCAAGTGATGTAGGGTTGGAGCTATGTCGTTACAGAAGGATAATTGCGGAATTGAAAGGCCAATCAGTTATTTTTCAAAGAAACTCTATCTACCAGAGAAATTATTCAACCATTGAAAGAAAGTTATTGTGTTTAGTAATGGCCCTACAACATTTCAATGTTTATGGCGCAAACAATGCATCAGCGACGGTTGTGTACATCAATCACATTCCTTTGACATTTTTGGAAAGATTTAAGGACAAGAACACCAGATTATTTAGTTTGAGTCTTATGTTGCAAGCATTTCATTCACAGATTGAAAATGTTATTGTGGAAGCATTATCACAGGTCTAAAAGAAAGATGTTTATATAAGATAGAAACAGTAGTTTTCAAAATATATGTGTATCCCAAATATGTGTGTACATACATAGAATTAGTATGAAATGTGTAACTCTAGATTAATGACCTATTGATCTAGTAATAATGGCGTTAAGGCTTAGACAGAAATAAATGAAACCATCTTTTCATAATGATGGTTCATTTTTTTCTTAAGAGGGAGGCATTGCAAAGTTGGTGCTTGTGGATTGGAAGGCAGGACATTAGAATTTGATGATTGTAAACTGATAAGGGTGGGGGGTGAAGAGTGTGTGGTCCATTTAAAAGACAGTGTGCTTTTTCTGGGCTTGAAGATTGAAAAAAATGTCTGTCGGCAGCAGCTTGTGGGTTTGCAGGTCCACAGAGAGCCTCTGAATTGAAACATTTATATCCAAAAGCTGTCTAATTAGCAATCCAGGCAGCAGTTTTTGCTTTTGTTATCAAGGCAACCAGTTTGAATATCAACCAGTTAATTTAAACCAGGCAATTGGAGGGCAAAGACCAAATGAAATTTAAATCTGATGGTTTTGACAACATAGGACCAATCCTATTGTCAGAAATTAATATGTTGTCAAGGGTATAAAAAAGGGTCTTCACAAAATTGGCAGAGAACCAACTGCCATCTGATAAGAGGCCAGCTCTCTCAGCTCTTAGAGAAAGCATCATCTAATTAATAAAGGTACTGTGGAATTCTTACCTAATATTCCAGACAGAAGAATTCAGAGACCATTCCTGGCAGAAGATCAATGAAGAAGACACCGAACATTCTGGAAGATATAATCTGGCTGTAATTTTGCAAGACAAAGTTCTAATTTTTTTAACTATTTTGATTTCTATAAGTGATACTTTTATTTATTGGAACAGCATACCATTAGAATTTTGTTTTATTAAGGAATAGTTAGTAGTTAGAGGGGAAATGTTCAGTTTGTTAATAGTTCCATTAATTTGTTCACTGTTAGGGTTAGATAAATTAATTGTTACTTGTTGGTTACAGAGTGAGTATCAGGAATCATTGCATTTAACCACTCCTTTATAAGATAGTTGGGGTGAGAAGCAGGTTATACCGCTTTTCACACTTCTTTTAACAGATTATAAGGTGAGGAGAGCCTCTCTGAGCGTTTCAGTTTTAGTTATCAAAAAAGGGCCGAGCTCCGCTTTATAGTAGATTAAATGCTAGCATTGAGTATTTGGGCCAAAATGACTACAGTATGTAGTATGCTTGACATGTAAAATAAATCATGGCCCATCTAGTTTCTCTTCTCCTATCTCAGTTGTACAGTAGAACAATAGAGGAGTTCTTAGTTCATCATAACAAATAATCTCGAGAAACTAGTTTGCAATAAATCCAGCCCCGAGATGAAGAAACTCCAGTCATAGAGATTTTTCAAGCATAGATGTCTCAAATTAATCCATATGCTGTATTCCAAAATGTTACCCTGTCTGTTGTCTGAAAGAGGTCTATCTAATTTGAATGGATCTGTGCTAACTGCTTCCACAATCTCCTTGGGAAGACTGTGCCAGTGCTCTTATTTGCATGTGAAGCAATTGGAAATATGTTATATATGAAGCAAACAGGCTGTGGGCAGCCAGTGTGAAATAATTTAGTTATCTCTGATAATCCTTAACTCAGTTGTACTATCATTTTTTGGCCTTTACTTGTGAGGATGAAATGGGTCCTGGTAATCCAATCTCTCTGTTCCCTCAATCATTCTGAGTGTCCTTTTACACCCTTTCAGTAGCTGCAATATCCTTTTTATGCTGTGGCAGTTAGAGCTCTACACAATATCATAAGTGTGGTTGCCACAAAGCTCAGAAACATCTCAATGATTTAGCTCAATATTGATCTTTAGGTACATTGTGTCTGTTTTTCTTTACTTTGCGTTGTAGGACAGGTCATGTTTAAATCTGTATGGTTTAGTTTGTGATACTTCTCACATGCAACCTTTGATTTGTCACCTCAAATTCCTGTTGCCACATAGAAACCTTCAGCAGGGCAGGTGACTGAAATAAAAGTAGGGGAACCCTTTGGGTCTAGCGATCATAATCCTATTAGTTTCAAAATGGCTATAGAAAAGGATAAGCCTTCCATAAAAGTTAAAGTTTTTAATTGGAGTAAGGCAAATTTTAGTGGTATGAGATAAAAATTTTCAAAATTTGATTGGATTAGACTGTTTGCAGGTGAAAGGACATCTGACAAATGGGAGGCTTTCAAGGGTGTGGTAACTAGTCCTCACATACCACCCCACCAACCTCCGGATCCAACGCATCATCCTCCGACACTTCCGCCATCTGCAATCAGACCCCACCACCAAAGACATTTTTCCCTCCCCACCCTTATCTGCCTTCCGGAGGGACCACTCCCTCCGCGACTCCCTTGTCCGCTCCACACTCCCCTCCAGCGCCACCACACCCGGCACTTTTCCTTGTAACCGCAGGAAGTGCTACACCTGCCCCCACACCTCCTTCCTCACCCCAATCCCAGGCCCCAAGAAGACTTTCCACATCAGGCAGATGTTCACCTGCACATCTGCCAATGTGGTATACTGCATCCGCTGTACCCGTTGTGGCTTCCTCTACATTGGGGAAACCAAGCGGAGGCTTGTGGACCGCTTTGCAGAACACCTGCGCTCGGTTCGCAACAAACAACTGCACCTCCCAGTCGCGAACCATTTCAACTCCCCCTCCCATTCCTCAGATGACATGTCCATCCTTGGCCTCCTGCAATGCCACAGTGATGCCACCCGAAGGTTGCAGGAACAGCAAATCATATTCAGCCTGGGAACCCTGCAGCCCAATGGCATCAATGTGGATTTCACAAGCTTCAAAATCTCCCCTCCCCCAACCGCATCTCAAAACCAGCCCAGCTCATCTCCACCTCCCTAACCTGTTTTTCCTCTCACCTCAAGCCACACCCCCATCTCCTATCTACTAACATCATCCCGCCCCCTTGACCTGTCCGTCCTCCCTGGACTGACCTATCTCCTCCCCACCCCCCTACCTACACTCACCTTTACTTGGCTCCATCCCTGCCTCTTTGACTTGTCTGCCTCCTCTCCACCTATCCTCTCCTCTATCCATCCTCTATCCGCCTCCCCCTCTCTCTCTATTTATTTCAGAACCCTCTTCCCCTCCCCCATTTCTGATGACGGGTTTAGGCCCAAAATGTCAAGTTTTCCTGCTCCTATGATGCTGCTTGACCTGCTGTGTTCATCCAGCCCCATGCTTGTTATCTCAGAGACATTATATTCCTGGTAGAGTGAAGGGTAAGGCTGGTAAGATTAAGGAATAGGTCAACAAAGATATTGAGGTTCTAGTCAAGAATAAAAGAGAGTCTTATTTGAGATATAGAGAACTTGGCTCAATTGAATCTCTTAATATACAGTGCGTAGGGGCATTCTTAAGAAAGAAATCAGGAAGGCAAAGAGGTGATAGCATTGGCAGATGAGGTTAAGGATAATCCAGAGAGATTCCACAAATACATTGAAAGCAAGAGGGTAACAAAGAGAGAAAATAGGGCCCCTTTAAAGATCAGGGAGGTCTTCTTTGTGTTGAACCCCGGAGATGGGAGAGATACTAAATGAATATTTTGCATCAAATTTTGCTGTGGAGAAAGAAATGGAGTGTAGAGAATGCAGAGAAATAAATTTTGATGTTTTAAAAACAGTTCACATTACAGAAGAGGAAGTTTGGAAGGTCTTGGAGAATATAAAAGTGGATAAATCTCTGGGACCTGATCTAACGTATCCCAGAACATTGTGAGAAGGAAGGGAGGGAATTGTGAAACCCCTTGCAGAAATATTTGTATCATCTATAACTATGGGTGAGGTGCCTGATGACTGGAAGTTCCCCATGGTAGACTACTTAGTAAAGTTAGGTCACATGGGATTTAGGGTGACCTTGCCAATTGGATACACAATTGGCTTAATGGCAGAAGACAGTGGTGGTGGAGAGTTGCTTTTCAGATTGGAGGACTGTCACCAGTGGTGCTCCAAAGGGATCAGTTCTGGGTCCACTTTTGTTCGTCATCTATATAAATGATTTGGATGAGAATATAGTAGGCCTTGTTGTAAGATTGCGGACGACACCAAAATTGGTAGCTTGGTAGACAGTGAAGAAGGTTTTCGAAGGTTACAAAGGGATCTTGATGAAATGGGTCAATGGGATGAAAAGTGGCAATGGAGTTCAATCTGGGTAAATGCGCAGTATTGCATTTTGGTAAAAGAGACAAGGCTAGAGCTCGTACAATTAATGATAGGGCCTTGGGTAGTGTTGTAGAACAGAGGGACCTAGGGGTGCAGATACATAATTCTTTGAAGTTTGCATCACATATAAACAGGGTGGTTAAAAAGTCTTTTGGCACTCTTGCCTTCATTGCTCAGTCCTTTCAGTGAAGAAGTTGGGAAGTCATGTTGAGGTTGTACGAGGACATTGGCGAGGTCTGTTCTGGAGTACTGTGCCCAGTTCTGGTTGCCCAGTTATAGGAAGGATATTACTAAACTGGAGAAGGTTCAGAAGAGATTTACCAGGATGTTGTTGGATGTGGATGGTTTGAGTTATAAAGAAAGGCTGGATAGACTGGGACTTTTTTCACTGAAGCATAGGAGGTTGAGAAGTGACCCTGTAGAAGTTTATAAAATAATGATAGAATTACTGGTTTTGTCTTTTCCCGAGGATGGGGGATTTCAAGACTAGGGGGCATATTTTTAAGGTGAGAAGAGAGAGATTGAAAAAAAAGACACGAGAGGCAAATTGTTTTACAGTGTGGTTTGCTTGTGGAATGACCTTCCTGAGGAACCGGTGGATGTGGGTACAATTACAATGTTTAAAAGACACAGATAAATACACGAATAGGAAAGGTTTGGAGGGATATGGGCCAGGTGCAGGCAGGTGGGACTAGTTTAGTTTGGGATTATGTTCGGCGTGGACTAGTTGGACCGAAGGGTTTGTTTCCGTGATGTATGACTCTGTGTAACTGACTGTTCCTTCATTCCTGTGTTAGAGTTATAGTCAGTCATACAGCACAGAAACAGACCCTCAGTCTGTGCCAACCATGATACCAAGCTAAACGAGTCCCACCTGCCTGCAGTTGGCATATATCCCTCCAAAGATTTCTTATTCATGTACTTATCCAAATATCTTTTAAATGTTGTACCTGTACCTGCATCCACCATTTCCTCTGGAAGTTCATTCCACACATAAACCAGTCTGTATAAAAAAAAATTGTCCCATATCTTTTTTAAGTCTTTCTCCTACCGCCTTAAAAATTTGCCCCCAGTCTTGAAATCCCCCACCCTAGGGAAAAGATACCTGCCATTCACTTTATCTATAGCCCTCATGGTTTTATAAATCTCTATAAGATCACCCCTCAACCTGCTACACTCCAGTGGAAAAGAAATCCTAGCCTGTCTTGTGAACTTAAACCCTCCATTCCCAGCAACATCTGATAAATGTTTTCTGAATCCTCTGCAGCTTAATAATCTCCTTCCTTTAACAAGGCAACCAGAAACGAACACAGGTACTCCAGAAGAGTCTCACCAACATTGTGTACAACCTCAATGTGATGTCACAGTTCCTATACTCAAAGGTCTGAGCGGTGAAGGCAAGTGTGCTAAATGCCTTCTTAACCGCCCTGTCTAAATGTGATGCAAACTTCAAAGAATTAAGTACCTGACTGCCTAAGTCTCTCTGTTCAACTACACTACCCAAGGCGCTGCTTTTAATTGTATAAGTTCTGCCATTGATTGTTTTACCAAAATGCAATACCTTGCATTTATCCAAATTGAGCTCCATCTGCCACTCCTCAACCCATTGACCCAATTGATCAAGATCTCTGTAATTTTAGATTACCTTCACTATATCACCAATTTTGGTGCCATCCACAAACTTACTAACAACGACTTCTATATTCTCATCTAAATGACAAACAAAAGTGGACCCAGCATCGATCCCTGGGGAACACAATTGGTCACAGGCCTCCAATCTGGAAAACAACATACCACCACCACAAGTGTTTAAAGTTTTAGCAAAGGTTTGTAGCTCAGGTTGTGGGTGAGGTTGTTGATTTGCTCGCCGAGCTGGCTTGTTTCCGTTCAGACGTTTCGTCACCATGCTAGGTGACATCATCAGTGAGGCCTCCAATGAAACGATGTTGTTCTACTCTGCTTGGAATTTACTGTCTATATACTAGACAGTGTAAATTCCAAATGGAGTAGAACAACATCGCTTCATCGGAGGCCTCGCTGATGATGTCAACTAGCTTGGTGACGAGACGTCTGAACGAAAACGAGCAAACTCGGCGAGCAAGTCAACAACCTCATTCCACCACCTCTCTGTCTCCGACTGTTAAGCCAATTTTGAATTCAGTTGGCAAGCTCATCCTGAATACCATGCGATCTAACTTTACTAATTAGTCTACCACGTAGAACCTTTTCAAAGGCTTTGCTAAAGTCCAAGTAAACAACATCTGCTCTGCCATCATCATTCTTCTTGGTTACATCCTTGAAAAACTCAAACAAGTTTGTGAGACATGATTTTCAACGCATAAAACCATGTTGACTATCCCTAATCATTCTTTGCCTCTTCAAATGCATATAAATCCTATCTTTCAGAATCACCTCCAATAATTTACCCACCACCAACGTCCGACTCTGGTCTATAGTTCCCAGGTTTCTCCTTACAGCCTTTCTTAAACAAAGGCACAACTTTAGCCACCCTCCGGTCATCTGGCACTTTACCCGTAGTTATAGATGATATAAATATATCTACAACAGGCCTCGGAGTTTCCTCCCTTACTTCCCACAATGTCCTGGGATACACTAGATCAGATCCCAAAGATTTAACCACCTTTATATTTTCTAGGACCTACAGCCCTTCCTCTTCTGAAATGTGAACAGTTTTCAAAACATCAATGTTCATTTCCCTGAGTTCTTTCGTCTCCATTTCTTTCTCCACAGTAAAAACGGATGCGAAATATTCATTTAATATCTCTCCCATCTCAGGAGGTTCAACACAAAGACGACCTCTTTGATCTTTAAGAGACCCTACGCTCTCTCTGGTTAATCTCTTGATCTTAATGTACTTGTCGCATTACTTTAGAATAGCCTTGGCAGATAAGGTTAAGGTTAGCTCATATCATCTCTTTGCCCTCCTGATTTCCTCCTTAAGAATGTCCCTGCACTTTATGCTGTTCAAGAGATTCATTCAAACCCAGTTGTCCATATTTAATATGTGATTCTTTCTTATTCCTGTCTAGAACCATTGTTCCTTAATCCTACCAGCCTTATCCTTCACTCTAACAGGAACATAATAACTCTGAGCTCTTGTTATCACACTTTTGGAAGCCTCCTACTTATCAGATGTCACTGTCTACTCCAATCAGCTTTTGAAAGTTATAACACAATGTGGAGCTGGAGGAACAGTGCAGGCTAGGCAGCATCAGAGGAGTGGGAAAGTTGACGTTTTGGGTCAGGACCCTTCTTCAGAAGCCTTTTCCTCCAGCTTCACATTGTGTTATCTCTGACTCCAGCATCTGCAGTTCTTACTATCTCCATCTTTTGAACGTTCTTGTTTTTACTATTAAAATTTACCTTACTCCAATTAAAAACTTTCATGGAAGGCTTATCCTTTTCTATAATTATTATAAAACTAATAGAACTATGATCACTAGACCTGAAGTGTTCCCCTACTATCGCGTCAGTCACTTGCCCTGCCGTATTACCCAAGAGCACGTCAAGTCTCACTCCTATTCTGGTAGGAGCATTTACGTATTGATAAAGAAAATGTTCTTGAACACGCTTAATAAATTCCTCACATCCTAACATTTAATGCTGTGTTATTCCCAGTCAATATCTGAAAAATTAAAATTGTCTTCTATTACAACCTTATTATTCTTACATATATCTGAGATAGCCCTACATATTTGTTCCTCAATTTCCCTCTGACTGTTGCGGGTCTATTGTACAATCCCATCAAGATGATCATTTTATTCGTGTTTCTAATTTCTACTCATATTTTCACTGGATGATTTTTCAGAAATATCTACTAGTTATAGCAGTAATGTTTTCCTTAATCAAAAATGCCGCTCCCCTTCCTCTTTTGCCTTCCTTTCTGTCTTTTATATAGCACCTGACACTCGGAACATTGAGCAGCCCTGTCCATCCCTCAGCCAAGTTTCTGTAATAGCTACGATGACCCAATCCCATGTTCCCAAAAATACCCTGAGTTCATCAGCATTACTTTTAAGGCCTCTTGCATTGAAATAAATTCAGTTTAATTCTTCTGAGTTACTTTGTTCCCTGACTTGCTGTTGTGTGTCTGTGTTATATCATTCAATTTGCTCCCTTCAGCTCTAACTTCATTTTGGGAGGTCAAAAACAATTATGCTACTTGTGTTTATGAAAACAGTATGAACCATACAAAGTCATTGTACTGTACAAGTGATGAGACTGTCTGTTGGTAGGCTGATCTAATCTTCACTTGTTTTTGGTCCAAGCAGATCACCGGATTCTGCAGATGATCACTTTTGGAATTGTCACTCGGGTCCGTCCTTTGCACTTGTTGGTGGTGACAGGTGGTGGGTACGTGGGATACTATCAATATCATAAATACAAGCAGCGTGAACTGGAACGCTGTGGCATAGACAAGCTGGTGAAGGAGAACTTAGCTCCTGCATGGCAGGTGAGTTAATTGACATGGTGACTGCACACCATCGATGCTACTTGTTTTATTGCATTAGAACAAACTTTCCCTTCAAGTCATGGTCGGAGATCAAAAGCACAGAGCAACGTTCTTCAACACGCAATTTCCAATAACTTTGATGTGATGCAGTTGTTGTAAGCATGTGCCTCCAATCGTTTCTGCACAGATTTACTGGCTAAGTAATCAATTTATTTTGAGAATTCTCCTATATAATATTTGCTGTTTAGTCCCTACCTTCTTGTGCCCCCCTGTCCTGGGGTGTTTAAGTAAACTGGGAAGAGCAAATTTATTTTCAAGCGCAATATTTTCTTATATTATCTTATTTCTTTAGTTTACATACTTTCACTTTTTTTGAAAATAGACTAATAGAGCACAACAACGCACAGTGGTTCAAGCGTAGAATGGATGGCCTTCAGTTTAAAAATATTGAGGAGATCTTGAATGGGCTGGTGTAGAGCTGATTATAGACTATATGGGAAAGAAACTGAGCTGGTGAAACATTGATTCAAGCAATACTGCACAGTAAAAGAACAGCTGTCTAGGGCTGAGCTCTGGTAAAGTTGGGGAGTTCACTTACAATTATGGGAATGATTGGATAGATGGCGAATTAAATTTAAAGAAAACTACATTGGTATGAGATAAATGAGCTGCATCTGGACAGGGCAGGATCTGACACACTGACTATTAAAATAATGAGATTCAAACGAAAGGTAAAATAATAAATGTATATTAAGAAATGCTCACCTAAGGGATTTTACGAGTGTGTTGGGGATCTTGATAGGCGAGTGTACAAGGATAATGGGACTGTGCTCAGTTTAAGCTAGGGAGTTCGTCTACAATTATGGGAATGAATGGTTATGAATAGGAAGGATCTAGAGGGATATGGGCCAAATGCTGGAAAATGGGACAAGATTTATTAACGATATCTTGTCGGCATGGACGAGTTGGACCGAAGTGTCTGTCTCTGTGACTCTAAAAGGGCTTTAGTGGGAAAGTAAAATAGAGTACTTGTGGGGTAGAGGAGTTGACAGTACTGGGTTATGGAAGAGTGGTGGTGCTTGAGAAAAGAGCCTTCCTTGGAAATAAATGGGGCTTTGAGAAACTTTGGAAACGAGGGTATTTCAAAGGTCTTTGAATGGTGCCGTGTGTATACTGTAGGATGGACTGCAAGGTGGAAATGGTGATGTTCAGGGGAGTGAGGGTACGTTTTGGTGGGATGCGATTTGGGAGAATGATACTAGAACAGTAGGTTGCAGCAAAGAAATAAGGGATACCGTGGGCTTAAAAATTGTATCAGAGAGGATGGGCTTTAATAGAAACTGGATTGTCAAGGCTTTTTCTTCTTCTTGAATTGTTCTCAAATAACCATTTGGGGATTTAAAAACACTCTTCACCAAATCATAGTGGCTCTCAGCACAGAGGAACCATTTAGCTGCTGCGTCTGTGCTGATTGCTTGGAAGACTTCCCCTTTTATTTGTCTGTATCCCTGCACTGCAAGTTCCCCATCCTGAAGTACCTATTAAACTAGAGAACAATACAGCGTAGAACAGGCCCTTCAGCCCTCGATGTTGCACCGACTTGTGAACTAATCTAAGCCCATCCCCCTACACTATCCCATCATCATCCATATGCTTATCCAAGGACTGTTTAAATGCCCCTAATGTGGCTGAGTCAACTACATTGGCAGGCAGGACATTCCACGCCCTGACCACTCTCTGAGTAAAGAACCTGCCTCTGACATCTGTCTTAAATCTACCACCCCTCAATTTGCAGCTATGCCCCCTCATACTAGCCGACATCATCATCCTAGGAAAAAGACTCTCACTGTCCACCCTATCTAATCCTCTGATCATTTTGTAGGTCTCTATTAAATCCCCTCTTAGCCTTCTTCTCTCCAATGAGAACAGACCCAAGTCCCTCAGTCTTTCCTCATAAGACCTTCGCTCCAGACCAGGCAACATCCTGGTAAATCTCCTCTGCACCTTTTCCAATGCTTCCACATCCTTCCTGTAATGGGGCGACCAGAACTGTACACAATATTCCAAGCGAGGCCGCACTAGCTTTTGTACAGTTGCAGCATGACGTCACAGCTCTGGAACTCAATCCCTCTATCTCGATTTTATTTATAGAACAACTCCACTGTCGTTTTATTGTACCTGTAAGTAAATAAATTCTCCTGTTTCCTCCCCACTAGATCTGTGACAGATGATTTTTAAAGTCTGTGATCTCTAATTAAGCCACTTGCTAAAGGGAACAGTCTTTTCCTGTCTACTGTTAGTTCTTTTTTAATCTTTGCAGATATCCCTCATTTGGAGAGTTTTTTAAGAATATGTTTTTGTTTTAGAGGTTTTTCAGTATAAGGGAACATCCTTGAATTGTGCTGTTAGCCGTAATGGCAATTTTCAGTTTAATGTAGTTAACCAGTTATTATTACCCATGCATTAAGAAACATGCCAAAAATTAGTTTCAGTGCTTATCCAGTTTACAAAATGTACTGCAATAGTCATGGGAAATGTTAATTTTCAATTAAATAGATAAATTGAATTGGCAAACGTAGCCTGGACAATGAGTTTATAGAATGGATTTGGAACAATTTTTCTGAGAACAATGTGTTCTGGAACCAAACAAGGAACAGTGCATTTTAAGAGTAAAATTTAATGTAACAGGATTAATTAATGACCTTATAGCATAAGACTTTTAAGAGAAGGGTGATCGTAACATGATTGAATGTGGAATTCTATTTGAAGGTGAGAAATGTGACTCTAAATCTGATCTTAAAACCAATTACAGGGGTATGGAGGTACAGTTTGCAAAAGCGTCATGGGAAAGTAGGTCAAAAGATAAGATAGTGGAGAATCAGTAGCAGATATATAAGGAGACATTTTATGACTAACTCTATTCCATTTAGAATGAACATCTCGAAGGACGTAACATTTGTGGCATGTGGCTGATTTTGATGCAAAAATAAGTAGGAAAGCGAGTTGTGAGGGGGATACAGAGGTATGTACTGAGTATAAACAGGGTATAATGTGGGGAAAATGAGATCCCTTTAGAAGGAAGTCTGTAAAACCTTAAATCTTATTTAAATAGAGAGACACCGGGGAATGCTCTAAATGTAGTATGATCTGGGTGTCCATATTCATGATTCAGTAAAAGGTTTGCAGTAATTTTATTCTGGGTGTCCTTATTTATGATTCATTAAAAGGTTAACAGGTAGGTCCAGCAGCTAATCAGAAAGCCAAATTGAATATTGACTTTGTCCCACAGTACGAGACATTAGTGAAACTGCACTAGAGAACTATGTACAGCTTAGATATCTTTAAGGAGAGGTATAATTGCTTTGAAAGCAGTTCTGTAGGTTGATTCCTGGAATGAAGAGATTGACTTATGAGAAAAGGTTGAGCACATTGGGCCTGTACCCAGTGGTTAGAAGGTCACTTCACTGAAACATAGAAGATTCCAAGGGGTCTTGACAGAGCAGATGCTGAAAGGTGCTGTGAGGGAGTCTAGAACTAGTGGGCACAGTTGAAAAGTTGGAGTCTCTCACTTAAGGCCAGGAGGAATTCTTGGTTTTTGGAATTCTCTTCCATAGTGAACAGTGTGGATGCTGGGTCGTGGAATATATTGAAGGTGGAGATAGACTTGATTGACAAGGGACGCTGGGTTTGTGGGGAACAGGCAGGTACATGGAGCTAAGACCATAATCGGATTGACCTTGACGATCTGGCTGGCTGCACTGATTTTCTTTATCATTGCACTCATATGGAGGTACTTCTGAATGCATAGCATGTTTTGGTTTTGTTTAATGTTTTCAAGTTTACTGCCAGACTGTGGTCTCTCTTAGGTGTGCAGGGGAATTACACAGTTCAAATCTGCTATTTGTTTAATGGTTCAGCTAGTTTTCTGTTTTCAAGATTCATTTCCTGTTAACATTTTTTGAGGTGACAGCATCAGCCACAGAAACTGTTGTAATGAACAGGGGCAGTGTGGTGTCCAATGCAAGAATAATACCCACCATTTTGTTGTCTTATGGCAAAATTTTGTTAAATGCATTTTTGTTCACCACTTTTTTGTCAACACATTGGGCACACTAAATAAGGGATAGCTGTATAAATTTAAAAATGTAAAATTTAGCTGGTAACTTCTTAGAAGGTTTTACAAAGTACTCAATTTTCTTTAACCTGATGTGTCACTGTTGAAGTTGTTCATTTTCCCTATATTTCCTGTTCTCCCTACACTTTGGAGGTTGAGCCATTGAGCTGTCAAGGTTTAACTGTTCTCAGCTTTATCTGCCCTGCCTATTACGCCACCTGAACTATCTCCTCATCCAACATCACCAGATCATTGTGTAAACTACACGTCAGAGTTTACTTGTGAAAAGCTCTGTGTAAACATAAAATCAGTAAATGCCACAAGTCCTGCAATGTGGTTTTGCATGGTTGTATTATTAAATTTTTTAATCAAACTGAACATGGTATCGGATGGAATTTTGAATGAACTGCCAGGCTTGTGCTTCAAAGCTCTGACTGCAAACAGAAAAGGCACTTATTGTTCAAAGTTTGTTTTAAATGCGTGTGCTAAGCTGCATAGTGTCTTTGTGTACAGCATAATGCGTTGGTACATTGAGGTGTGTTTTGTCCATTGCGACAAAAAGCAGTTGCTATCATTAATGTGTATTGAGTTTTTGTTTCATTGTGACCTGTAAGAATGTGATGATAGATTAGATCCTTGAATGTTGGGATTGTTCAGTCTGTTCAAACTGGAGACAGACCTTATGTCCTTGGGGATCTCTACCTTAACCTGTTACTGTGTGCCTGCTTCCATAAGCACTAGTCCTATCTACAGCAGGGTAAAAAAGCCTGTGTCAGTTGAGCAGTATGTTCAGTGTTGATGTACGGTTCTGTGTTGAGGCTCTCTGAAGTTTGTTTGATGAGAAATTTACTTCTGTTCTTCTAATTCCCTAATGTTGACCCAAATTGTAACCTTGAGATTTCCCGATTGTGAGAGAATGAAAGTTTCTCAACTCCTGGTTTCTTGTGTATGTATTTCTCAATGCTGCATTTTCAAAGCTGAACGCTGCCATATTTTCTACCCCTCACGAATCTGTACCAGTTGATAAGGTTGCAGTTAAACTTGCTCTCTTGAGTTGGTTCCGAGCAGATTTGTTATCTTTCAAAATTATAAATTGGTGAGGCTGGTTAAGCTTATGCTATGTGTGACATGTTGACACTGTGAGCTGTCATATTGTTGAGTCTCAAATATCCTGCTCCAAAGCACTTACCATTTCTATAAATAAAGATAATATTTAATCATTTTGCATGACATTTGAAATGCTAATGTCTGCGGGAAATCTGTCCAATGCTGTATGGAGAATTTTGGTGTAAGCCTTTAAAGAAAGTTGGTGCATATTCATGAAAACTGCAGCATCCAGCTAAGTCTTGTGATTGATTAGTGTGTTGAGTTTTGGTTGCCTTAATGATCCATTGTGTAAATAAGCATTAGATACATTATTTCCCCTTGTTTAAAATTGTTTCAGAAATAACAACGATTACTGAATGGCACATTTTCAAGATTGGTGCTGAATATTGTTTTAGGCATGTAGGAAGATATATTCCTAATATTGCTTTCTATTGAATCATTCTGATACAAAAACTGTTTTGAGAAAATGCGTATAATTTCTCAAATGGTGGATGCTGCACGTTATCTATTTATAGACTTTGTACTCTCCCTTTCAGAAGCTGAAATGTCTGTGTTTGCATTAAGAAGGCTGTGTTTCATCAAATTAATTTGCATAACCATGGTACAAATGTGTTAATGATTTGTTTTTGATGAGCTGCCTTTGAATGTGGTCTCATATTATACTTCTGCACATTCCCTCAAATGGTGGAATAGCAAGGAAATTACATGGGAAAGCAAAGATAAAGTTACTGAAAAACCTATTCCAGGCTGGTGGTGTGATGCTGTTGTGGGGCGTAGAAATGACTCATTTCTTCCTGTACATCACAGCTTCCACGTGAATGGAAGTGACAAGACTCTAGAGAATCTGCAGATTGCCTTAAAGATAAGGGAGTTGAAGACTTCCTCTGATTTCAGTGTTATGGCAGTCGTCTTGTACTCATTTTTGTGAATGCGGGTGGACAGTAGTTTCTGTAAGACTGGAACTTGTAATATATCGACTGTTGTATTTCATCCACTCTGGTTGATGTGCTGTAAGTTTCACAGTTGACCCTTATTAATGGAAATTACTTATTGCGGAATACATTCACCATGTCACTTTTGAGTGTTGGAGATAATGTTTCTGGACAATGCTTACAGTTACATTTATTCATGGGCAAAATAATACATAATGGTAAAATTTGATGCCGAACTTCAAAGCTAGCAACAAATAAATAGAACAATGAAGTCAGGACCATGTTACAACTGGTTAATGTAATGTTTACAGCGCCAGGTTTTTTTAAAACAAGCTGCAAGATCTCTAGAAAATGCAGGGAGGTGTTTTCTGAGACCTTTAAGTTGTGACGAACATACGTGACTTGAATTTTCAACTTGTTAATGAAATTAGTCCTTCACAGTTTAGGTTTAAGGTTATAGGACAATCCCACAGTGATGCAGCCCGTGAGTTTTTAAAATGAATCACTCGACAACTGAAGCACTAGACAAATGCACAAAAGGAACAAGACTAAATCATTGGGGCCTTCTCTGTCTTTCAATCTGTGATGTAACTTTGTATCCAGCTTTGTTCCATACCTTTTAGATTTTTGTTAATCAAAAATAGGTTGATCCAGATTTATAATTAGGAATTGATCTAGGATGTATGTCCATTGCCCGAAAAGCATTCCAAACCTATGTACGTAAGTGTTGCTGAACTTCAGCCCTGATTTTAATTTTTATGCTTTATATCTTGTCCTAGTTGTGTCAAAGTCAGAAGTCACAAGATACCAGGTTACAGTCCAACAGGTTTATTTGAAATCACAAGCTTTCGGAGAAGTCTTCACCTGACGAAGGAGCGGTGCTCCGAAAGCTTGTGTTTCAAATAAACCTGTTGGATTATAACCTGATAAAATGTGACTTCTGACTTCATCCAGTCCAACACCGGGACTTCCACATCCTAGTTTAATCAACCAGTGAAATGTTTCTCTTTATCTATCCTATCAATTCCCCGTAATATCTTTACACCTTTGATCAAATTACCCCTTTACCTTCTAAATTCTAGATTTATACAACTCCATTTTGTAACTTAAACATTGAAATCCAGATATGTGTGGTTAATCTATGATATACTCCTTTCAAAGCTAAATATGCCCAGCAGTACTGTCAGTAACTCGATGTTGTCTGTCCAGGTGTATCACACCCCTGACAAGTTGTATTGTAGTCCTTTGGCTATAAATGGCGGCATTTCATTAGATATTTGGAAGCTCTGATCTTTAACGATCTAGAACCTCAACTCTTAGAAAGTCCTCTGGTCTGTTGTTCTTGGGTCCAAAGTGATTGACTTCATACTTGCCTCTATTGAAATTCATTGCCATTTTTATCTTTTCATGTGATCTGTTAATATATCTTTATCACTGACAAACTTGAATATTTAATAGTCTAAATCTTGCAATGATTTCAATCTAAAGAAATGATATCTGAATCAAAAGAACTTTGGAAGATCATAGTTAATGAATCTCCTTTCCTTAAAGTCCGGGATGAAAACAGTCTGGTCTTGGAAACTTGTCACGAGTGGCATTATTTTCTTCAGTTCTGTTACTTGTTTCATTTGTGGTGAATCTCTATCCTTGATTCAACCTTAATTTCCTTGATATGCTATCCTCTTCCTCTACTGGAAATACTAACACAAATTAATTATTTAACGTGTCTGCAGTTTCCTTGCTTTCATTTATATTACTGTTGTCAATTTTCGGAAAGCCCACACAGCCCTTCACCTCAGCTCCAGCCCTTTTATCTATACAATTGTAAAGTTTCTTGTCTTGATTTTGATGTTCCTTTACAGGTTTCTTACTTTATAACTCTTCCTAGCATATCTGTTTTGTTACCCTTTGCTGTTCTGTATATTTCCTATTTACTAGAATCTCTGTATTTTTGTATGCTTTTCCTTTCTGTTATCCCTTACCTCATTAGATGCCCATGGTCACTGTTTTATAAAAGCAGATCTCCTGCACCTTAGAAATATAAGTTCGACTGAAGTTTGAAATGGGTGGTGTCATACTGGAATAAGTAGATAAGTTGAAAAATTTAAGGCAAATGATTATAGACGTTCGCAGATATTTTTTTCATTCATGGGATTGAGGGTGTTACTGGCTGGGCCAGCACTTATTGGCCAGAGGGCAGTTAAGAGTCAACCACATTGCTGTGTGTCTGGAATCACATGTAGGCCAGGCCAGGTAAGAATGGCGGGAGAACAAGGTGTGGGGCTGGATGAACACAGCAGGCTGAGCAGGAAAGCTTGACGTTTCGGGCCTAAACCCGTCATCAGAAATGGGGGAGGGGAAGAGGGTTCTGAAATAAATAGGGACAGAGGGGGAGGCGGATAGAAGATGGATAGAGGAGAGGATAGGTGGAGAGGAGGCAGACAAGTCGAAGAGGCGGGGATGGAGCCAGTAAAGGTGAGTGTAGGTTGGGGGGTAGGGAGGAGATAGGTCAGTCCAGGGAGGACGGACAGGTCAAGGGGGCAGGATGATGTTAGTAGATAGGAGATGGGAGTGGGGCTTGAGGTGGGAGGAGGGGATTGGTGAGAGGAAGGACAGGTTAGGGAGGCGGAGATGAGCTGGGCTGGTTTTGGGATGCGGTTGGGGGAGGGGAGATTTTGAAGCTTGTGAAATCCACATTGATACCATTGGGCTGCAGGGTTCCCAGGCTGAATATGATTTGCTGTTCCTGCAGCTTTTGAGTGGCATCACTGTGGCATTGCAGGAGACCCAGGATGGACAGGTCGTCTGAGGAATGGGAGGGGGAGTTGAAATGGTTCGCGACTGGGAGGTGCAGTTGTTTGTTGTGAACTGAGCGCAGGTGTTCTGCAGAGTGGTCCTGAAGCCTCCGCTTGATTTCCCTGATGTAGAGGAAGCCACAACGGGTACAGCGGATGCAGTATACCACATTGACAGATGTGCAGGTGAACATCTGCCTGATGTGGAAAGTCTTCTTGGGGCCTGGGATTGGGGTGAGGGAGGAGGTGTGGGGGCAGGTGTAGCACTTCCTGCGGTTGCAGGGAAAAGTGCCGGGTGTGGTGGGGCTGGCGGGGAGTGTGGAGCGGACAAGGGAGTCGCGGAGGGAGTGGTCCCTCCGGAAGGCAGACAAGGGTGGGGAGGGAAAAATGTCTTTGGTGGTGGGGTCTGATTGCAGATGGCGGAAGTGTCGGAGGATGATGCGATGGATCAGGAGGTTGGTGGGGTGGTACGTGAGGATGAGGGGGATTCTTTTTTGGTTATTATTGCAGGGACGGGGCGTGAGGGATGAGTTACGGGAAATGCGGGAGACACGGTCGAGGGCATTCTCGACCACTGTGGGGGAGTAAGAATGGCAGTTTCCTTCCCTAAAGGATCTGTGAACTCTCAAAGATCTCTTGGAGGGCCATGTGGAAGCGTTGACTTTAGCTTGGTTGAGTGATGGTGTCGCAGGGCAGTTGGAGATGTGCTCAGTTGTGAATGAGGATGACACAGGCAGATGAGTGTGGCATACCATGACAGCAGATTCCCTGGCAGGAGTAGTTTCAATTGAATCTATCTTTTGAACACTGGTTATTTTACTCATTAACAAAATTGCTTAATGTGGACGGGTCTATCTCATCCAGTAGCATAAGCCTTACTCAAACCTAGAATTGTGGTCGCTGCTTCCTCTTTCTCCCTTTCACAGGCAACATTGAATTAATTATATAATGACTGATGTGAGGTAAATGTTGCCACACTGTTAGACCATTAACTAAATCTGGCTCATTATACTGAATCTAAAATAACTTGCACTGTTGCTAGTTCAGGGACATTGCTGCAGAGAACTGTCCAGAGCACTGAGTTACCTTGCTGACTTGAGTTTGTTTGCTCTGTCAATCTGTATGAACGTTTAAACCCTCTGTTAAAACTGACCTGCCTTTGAAGCTGTGCATTCCCATATTCTGTCACTCCACATTCGCTACAAGAGGGCCTATACATAACTGCCATTATTTCCTAGAAACTTTTTTTTTGAATTCTACCTATGAATCTCTTTTCTCTCCTCTCATAGAAGTTATTCCTTCACAATTACTAATTCTACACTTGCATATCTCCAATTTTCTTTATTTTACCTGTTTTTGATACTTAGTTTTTGGTTCCCAGTCCTGATCATTGTGCAGCCATATCTCACTGATGGCTATCATGTTGCACCCTCCAAGTTAAATTTGCAGCTGAGATTCATTCAATTTGTTCCTTCTACTCAGATAATGTAGTAATTAATGAGTCCAGGGTACTGTAACAGGGCACAACCATCTACTAATGCATAAGTTTGCATTTAGAGCAAAGCCCAATACCTTGCCAAATATCAAAATCTTTGTCCTCCATTTTGAACTGCACTGAAAAGTCACTTTCTACTTTAACTCCATTTCAACTTTATTGTAACATCGTTAACATTTCCCTTTTTCAGTTTTCTGAATGGTGGGTGACACCTGGCCTTCATTGACTACATTAATTATTGCTCGGTAATTACCCAGAGGTATTGATGCGTTTTTTTTTTAACTACAGCTGTCCTAGTGGTGGTAAAGGAACAGTGATTTATGTTTGAGTTAAATTGCATATGACTTGGAGGGCAAATTGGAGTGCTACTGCTTTACTCCTTAACATGCTTTATATAGAAGGAAGGTGCTGCTGAATTGCTGCAGTGCATCCTATGGATGGCACATACCATGGACATGGTATGCTTAGTCGATTGAAGAGTTTTGGGTTTTTTGTTTGATCAATATTAATTTAGAAATTGAGTAGTTTAAACAGCGCCAGCTTTGGGCATTACCAGTACAGTTAGATGCTGAATACATCTCCCTTACTCTAACCAAAGTAAACTTCTTCATTCATAATTGCAAGGATGTACATCTGTTTATTATGTACACCAATAGTCTTTTATATTTCTTTCTTTATCCACTCTTTCTCATTGTGCTTTGACTGCAAACTGGAAAGTTTGATGCTCTGAAGCCCCAGTAATTATGGAGGCAGTATCTCCAAACACATTTGTATAGGACTTTAACCAACAGAGAAAGGAGGTAGCATTTCATCCCACCATGTATGTCGTTTGTTATAGACAACTTGTGTAGTTGTCTGTGTACAGAGTTTTGAAGTGTCTTGATGCATAGCATCAGTGGCTAAATGTGCTGATTTGATGCTAGTGCAATCTCACAACAAGTTCTGAGATATTGTACTATATTCCTCTGTTAGACTAAAGTTAATAAACTTTCTGTCAGGCTATCCCTTTACATCAATTCTGATTACGGTGCAATCTAGCTGGTTGTCTGTCGTAGGGTTTTTAGGCTATAATGTAAGGTGAAGCAATTTGTGCTTGACCGAATAGTCCCTACCTAGGGCACCTGCCAGGAGTTTTCATGTTTTTGCTATTCTTATCTTATTTCTGCACTTTTTACTTAGTACTGTAGTTCAGGTTTAAAAATGGATCCTGTCTGTATTCGAAATTAACTAGGATTGGATTTCATAACTGAAAATATCCGGCACCAAATGTGCAGTTTAACTTTCAGAATCAAGCAATTTACAGTAACAACAATGCAAAACATGTAACACAATACAAAGCAAGACTGTACAATACCATGTAAATGTTCAGTATTGTCCACAGTGTTAGTTTATCTTTATAATTCAAATATTCTCCTATTGAGGAAACTCTGTGTGTCAAACTGATCTTCTTCTTAGAAGACCTAATGCTGCAGTGCTCATTAAGGGAAATTTGTAAGCCAGGCACTAAGCAATCTCTAAACCACCAAATTCCAGAAAGTCTAATTGAACTATTGAATCCGGAAAGATTCTCTTGTTCTCCTAATTTCTTTGAAAATGAGTTGTCTGCTATAAGCAAAAACAGCAGTGTTGTGACAGTAGTACAGATTCTTATCGTTATATAATTTATTTTTCAGAATCGTAAATGAGAAAGTAAATGCAGAAGATCTAAAACCTTGAGCTAAATGCAGGACTTACTTTATTTGCAAAGCAGTGTGCATCTAATTAATTTTGTCTGAGCTGCTTTAAGATGTAGCTTGATATGTGTGTTAGTGGTGTAGAAATGCATGTCTTTTATAACTCTTCACTACTTAAATTTGGTAGAACCTTGGGAATTTTAAAATTAGTTGATTGCAACAATTTATAGCATGTATCAAAATTCTCTCATATGTCAGAAGTTGTCATTTAGTGCAACCATTTTAGATTTCAACAAAGCAAGTTGAATCCATCCCTGATTAAACTTTCCAGTGCTCTTGGGCATGTTTATGATCGAAACAGTAAACTACTGCAAATAGATTTACTAAATGACACACACAAAATGGATAATCCCCTGACCTTTATGCTAAACTATATTGATTCAGAACGCATGCAGCTGAGCCGTTTATCTTGTGTGTAGATACACAAAGCAAATTCACAATTTATGCCCCATCCTTTTGATACCAAACTGGTTAGGCAAAGTGGAACATTACTCTGGTCCAACATGCCTTAACTCATGACACCCAAATTGTGCCCACAAAAATCATTCAGCACAGAAGGAAGCCATTCAGCCCATTGTATTGGTTCTTTGCAAGGTGAACCTATCATAGCTCTTAATATCTTTCCCTCATACCCTACAGATCTTTTCTCTACTGATGTTCTAACTTCCATGCTTCTCCTCTTTATAACATTATTAGTTTTCTTTCCACTTTTGTCTCCTGTTTGCTTAAATGTAAACAAATATAACTTAACTCAGTGAGTCAAATGGCTTCTGTCTGTGTTGTTACAGAATTTCATGCTGCAGTGTAGTCTGCAGCCATTGATAACCTCCTTTTCATGTGCCTAAGCGACCATACTTCATGTGTCAGCCCAGGCTATCCAATCATCTCTCAACATTGTTAAAATGTATGCTCACACTTGTACTTTCACGTTTGTTTTCTAACTGGTGCAGCAATAATGAAAGAGTATAAGCCTTGACTGATATTCTTTTTTTCCCTCTACTTCGTCTTCACACCCACCATCCTCTCACCTGCCACCTGCCCTTGTTGCCCTCTTGCCCCCACCC
This sequence comes from Ginglymostoma cirratum, assembly GCA_024137785.1. Lineage (NCBI taxonomy): Eukaryota > Metazoa > Chordata > Chondrichthyes > Orectolobiformes > Ginglymostomatidae > Ginglymostoma > Ginglymostoma cirratum. The sequence goes on along the minus strand of JAHRHZ010000119.1, from coordinate 3,835,135 downwards.
CGTCGCCATCTACCCCCATCACTCTTTTCCCCTCACCCAGTCCATCCTGTCGTCCTCTTCCCTCCCACCAACCCTGTCAACCTCCAACCTTGTCTCCCCATCTCCACTCCTTCCCCACCCTGGTTAGAGTTCCTGAGAATCTAATTGCAGTGGCTTTCTTGTGTCATGGCCGAGACCTAACTCAGCACTGGCCTTGATAGAGTAGTGTTGAATGCATGGATTGGAGCCCAGCACCAATTGGGTTGAGAGAAGATAACTTTCATCTCAGTCAGGCAAGTGTTCAAAGTTCGGTCCAGAGGTGAAAGAATTAATACGTCAACTCATTTAAGTATTAAGCTTCCTGATAATTTACATCTCCAATATTGACCCTGAGTTGATCAAAATTAAACCTTTCAATAATCCCTTTTTTAATCTTTTGCATCTCAGCTTCTGGTATTTAAATACATTCCTACATTATCTCCTTTTTGAATCCTAATTAGGAAAAGAGTAATTATCCAAACCTTGATATTTGTACAGACTTTAAGATCCCAAATTTGAATGTTGGTCTTTGCTGTGAGGTCACCTAACTCAGCAATCTCAGCCATTGCTGCAGTTAGCCTCAGGGGCTCTGAATTTGGCAAAGGAATTTTTTTCTCTTAATCATTAAACATCCCAAGTCACCTCACAGGAGTGTAATCAAATAAAGTTTGGTGGCTTTTAGTGTGGGTGGAGGTTCATTTCTTAAGGAGAATCTGATGGAAGGAGCAGCTGGGAGCTGGGAATGTGAAGAAGTTTAAGGAGAGAATCTTGTTTAGGGCCTGATAGGCCAGTGGTGAAGTGGTTAAAAATCTAATTTTGCATGAGGACTGATTTAGAGGAGCTCATGGATGTCAGCAGAAATTGAATAAAGCAAATAGGAAGGGGCTTAGTGATTGATTTGAAAATCAGGTTACGAAGGCTGAATTGGGCTGGGGCTACATTCCCTGTAGCGTTGGAAGCTGAGGAGTGACCTTAGAGATTTATAAAATCAAGAGGGGTGTGAAAAGGGTGAATAGCCAAGGCCTTTTCCCCAGAATAGGGGAGTCCGAAACTAGAGGGCATAGGTTTAAGGTGAGAGGAGAATGATTTGAAAGGGATCCAAGGAGTAACTTTTCCACAGAGAGTATGGTGCATTTGAAGCTTCCAGAAGAAAAGGTGGAGGCTGGTACAATAATGACATTTTAAGGATATCTGGATGGGTACATGAACAGGAATGGTTTCGAGATATGGACCAAATGCTGGCAATGGGACTAGGTTAATTTAGGATATGTGGTCAGCACGGACAAGTTGGACTGAAGGGTCTGTTTCTGTGCTGTATATCTCTATGACTGTATGGCTGTATGAAGGTGGAAGAGAGTAAGAAGAAAAAATTCAAGTTGTGAAAAAGTGACTCTCCTGGTCCAAAAGCTTAAGATGTAAAAGCCTGTTGATTATTGAAGATACAACCAAGAGGTTGGCGGCTCAGTGGTTAACATAGTAGCCGCACAGCACCAGGGACCTGGGTTCAATTCCACCCACTGGCTGTGTGGCAGCTGCGCGTTCTGTGTCTGTGTGGGTTTCCTCCCGCAGTCCAGAGATGTGCATGTTAGGTGGATAGGCCATGTTAAATTCCCCACAGTGTCTAGGTGAAATAGCCTAGGTGGAAATGTGGGGATAGAGTAGGGAGCTGGGTCTGGATGGGATACTCTTTACTGGGTTGGTGTGACTTGACGGGCCAAATGGCCTTTTCCGCACCATTGGGATTCTGTGATTCTATGAAGAGAAGCTGTAGAATTGTGTTGTTTGATGGTCTATAAAGCCCTTTGTGTAAAACAAATGTTTAAAGCATATTTTCAATCTGACATGAATGAAGTACGGAGCCCTTAAATATGTGATAGGTGCAAGGGAGCAGGACTAGGCCATTCAGCCCCACAAGTTGTTCTGCCATTCAGAGATCATGTCTGATCTGTAGCTTAACTTCGTATACCTGCCTTTGGCTCATATTCTTTAATACATTTGCTTAAAAAAAATCTTTATCAGATTTGAAGTTAACAACAGATGGAGCATTCACAGCCATTTGTGGAAGAGAGTTCCAAATGTCTTCCACCCTTTGTTAAAAGCTCTTTAATACAATTCTCCATTCTCACTCAGTTGCTTCTTAACAACTTTGTACAAGTAAAGCTGTTGCTTGGGATGATGCCTCATCATATCCTGTCACCAGATACAATCTCATTATGGGATGTTGACATCATAAATGCTGAGCTGTCCCATTTTCTGTCTGTCATTCAGTGCTCCCAGATATTTCTTTGTTGTACATAATAACTGATTTGATTTTTTTTGTTTTCAAGTAAATCTTTACTTTTCAAACAATCGATTCGTCCCTTGGTTGCCAGTGCTCTATTCCAAGTCTGCTGCTGTTCTGTGTGAGATGTTTTTGTTCATTAGAGCACAAGCATAAGAGTGCTGCAGTGAAAACCCATGTGCACAGAGCACTATTACAATGTGCTAAAAGAGAATGTTGGGGACCCAATTGAGGATGGCACCCCATACTATTTCATGGTGTTCATTTGATGTACGCCTATGAAACGTTAGGGATGTGGCATTATTTAATGCATAAAAGTTCAGGCCACATTTACAATCAGTTGCTTTAAATTCTAGACCGTTTGGAACATCTACAAGCAATTTGTCTCTGATGCTGAGATGTACAGTGTAAAAGGAGACCATTCAGCCCACCGTATCTATGCCACCTCTTTAAAAGAACTATACTAATAATTCCACTTGCTCATTCTTTCATCCTGCCTTCCCTTCAATGGGAGAAGGTGGAAGCAAAGTTGATGCATCAGAGGCAGCGCGCAAACCCCCAAATACCATACCTGTCTGACACCCCAGGCTGCCCCTGCCCCCCCTTGTGGCAGGGTCTACAGATTGCAGTGTTCTTGCCAGTCATCTCTGAACCCATCCATTTGGAAGAATGTCAATCCAGGCAGGGTGACTAAAAGGAGAAGACTTTGAAAGGTCACACCGCAAAGATTCACTAAGATTCCTTAGCACATTCCAAACCCACAACCACTTCCAACTAGAAGGACCAAGGCAAGAGCTACATTGAAACATTCAGCTTGCTGGTTTCCCCCTCCATGCCACTCACCATCCAGACTTAGAAGTATGTCACCGTTCCTTCCTGGAATTCCCTCTCTAAAAATGGGTGTACCTACACCAAAAAGACTGCCACGGATTATGGAGACAGTTCAACACCACCTTCTGAAGGGCATTTAGGGTTGGGTAATACATTGCTGGCTTGCCCATATCCCTGAATTAATGAAAAAGATGTTTTGCTTGCTGGAAGATTAATAACAGAGTGAATGTTTTCATTTCTCAGTTTTTACTAAGTTATGTGACCTGCCGGAATGTGGGATTTTTATGGGATCACTTGTGTTTCTGGCTCAGTCAGGTAACAGTGCCCTGGCTTTTAGGGATGGGAGTTGGCCAGAATTCTTCACAAGAGGAATAGCCAACTGATCTACAAGCAAAGCTTATGACCTTCAGGGAGTAATTTTGAAAAGAAAATGGAAACGTTGAATAAACTTGAATTTGATTTCCATTTAGTAGGTAGTTATCCTGTGGCCTGAACAGTTTGGATGCAAGGGATGGGAGCTGGGGAGTTTTTTTTAAAAAACTGCTTGCATTTCCCGGGCAAAGCCGCGATAGCTGAGATAAGAGGGCCTGTCTGCAGGAAAGTAAGAGAGCGCTCCCTCTCTCTCTCTCTCTCTCACACACAGCAAGCGGATCGGAGTTGTGCAGTCAGCCTGTAGCGCTGCACCGGCTTTGCAGGACACGGCGGAACGTGGGTGAGTCTGACTGCCGGCACCGGTCATCTCTTTTTAGAAAATAGACCCGCGGGGTGGGTAAGAGAGGTAGGGAAGTCCCTTGAATAAAGGTGGGTAGAGAAAGAAAGGGCTTCGTGTTATCCAAAAGAAAAGAGAAAGAGAAACGCTTCCTCCGCCCCTTTCCTCTCAAAATTTCTGTCAGAGGAAATGAGACCGAATGTGTTCAGAAACGCAGCAGGCTTTTTTTGTGAAAGGAAAATTAAATTAAAGTTGAACTATGTGGTGTAAGTACATTGAAATATATTTTTAAGAAAAAAAAAGACAGCTCCATTCAAAATGGTGACATTGGATCGCTGATTCTAGTCAGGTATTGTGTGCCCTGAACAAAGAAGTTATTTAATAGTTTGTACTTGAAACGGGGTTTTGGGAAGGGGTAAGATTCGTCAGAAGGGGAATATCCATTAGGCAATCGGTTGAAATCGCACGATTTGTTAAACGATGGCGCGATGGCAACGTGAAAATTAACGGTATGAAAAATGAGTAATTCAAAATGGGTTTCTGAATGCACTCTGTCATGTCCCTTTGGCTGTGTAACCTTCTGCCCCCCCCTACCAAAGATTGGTTTAAATGAGGAAGGATAGCCATTGGGTTTCTCCTTTACAGAAGACCGGCTCTGGGCCCCCACTTACAGCCATTAGGCTGTTTTCTCGCACTAACCTGTCACCCTCCGGAATCCTGCATTTGCAGCTCCCAGTGCTGACCCTTTTGTCCTGCGATTGTGCCATGTTTGAGAATATTGTTCCCTGTTGTCCCTTCCCCTTTGTGCATTTTAAGTGTGTAACAGCTGTTTATCTCAGGTTTCCCTTTTCAAAGCATTTATTCTCTGCTTTCACGGGCAGTGCAGGGACTAGAAAAATGCCCCTTTTTGATATCTCAAGGACAGCAAAGTCATGGCTGTACAAAATCATCATAACTGTGCACTGAATATTCTTGTTCCCGGATAATATCTTATGCTACCACAGTTCTTGCAGTGTTCAGACACTAAAAAATGTGTGAAAGTCGTCAACAAAATATTTGCTTTTTGTTTAAATTGCAGCTATTTTTGAGATGCAATAGGTGATTTTGACAATATTTTCCAGGTTTTTATTCACTTGTTCACTTTAAATAAATGTACTTAACCATTGCTAAGTGTAAAATAAGGTCCCATATCCCATTACTTATTGCAAACTGGAAGACAAATTGCAGGGACACATAGGATAATTCCAACAGCTAAAATATATGCAAATTGTGACCATTCCCAGTGAAAGTGCAGTTGAAAGCCAAGGGACTTGTGATTCTCCTATAAAAGTGGCAATACTCCCTAGAGCTCAAATGAAGGGTTGAGACAATCCAAATTCCAAAGTTCATGAACAAAAGCTTGTTGATTGCTGACCTATCTTGTGCCAGCTATTTCCTTCAAATTAATAACCTTCATTGAAATATGTATCTGATGAGACAATTCTGAAATATGATTCTTTAATCAGTATATTGATGTCAATTGATTTGAATTCCAGCACCACATAACACATTTTAATTGCCAGTATATGGCTTCTGTGACTCCTGATTTAAAGTGTGACTCAATTGATGACACTCTCATAGGTTAAAGTCTCAATACAGAAACGTAGGGCTGACATTACTGAGGGAGCAGTGCTCTGTTGGCAGTGCTGCTTTTTAAATGAAGTGCTAAACTGCCTGACCTGCATTTTTTTAAACCTCTTTTTACATGCGTTTTTTTACATGTAAAAATTTCCATGGCACTATTCCGAGAAAAGCAGACCCCTCCTCCCAGTGACCTGGTCAAAGTTTATCCTTCAGCCAACAGCACTGAAACTGATAATCTGGTCAATATCGCACTTCTGTTAGTGTAGACCTTGCCATACACAAATTTGCTGCTACGTTTCCTGCATTGTGGCAGTGACTTCCATTTCCACTCACCTGTAAAGTACCTTGGGACGTTCTAAAGGCATTGGAACCCTTGCATCTTTCAGCTTATATAACATCTTTCTTTCTACCTACAGAACCATTCGGTAGCAGCCACAACTTGCATCTAATTAGTGCCCATAATGTGATAAACTGTTTTCAAAGTGCTTCACACGCATGTTATCATGCAATATTTGATGTTTAAAACTATGTAAAACATGTGATGGATTTTGGATGCCATTTTAAAGGAATAGGGAGGTGGTGCTGTTTAGGGCAGATAACTGCGTGATCACCATTGGAGGAGCAAAAGAAATTGGAGATGTGCAAAAAGGCTGCATTTCAAGGACCTCAGGTTTTAAAGGGTTTTTCGGGTTGCAGGATGGCATAAAGGCAGGGAGAAGAAGCTAGGTCAAGGATGGCTTGAGAATGTTAAAATGGAGGCATTGTTGAATGGAGAGCTAGTGCAGGTCAGTGAGCGCAGAATGAACAGGACTCGTTTTGAGTCATGATGCACACACAAGAGATTTTGGATGAGCTGAAGTTTCTAGAAAGCGGAAGATGGAGGTCTGGTCACAAGACCATTGGAATGTCACTTTCATATTCTCTACACTCAGTGCAAATTTGTAAGCACAGAATCTTAGTGTTTCTCTGAATGTTTTCATGATTCAAGGTGCGAAAGTGATACATCTATCGTTGTGATATATGGAAATCTTGGTGACAACAGTCATTGTTATCACAGAGGATAGGTTGGAATTACCAGTGAAATTTGCAGCCAGCCATAAACAGCCCTGAAGTACCAACTTTTATTGGTTTAAAGGCAGTGGATTTGTCACAGACTGTGCCTGTTTTTGAAAACCCTTCCAGCAACAGTTCTTTAAATGCAATGCCGCCTCACATAGCTTGAGTAATTGTGGAATGCATGAATGGTGTTTATTCACGGCACAGCCTTTGAAGCAAAGTAGTAAAAGAATAATGTTCTCTTGATCTAATAGATAATCTTTGATAATAGTGGTGGCTGTGAATCAAAAGGAAAAGCAGTTTAAACAAATATATAGCATGTCACAAAGTTCCAGGTTTCTAGAAAATTGTTCTAATCATGGGTTCTGGCCTAGTATAGATCTGAGTTTATCATAATGTAATAGAATGCAATTGGACAGAAGAAATATTTGGATGAGAAAGTGGAAATTATCCCCTCACATCTCTTGGGCTTCTGTGCTGTCTTTGCATCCTTTGATTTTGAGTTCAGTTCAGTTGTGTCAGCTGTGGCTCTATAGGTCGCATTCTCATGGTCAAAAAGTTGTATGAGACCCACTCTAGAGACTTGAGCATAGTATAGAATGGTACTCCACTGTTGTAAAAGTCTTTTGGTTAAGTTGTTAAAACAGTGCTCCGCCTACAGCTCAGGTGGCTGTCAATAAATCTTAGAGTACTACTTTGACAAAGTACTTTGTGTGTTGGCCAAAATGCATCCTCGGCCAAAATGCATCCTCAGCCAACTTCAGGAAAACAGGTTATCTCTCCTTTGGTTGTGGGGACCTTGTTTTATGCAGAATGCATCTCCTGTGTCTCATTGATGACTACGTTGTAAAAGTGGCTGTAATGTGCTTCAAGATATGCTGAGATCATTAATGGAGCGATTATTGATTCAAGCTCTTTCATTACAATGTCTCAGGATTTGAGGTAAAGCTTGTTCAGGGTATGTATGTCTTCACAACAACTCGTGAGTTAGATTCCACCTTCCTGTGGGACCTCTCAATGTCAGTGTTGAGGATGGCCCTGAAACACTTCTATTGAAAGCAGTGATGGGGGCATTGTATTCAGGTGGGGTCTGATCAGAAACCACCCATTTATAGGAATGCTCACTATCACTTCCAGAAGCACAAAGACCATTGATAATTCTTCTTGACGCTGCGTTTCCCTTCTCTTTGGTGATTAATGATTGCTTCAGGCTTCTCCTGGCTGACTTGGCTTTGTTGATCCTTTTGGTAAAAACCTTATCAGTTAGGGCTCATCTGGATTAATACTTCATGATGACTCACTCTGGTCTGGAGACTGAAAGAAATTAATATAGTGCTGGTGGGAAAAGTGTATAGTAGAGATTTAATCTGAGCAATGAATTTAGGTATCATCAATTTAGTGACTGTCATTTTTACATTTCGTAGGGTTAAGCTAGCAATAGATATTCATCCTGATTTAAAAATTGAATTAAATGCAATAGAAATTATATTTTAATTTCATGTGACCCCCTTTAGTTTATTTAAATAAATCTTGGGGTCCCTACAATGATGTATATTGCTAAACAGAATACTGCTGTTGCTTATCATAAGGCTAATCACTCAAAACCCGTCCTACCGGGCAGGATGTGTTAGGCAAACAGGCAACCAGATTCGAAGCAACTGCACTACTCAAATGTTGGGGTCGTGGCAGAAGACTTCCAGCAGCATAACAGAAATATTCCAGGACTGACCACAAAGCATTCTTATTGTAAGCAAACATACTTTGACACATCAAAAACCTGGCTTGTGAAAGAGCGACGTGGAAAATGGCTCATATGGAAAGGCAACGAAACAGATCTTGAGGTTTTGTCAGAAAAATGCAGAAATAAAGTCAGGACATTGAGGGAGCACGCAAACCTCTGAACAATGCGTCTGTCAACCCTTCAATCATCTGCGTGTGACAGGGTATGTAGATTATGCATTGAACTTTTCAGCCATCTCCAACCTCATTCAACCAGAGTGGAGATAAATCATCCTCAATACCAAGGGAATGCCTTAGAAAAAGAATCTATTGGTCATAATGCTAAAGACCCAGTACTAAATGAAGTAAGTTGTTAGTTGACTTTAAATGGAGGGTGTGTTTCCAGACAGCCTTCTCTTACCAGCGGTAAGCTACAAATTACTGCAGAATCCTTGTTCCACTGATTCTTAGCCAGAGCTTAGCTGCTCCTTGTTGAATCCCAAAACTGGCTTACCTCTGAGCACATTTCTACTAGTATGTTTAAAGCTTTCACGGAAGAAATTTGTTCTGTCTTTCCATGAAAAATTCAATCGAGAAGCCTTGAAGAATAAATGGTATTATCAATATAAATAAACTTCACAAATTTTTGGAAGGTGAGAATTAAAAACTGCGTTTAATTCTTGTCAGTTTTAATATCTGTCTGTGTGATTTAAAGGAAGGAGTAGACCGTACTGCACTGTCTCTATTAATTGCTTTCCTATAGTGATTCAGTCACCAGGATCATCACATCTAACATATTTGCGACCTGCTTTAGTTCATACCTGTTGCAATGCTTTGCTGTAAAGAGTGGTTGAAAGTGAGGCCATTGTGCCTTTTTAAGCGACAATTCGATGAATTTGTGGGAGGGGGCTGAGCTGCAAATGGATTTAACCAGCATTAACAGTAGGTTGCAAAATCTGTTTTCATTCAGTTGACTTTGATTGAAAGTAGTGGATGGTGAATAGGAAAAAGAAAGAAGACATGCTCTTTGTGATTCCCATAGCCTTTCACCACTGGTGTTTTCCTTAGTTCGTACCATGGTCCCTTTTGGATTAATGGATAAAGATTAATTGCTATGATTATTTAATATCCCAATCATTGTATTATGGGACCACCAGTTTTGTGGCAAATGCACCAGATGGATTTCCTGTAGACACCCTGTTTCTATCTGTTATCTTTAGAAAATGTGTTCAATTTTGTCTCTTGGAGATCAAGATTTCAAACTTTTACTCGCTCCCCTAATCATTTCAGTGCATTAGCTACTAGGATGATCCATGTGAATCCTCCACTGGCTCTGTTAGTTTACGGCTGAGAGCATAGTCATTTGTGGCTTCTTCCCCTGCTCCTGGACTTTTGGTGGTCAGATTGGTTTTGGCTGCCATTGTGCATTGACAGTTTTCTCCAATGCCTGAAACAGCTAAGGCCTGTGCAAGGTGTCTCTCGGATTACTATTTTTAAAAGGTGGTGATTTAAGAATAAAAACCAAAAGAGCTATGGATGTTGTAAATCAGGAACAAAAACAGAAGTTGCTGGAAGTTCGGCCGGTCTGGCAGTATCTGTGAAGAAAAAAATCGAAGTTAACGTTTTGGGTCCGGTGATCTGAGGAAGGGTCACCGGACCCGAAACGTTAACGCTAATTTAAGAATGCTTGCTCAAGATAAGATTTCTCCGATACCAGTTGAGTGGAAAACTTTATACAAAATGGCACTCCCAGTATTAGATTGCCCTTCTCCTTTAAGTGTTGACCGAAATCTTTTGGCATTAAGACGATTGAAAATAATCGGCTATCTTTTACACATTTGAAATGTATTCGTCTGGGAAAATGCAACTTTAAATTCCAACCAAGAAAATCTGATTGCAGGTTACATCTACTCGAAGGCCATTTTATTAAAATAGTGCAGATTTATTTTTGACTTTTTCCTGCTCAGGTATTTAAACATACTGTTTTCCGTAATTGCATTGGTAATATATGTGTTACTCTACCATTTAGAAAAATACCCTTCAAGTTCAGCGTTACTGCTCTGCCTTACTATCTGTTAATTTTCTTGAATGAGGAACCTTTACAGGATAAAGCCCTATAAATTGGTAATATGACCCAGATCATAGCTGTTAACAAGAAATCTAGAGGAAGGAAAGGCCCTATTATGCAAGACACCATGAAAATTGAATTAAAAAAACAGATGTTTATGTAGCCACCACCTCCAGTTCAAAAGGCCTGGGAGTTACCATGAACCAGAAATTGAATGGATTCCACCACATAAATGTGCACTGTTGCCATAATTAAAAGCCTGGAACTTCCTAATAGCACTCTGGGTGAACCTACAGCCCATACATTGTACCAGTTCAGGAACGTGGTTCCCCACAGCCTCCTTAGGGCAATTGGGAATGGGCAGTAAATTGGGAAGGGTGACGAAGTCAAGTTTCATGACTTTTGGCGTTTGGGAAAGAATTAGTGTAGAACAAAGGTTGGTCACCGCTTGTTGAGGGTACAGTGTGTGTGTAGCAGCATGTGTTTGGAACTAAGAAACAATGAGGGAAGAGTTGAGGCAGGTATCTGTAAAGCAGAGGAACTGCAAAGATTATTGCAGGATGTGGCAGGGTTTGAGGCGAGCAGTATGTGACAGAATGCTTGTCAAAGACTGCTGCCTTTTCTCACCCAATCAGGACTGTGAGAGGGGTGTTGGAAGAAATTAATTCAGCAGCATCAGCAATTTGTGTTTTTGGGACATTGACAAAAGCAGTCTTTGGTACAAAAGAGCAAACTGAGCTTGCTTTCAACAAAAACACATTTAGATTAGTATAACATCCAAGACACTTAATTAGAACATAAAACATAGAGTAGTACAGCACAGCACAGGCCCTTCAGCCCACGATGTTGTGCTGAACTTTTACCCTAATCCTTAAGTCTATCTAACCTCCACCCCTACCTTATACTATCATCCATGTGCCTATCTAATAGCCGCTTAAATGCCCCTAATGAGGCCGACTCCACTACCCTCTCCGGCAATGCATTCCACACCCCTACCATGCTCTGAATAAAGAACCTACCTCTGACGTCTCCCCTATATCTACCTCCACTCACTTTAAAACTATGCCCCCTCGTAATAGCTACCTCCACCCTAGGCTGTCTGTGCATTTGATCATTTTGTACCTCTATCAAGTCACCTCTCGTCCTTTGTCGTTCTAAAGAGAAAAGAGCTAGCGCTCTCAACCGTTCCTCATAAGACCTTCCCTCCATTCCAGGCAACATCTTGATAAATCTCCTCTGCACCTTTTCCAATGCCTCCACATCTTTCCTGTAATGAGGCAACCAGAACTGGACACAATACTCTAGATGCGGCCGAACCAGACTTTTGTATAGCTGGAGCATAACTTCACGGCTCTTGATCTCAATCCCTCTCTTAATGAAAGCTAATACACCATACGCCTTCTTAACAACTCCATCCACCTGGGTGGCAGCTTTCAGGGAACTGTGAACATGAACCCCAAGATCCCTCTGCTCCTCCACGCTGCCCAGAATCTTTCCGTTAACCCTGTATTCTGCTTTCAAGTTTGTCCTTCCAAAATGAATCACCGTTATGAAACAGAAATGAACACCAAACCATCAGCTTGGTAAAATAGGTTAATTTTAAGGAGTACTATAAAAGAGGAGAAAGATGTAGAGAGGTTTGGTGAAGGAATTTAAGAACTTATAGCCACAGTAGGCTTAAACAATGGAGGAGGTGCCCCTTCAGTCTGCCAGACCCAGTTATAAATGATGTCACTGTTAGGTTCACCACTCAGCTGATCCAGAGAAGGTATAGTGGGACCCAGTCAAATCACTTCCTGATTTTAAAGAGTGGCTGCAGTGGAATGAGGGTAATAATTTGCCTGAATTCAGGAGATTTTTTTTTCCCACAAGCCTTGTTATTCGCTCAAAGAAGAATTTTGTGATAAATTGGGTGACCTGTATATAAATAACTCATAAATTGGTAGTTTAGCTTATTGAAATGAAAGGAGCTATGCTGTCCCTAGGGTGGTGTCTAGAGACAGAAACTTGAAGCAAAGTAATCATCTACAAACAGTACTTAAAGAACCCAGCATCAAGTTGTGCCCTTCTACATGCTCTTAACCTCATTTTCAAAGAACAAGAACAAAGAACAAAGAAAATTACAGCACAGGAACAGGCGCTTCGGCACTCCAAGCCTGCGCCAATCCAGATCCTCTATCTGAACCTGTCGCCTATATTCCAAGGATCTGTATCCCTCTGCTCCCTGCCCACTCATGTATCTGTCTAGATACATCTTAAATGATGTATCGTGCCCGCCTCTACCACCTCTGCTGGCAACACGTTCCAGGCACCCATCACCCTCTGCGTAAAGAACTTTCCATGCATATCTCCCTTAAACTTTTCCCCTCTCACCTTGAAATCGTGGCCCCTAGTAATTGAGTCCCCCACTGTGGGGAAAGAGCTTCTTGCTATCCACCCTGTCTATACCTCCCATGATTTTGTAGACCTCAATCAGGTCCCCCCCAACCTCCGTCTTTCTAATGTAAATAATCCTAATCTACTCAACCTCGTTTCATAGCTAGCACCCTCCATACCAGGCAACATCTTGGTGAACTACTTCTGCACCCTCTCCAAAGCGTCCACATCCTTTTGGTAATGTGGTGACCAGAACTGTACATGGTATTCCAAATGTGGTCGAACCAAAGTCCTATACAACTGTAACATGACCTGCCAACTCTTGTACTCAATACCCCTTCCGATGAATGAAAGCAAGTCGTATGCCACCTTGACCACTCTGTCGACCTGCGTTGCCACCTTCAGGGTACAATGGACCTGCACACCCAGATCTCTCTGTGCATCAGTTTTCCCCAGGGCTTTTCCACTTACTGTATAGTTCGCTTTTCTGTAGCTTTCTAAGAGTAACTCATGTGCATTTGACACTTGCTGCAAGTGCAGAATGTTCGAAATCATTGCTAGCCAATGGGATGCTTTCAGGAGTATGGTCATGCAGCAGCCAATTTGCGCATAGCCGGCTCTCTCGGACAACAGTGGGATTCATGGCCAGATAATCTAATAGTGAAGCTGACTGTGGGATAAATATTGACCAGAATACTGGCGAGTATCCATCTGTTCTTGGTTGAAAAGTGGTATGTCCGTCCAAAAGGGCATGCAGAGTTTGGCTTTTAAAATCATTCAAAAAATGGCACCTCAGAGTTCACTTCCAAAGTACTGAACTGAATTGTCGGCCTGGATTATGGACACACATCTCTGGAGTGGGGCTTGACCAAACTCTGAGTTAAGAGCGCTATCGCAGAGTTGCACTGACATCTACACCATTTTTCTCTTCCTTCTACCTATGTGCACTTTTCTCTTTAATCTGAATCTACTCTGCACTGACAGTGACGGATGCTGTATTGTCCATTTTGAGTGGCAAGGGAAAGTAGTAGCTGCACAGTCCTGATTGGACATTCATGTCCTTGTCTTCAGCTTTCTGTTAGACTCCATGCACCTTCCTCGCAGTGTTCCTTTTTCAGGGGACAACCATATTGGGGGGAGGGAACCCGAAAGAATTGTAGATGCTGGAAATCTGAAGCAAAAACAGAAATTGCTGGAAAATCTCAGAAGGTCTGGCAGCATCTGTGGAAGAAGTCCGAGTCAACGTTTCAGGTCTAGTGATCCTCCTCCAGTTCCGTTTTTGTTTCAAACAACTTTATGGAGTTGTTTTATAGTTCCCAAAAAACAGCATTCCAGTGGGTTTTTTTAGTGCTTCTCACCACCCACCCCCCCCCCCGCCAAGTAAGTGCACACATCAAAGTAGAAAGAAAGAAAGGTTTTAATGAGAAGTCACCCAGCACTCGGTGCTCAACAGTCAGCTGTAACTGATCTGCTTGGACTAATAAACTAGTCTCAGTGAAATGATCAGCAGATTTGTTTTATTAAATGTGACATTAATTTATGGTGTTGCATTGTCAAAACCTCTGCTGCATGCAGCAGGATTTCAAGGCTTGAAACAGCGTTGGTAAGAGCTATTTCCCTGTTAGTACCAGGAATGCTAACATAGATCTAGGACCCTGGATGAATGATGTAGGTCCAAGAGTTCTAATCCTGCTGAGGCAGTTGGAGAATTTAAATTCAGCTAGTTGAGGAGAGATCTGTCGTACAAAGCTTGCATCTTTAAATGTAAATGCAGGACTTCAGAATTGTTGTAAAAACCCATCTTGTTCTTCAGTGTTCCTTAGGGAAAGCCTTACCAGGTGTGGCTTATATTGTATTTGACTTTAAATTTGCTTCAATGTGGTCGACTATTAACTGCCCTCTAAAATGGATCAGCAAACCACTCAGTTGTACCAAACTGCTATGACAAAATATATTAAACATAAAACTGGGCAGATTACTTGGCATCAGACTTGGACATTATAAAACAACTCAGTTGATCTGGCAGATTTCTCCTTGCTAGCATCTTAGCATTTGTGCTAAAATTGGGAGCATGTCCCACAGACTGTCATTTTTACAGAATTATACGTTTTAGTTATAGTTAATGTCCCAAATTCCTCCATCACCATCCTTGGACATATCCTTTCCCACTGTTGGGACAAACAAGATGGAGGTCGTGGCACAATGATTTACCATCAGGAAGTCTGGGAATGGTCCAGATCGACTCCTGACCTCGTGGTCTCATTGTATCAGGTCAAACATGGACAAGAAAACCTCTTGCTGTTTGCCACTTACCACCATGCTTCAGCTACTGAATCAATTCCTCCATGTTGAGTACTTTCTTGTATGAGGCATTGAGAGTAGCAAGGCAACAACGTATTCTGGAAGGAAATTTCAGTGTCCATCATGTAGAGTGACTTGGCACTACCAGTACTGACTAAGCTGTAGTCAGTACTGGTAGAAAATATCTGCCAGCCTAGATTTGAGAGAACCAATGAGAGGGGAAAACATACTTGATGAAACCTTCTTCAGTCTACCTATTGGCGATCATCTGTTCAAGATAGCATTGGCAGGAATGACCATCTTACACCAGTGTTGTGAGGCATCAACATTGTGTTAAAATGGGATAGATTTGGAACAGAAACTAAAACTCTCAAAACTGGGCATCCATATTGCACGATGCACCATCAGCAGAATTGTGTTCTACCATGACCTGTAAGCACATAGCTCAGCATATTCCACGTCGCCATCAAACGTGGGGATCGAGCTGAGTTCTATAAGGTTGGAAAAACATGCCAGTAGTAGCACCTAGCATGCTATTTGAGCAACTACATACATTCTAAACAGAAGCAGCTTGCTATTGATAGACCTGAACAATCCAACACCTAATGAAGCAGATCAAATTTATGAAGTCTTGCCATATCCAGTCACAAATGGTGGTGAATTATTAAACAGCTAATCAAAAGTAATGACTCAGTGAATAACTCCATTCTTAATAATGGAGTCGTCAGTGCGAAAGGTAAGACTGAAGTGTTTGCGGTTGCCTTCAATCATCCGAGCATCCCACCATTACAGATGCCGGACTTCAGACGGTTTAATTAAGTCCAATTCACAGAATGTGGGCATCACTCCCCAGGCCAGCATTTATTGTTTATTCTGAATTTCCCCCGAGAAGGTGGTGGACAGCTCTCTTCTAACTATAGCGATGCATTTGGTATAGTTACACCTACAACAGTGTTAGGGAGGAAATCAGGATTTTGACCCAGGGTTATTGAAGGAACGGTGATATAGTTCCAAGTTAGGATGATTTGACGCTGAGGGGAACTTGCAGGTGATGGTGTTCCCATATATCTGCTGTCCTCTTCCTTCTAGGTGGTCAAAGTTTGAAAGATCCTGTCAAAGGAGTCCTGGTGAGTTACTGCAATGCATTTCATAGATGGTTCACACAGTTGTCGCTGTATGTTGGTGGTATAACAAGTGCATGTTAAAAGTGACGCATGAAGTTACATTTAAGTGAGTTACTTTGTCCTGGATGATGTCAGCTTCTTGAATGTTGTCAGAACTGCATCTATCCAGGCAAGTGGATGGTATTCCATCACACTGCTGACTAGTGCTTTGTAAATGGGAGGTGGGTGGTGAGTTATTTGCTGCAGAATTCCTAGCCTCTGACCTACTTTTATAGCCACAGTATTTAAGTGGCTGTTCTGCAGGAGAAGAATGGGAGCAAAATTAGAGCCCTATCTAGTACAAAGGAAGGTGGTTGTGGTTGTTGTAGTTGGAGACTAATTATGTCAGCCTTAGGGCATCTGTGCAGTGCCCTAGGCCCAACCATCATTAGCTGCTTCATCACTGATATGAAGTTCTCTGTGCTGACATGCAAGACGTGGGTACCATTTTGGCTCGGTCTGATGAGTGACAAACAACATGCAAGTCATACCAGTATTATCGCCCGCAAGAGAGTTTAACTACCTCCCTCTAACATTCAATGGCAGTACCTTTGCTGACTTCCCTCACAATTTATTCTTCTGACCATAAATTTCACTGGGTAAGTATTTATGTGCTGTAAGAGCATGTCAGATATTCTGAACCTCCCCAAAGCCTTTTTAGTTTTACTTTCCACTTGCATAAATGAAGAGTGGCGACAAAACTCAAAGACTAGAACCATCAAGAGCTTTCAAGTTTGGTCTGATAGCAACACACAATATTTGCATCACAAGTGCCAAACTGTGACTAGTCTATCCACTTTGCATTAACATTGAATAGCACTAGCCTTCCCAAATTCTTACGTTATTTTCAGGGCCCACTTGGTTCACACCGCATCAATCATTAAACTTTTACTCGTTCTACCACCACTGGACTGCGGCTTCAATGAGTACTGACCGCAAGATGTACTGCAGCACTGACTTCTCCAGCAGCAGCCCCAATCTCAACATTCAACATCTAGAAAAACAAGTGCAGCAGGAGAAATAGAAGACCTCTGTCCTTAAGTTCCCTACGTATCATCCTGACTTGGAAATGTGTTATAGTTTCTTCATGGCCATTGGGTCAAAATCCTGCACTTGCCTCCCTGACAGTACAGAGGGTATAATCATGGTCTGTAATGGTGTAAGAAGATGGCTCAAGATGGCCTTATTGAGGCTGATTAGGAAGAGGCAATAATGCCTAGCCAGCAATATCCACATCCAATGAATGAATAGAAAATATAAGCCAATCAACTCAATAAAGATTGAGAACTGACAAAAGTGAGAGACTTGGTTTTATGATATGCTGCAGGAAAGGCAAGGAGTGAGAGTTAAAGTATAAATATTTTGAAAAGACTAAATTTAGACAAAATCATCTATAATTGCAATTTAACATATTCTTCAAAGAAAACAGATTTTTACTGGATTATTTGATGTTATAGTTTTATATTAATGTGGTAGAATTGATGAATGACAGTATGGTAAATGAGGAAAATATTTTTAGTAATGTTTAATTCATTTTATTTACGTCTGTTGAGAAACACCCAAGTCAGCATTTAAATGTGAGCAGTGTCCTTAATCTTATGTCTTTGACATAAAAGCAATTTGGATTGTAAGGTTTCAATAGACACATAATTTTAAAATGTCAAGTGTAGTTATTTGATAGTATAGCTAAATAATGTTTCACCGTAGAAGCCCAATTAAAGTTTCCCTTCTGCTCCAGTTAACAGTTTTGTGATCAGAAAAGTACTGTGGTAAACTTTTTAAAATGGGTTTCTTTTTCTAATCATTCTGCCAGGTGTTTCTTATAGATGTTTTTAATTAACTTGTTCAGACATGTTCGGATACACCTCGGGAGCAGTTGGGACTCGGACTCGGACTCGGACTCAAACTCAAACCTACTGGCATCGCCATTGTGCTATACGAGTCCTAAGACTTTTCTTATACCCTTTGTTGGGTTGTTTAACCAGTCAGGGTCTAATTGCAAATAAAGGCAGAAAATGCTGGGCTCGCACGCCATGCCAGTGAGCACTTGAAATACTAAAAGATAGATTAATGTTTCAGCTGTGTGTGTATGTACGTATTCTACATACTGAACTGAAACTTGAAAGCTGCGAAAATGTTAATAATGTTGGAACAAAAAGGATGAAGGATACAGGAAACTTTCCAGTCAGGGAGGGGAGTTTAGTGGGGTGGATGAGCCATTCCTAACATTAGTTACAGAATATGTTCAGACCCATAACTTTGCTGTCCGTTCAGTCCCCTTTTTAAAACTTCTGATTGAATGTGTTTCCACTACCACCTGACAGTGCGTTTGTGATTGTAACAGATGAGGAAGTTGGTCAAACATGAAAAATTAAGCTAGTTTTTGCATGTCCATGAAAGAAGCTGACGTTAACATGCAAAGGGAACAAGTGGTTAAGGGGGAAGACAAGTCACAGAGTCCGTGTGGAAACAGATTTTGTTCCTTTATTCTTTCATGGGGTATGGGTGATGCTGGTAAAGTCAATATTATAGTTCTATTCTGTTTTGTGTAAACACCAACATTGGCCAGTGCAAGGTTGGTGGGACAAGAGTATGGTGTAGTTATGCACTGGAGAGCAGTAGAGTATGGGTCTGTACTTCACTCCGCAGTGCGGTATTGTCGATAATTAGAGATACTTTCCTCAAAGGGAGAAAGAGAAAAGCCAATGGAATGCAGTTTGAATGGTAACAACAATTGGCAATATAGAGGAAGACAAAAATTTGAGAGGAGTCTTGCAACATGCACCAACGAAATGTCATGCAGGTCCAATCTTCGACATAAAGAATGGTTACAGCACCAAAGAGGCCACTGTCCATTTTTCCAAGGAGCAATTTGCTTAATGCCACTCCTCCATTTGCTCCTACAGTCCTACAGATTTTCAAACAATCAGGGTTTCTTGAATGCCTCAATTGAACCTACTTCCACCACACTCTGAGGCAGTACATTCCAAATAATAGTCACTTGTTGCTTAAAAATATTTTGCCTCATTTCACTGTTGCTTCTTTGGGCAGTGGCTTGAACTCTGTGCCGTCTGATTCTCAATTCTTCCACAGGGAAGAATTCTTCCCTATCATTGGAATGGTTTCTCCCTCTCTGCTTTTCTGTCTCTCTTCCCCCTCCCGCTCCCCCACCCCAGTTTTGAATACCTCTCTCAAATCTCTGGAGAGAAGAGAAATTTCAGAGGAGAAGAGATCCAAGGCGTTCAATCTGTCTGTGTAACTTTGGTTCCAGGAATAAGGATTTTTTTTTCCATTATTCTTTTCTGGACCCCATTAATGCCATCATATTCTTTCCAAAGTTTCCAGATTACTGTACCTCTGCATTCTTACCAAGGTGAATCATGACACATTTCTGTGCACTAAATTTCATCTATCACTTGTCCACCCATTTCACTAATCTTTCTGTGCTTTGCCATTGTACCATAGGAAGCAGGCCATTGATGTATAATCCTTCCAGCCTTTGATTTTACAAGTTATATCATGAACCGTGGAGGAGTCTCCACATTTAGTGACTGTGTAGAAGTCTGCTTGCCACTTGTTTGGAATTTGGGCTGAGAAGTACTGAAAAAGATGTTAAAAGAAAAGAATTGAAGAGAAGCAAATCAAATTGATAGACACTTGATGGAGCAAGAAAGGCCACAAGATCTTTAAAAATCTGAAAGATTGAAAATGAGACAATTGTTTCCCAACTAACTGAAGTATTTGGAGTCTTGTGATTACTTTCACCTTCAGTGGTCTGAGGACACCATTGTTGACCAGTTTCCAATTCCTTGGCTCCGAATTAAGTGTTTCTCTGAATTCTGTGAAAGCGAGCTTAGATTTCCCGAATGTTGTGACACCACATTCCAGATGCTAGTTTCTCCTTGATTAAAAAGTAACCTGCCTGTGGAGAAGGAAACAGAAAATAAAGGAAGACCAATGAATAATGTATTGTTGTGAAGCATTCAGAAGGCATTGGGAAAATTTGGAATCAAGCATAGGATTGCAAATTGCATATAATTAAGCATATTGTAGCAGTTCTTAACTGGGGGCCCTTGTAGGTTTGTGACAATTAGAACCTGATGAGTAAGAGCGCGGGCAGTGTAATTTTAGATAATGTCAAGTGTACATGATAGACCAGCCAGGAGTGGGCTGGAATAGTCTGGGTCAGAGGTAACAAAGGTATTGATAGGAGTTTCAAATGATCTAATTTACAGGGATGGAAGTGGGCAGTCTTAATGATCTGGATGTATGTCCGAAGTTTATCTTCAATTCAGATATGTCACTAAGATTAAAAGTGGTCTGTCTCGAACATTTTCCATGAAGTGGAGTTTGTAGTATGAATCGAAGACAGATGGCTTTGTCTTCTCCCATTTCGGTGGGAGAAAGTGTTTACTTATCCAGTTGCTGGTTGTCAGACAAGCAGCCGTCCAGCTGAGGACAATGGAGAGAATTGAGAGATGCCATAAAGTAGATCAGAGAAAATGTGAAAGTCAGCACTGTGATATTGTTGAAGACCAAAGTGAGAAATAGGAGGGTACCAGAGTTCTTTCAGAATTCCAGAATTAACTGTACGGGATCGTGAATAGAAACCATTTCAAATAAATGCTGTGACTAACTAGAACTGAACAGATCCAGATGGAATATTCACTTAGCTAGCTGCCGGTGATGGTAGAGAGGGGCTGGAGAATGGTGTGTTCCGCCATGTCAAAAGCTGCAGACTGACCAAGCTGGATAACTAGGGATACCCATTTCACTCACTAAGTGTGGTGTTTGAGAGATAATAGGTACTGCAGATGCTGGAGAATCCGAGATAACAAGGTGTGGAGCTGGATGAACACAGCAGGCCAAGCA
>JAHRHZ010000119.1:3796961-3813334 GCA_024137785.1 Ginglymostoma cirratum | reverse complement strand
TTGGCCTGCTGTGTTCATCCAGCTCCACACCTTGTTATCTCTAAATGTGGTGTTTGTATCTTTTGAGAGCTGTTTTGTTACTGTGACAGGGGCAGAAATCTATTTGGATGGAATCGGACAGATGGGTATGAATTTGGTGAAAGCACGTTTAAGGTCTTTGGAGAGGAAAGAGAGGTTGTAAATGAGACTGTCATTTGTCAGGATGAGGCATCAAGTGTTGATTTTCTTTTGAGAGGGGTAATGCAGGAGATGTGAAGGACAGAAGAGAGCTTAAATAAATGGGAGCCAGGAAAAAAAAAAGACTGGGCTTGGTCAGTTTAGTGGAATCATAGCGAGGAAAGTGGGCATAAGGTGAAATATGAAGAGAAACGAGAGAAAATTATAGTTCAAGGCTATATGTTCTGCTAGGTTCAGAAGAGATGGAAATGGCAAGGGCAGATGGCAGTTTGGTTCAGTCATCCAGATGCTAGTCTGTCGGCTAATTTGATGATTGAGATTTTATATGAGTGAATTTGCAAGCCCGTTTGGTGCAGTGCTTTTGAAGTCTAGCTGTTGTGATTTGGAGGCAGGCAGTTTTCCATACAGCAAGATTTCACAAACAACAATGAGACCAAGAACCAGATTATCTTAAAGCAAAGTATTGATGATGCTGCAAATCTGAAATAAAAACAGAATGCTGAAAACACTCAGCAGGTCTGGCAGCTTCTATGGAGAAAGAGTTGATGTTTCTCATTCCGCCACGTGATAACGAGGTAAGAAATAGGGAGAGAGTGCAGCTAAACACGTGGCAACAGGGCTGGTGTGGGAGGGAGGGCTTCCATTATGTGGATAATTGGAGCACATTCTGGGGAAAGTGGGACTTGTACAGGCAGGACGGATAGCACTTGAACCGGAAGGGCACAAATATCCTGGGAGGGAGGTTTGCTCGAGCTATACGGGATGGTTTAAACTAGATTGGCACGGGCTGGGGAACCAGATTTGTAATTCAGAGGATGAGGTATTCCGCCTTCCAACAGACACAATAGAGAGTGAGGTTGTTAATAAAGAAATGCTGTCAATGGAGCGAAATTGTGGGCACAGGGATGGTTTGAAGTGTGTATACTTTAATGCTAGAAGTATCAGAAATAAGGCGGATGAACTTAGAGCATGGGTCAGTACTTGGAACTACGATGTTGTGGCCATTACGGAAACTTGGATAACTCCGAGACAGGAATGGTTGTCGGAAGTTCTGGGATTTAGATGCTTCAAAAGAAATAAGGAGAGTGGTAAAAGAGGCGGGGGAGTGGCATTGCTAGTCAGAGCTAGTATAGCAGCTACTGAAAGGCAGTTTGAGAATGATATGTCCACAGAGTCAGTTTGGGTTGAGGTCAGGAACAAGAAAGGAGCAGTCACTTTATTGGGGGTTTTTTACAGACCCCCTAATAGTTGCAGAGAGGTGGAGGAGCAGATTGGGAGGCAGATACTGGGAAGGTGCCGAAGTCACAGGGTTGTAGTCATGGGTGACTTCAACTTTCCAAATATTGATTGGAAACTTTTAGTTGTAATAGTTTAGATGGAGCGGATTTTGTCCAGTGCATTCAGGAAGGATTCCTGACACAGTATGTAGATAGACCAACACAAGGAGAGGCCACTTTGGATTTGGTGCTTGGTAATGAACTGGGCCAAGTGTTAGACCTGTTGGTAGGAGAGTATTTTGGCGGTAGCGATCATAACTCTGTTACTTTTACAATAGTCATGGAAAAGGATAGGTACATACAGCAGGGTAAGGTTTATAATTGGGGGAAGGGTAATTATAATTCTGTTAGGCAAGAACTGGGTAACAAAATGGGAACAGATGCTGTCAGGGAAGAGCACTATTGAAATGTGGAGATTGTTTAAGGAATGCATACTGCGTGTGCTTGATATGTTTGTCCCTAGCAGGCAGGGAAGATGCAATCGAGTGAGAGAGCCTTGGTTCGCAAGAGAGGTCGAACGACTGGCTAAGAGGAAGAAGGATGCTTATATAAGGTTTAGGAAACAAGGAACAGAAAAGGCTCCAGAGGGATACAAGTTATCCAGGAAGGAGCTGAAGAAAGGGCTTAGGAGAGCTATAAGGGGGCATGAGAAAACCTTGGCAGATAGGATCAAGGAAAACTTCAAGGCTTATTACACGTAAATGAGGAATAAGAGAATGACCAGAGAAAGGGTAGGGCCGATCAAGGATTGTAAAGGGAATTTGTGCACGGAGCCTAAAGAGATAGGAGAGGTCGTCAGTGAATACTTTTCTTCGGCATTCACAACTAAGAGGAACCTAGTTGTAGAGGAGGACAGTGTGAAACAGGCTGGTAGGCTAGAGGAGGTTGATGTTAGTAAGGAAGATGTAGTAGGAATTTTGAGGAACTTGAAGATAGATAAGTCCCCCGGGCCTGATGGGATTTATCCAAGGATTCTGTGGGAAGCAAGGGAAGAGATCGCAGGGCCTTTGGCAATGGTCTTTTTGTCCTTACTGTCCACTGGTATAGTGCCGGAAGATTGGAGAGAGGCAAATGTCATTCCCTTGTTCAAAAAAGGGAATAGGGATAACTCTGGAAATTGCAGGCCAGTTAGTCTTAATGTCAGTGGTGGGCAAATTATTGGAAAGGGTTCTGAGAGATAGGATTTATGATCACTTGGATAGGCACAGTTTGATTTGTGATAGTCAGCGTGGATTTGTGAGGGGTCGATCATGCCTCACAAACCTTATTGAATTCTCTGAAGAGGTGACCAAACATGTGGATGAAAGTTGAGCAGTGGATGTGGTATACATGGTTTTAAGTAAGGCGTTTGATAAGGTTCCCCATGGTAGGCTCATGCAGAAGGTAAGGAGGCATGGGATAGGGGGAAATGTGACAGATTGTATTCAGAATTGGCTAACCCTTAGAAGACAAAGGGTGGTAGTGGACAGAAAATATTCAACATGGTGCTCAGTTACAAGTGGTGTACCACAAGGATCTGTTCTGGGTCCTCTTCTATTTGTGATTTTTGTGAATGATTTGGATGTAGGAGTGGAAGGGCGGATTAGTAAGTTCTCGGATGATATGAAGGTGGGTCGAGTTGTGGGTAGTGCGGAAGGCTGTTCTAGGTTACAAGGGGACATTGACAGGATGCAGAGCTGGGCTGAGAAGTGGCAGATGGAGCTTAACCCAGAAAAGTGTGAGGTGATTCATTTTGGAAGGACAAATTTGAAAGCAGAATACAGGGTTAACGGAAAGATTCTTGACAGTGTGGAGGAGCAGAAGGATCTTGGGGTTCATGTCCACAGTTCCCTGAAAGCTGCCACCCAGGTGGATAGAGTTGTTAAGAAGGCGTATGGTGTGTTAGCTATCGTTAACTGTGCTGTACAGTTCTATGTTCTAATGAAAGGTCACAACTTGAGACATGTTAACTCTGTTTTTCTATCTCCACCATATCTGCAAGAACTCCTAACTATTTTCAGGGTTTCTGTTTTTAAGGAGATGGCCTGATTTTGTTTGAGAGAGAAATGTTGGCCACAAGAATCGCTTGTTGTTCTTAGATATTGCCACATTATCTTCTGTGCCCACCTGAACAAGCATATGGAGGTTTTGTTTAATCTCTTGTCAAAAGTCAACATTTCTGATGGTGTAGCACTCTTTCAACACTGTATAGCACTGAAGTGTTACCCTAGATTTTAAACTCAAATCCCTCACCCGAGGCTTGATTCCATAAACTTTACTTTGGGCAAGTGCATTAGCAACCAAGTTATACTCACTTTTAAATGTCAGCAGGTGTTGTGAAATAAATGTTTAATTGCAAGGGTTAACATTTTTGTTATGATGAGCGAGGATTTCATGAATCAATTATAGTTTAGAAAAGGCTGCAGTTTACTAATAAAAACTGATGAACCATTTTAATCTAACCTGGAGGTTCTGATGATCACCTTCATCTTGTCCCTTTGCCTGAAAATGTATGCTGTATCATTCTGGATTGCTGCATTGAATTTGCTCCCTGAGAACCAGTGGCATGTTCATTAAGAAAAGGCTGTAGCACACAAGACACTTCCCATGTTTGAAAACCCATGTGCTTTCTATTGCATGACATCTGCCAAATGACTCTTGGAATGGTCGAGCAATGTTTGTAGCAATGAGCAGTATGAATGGAAATTAGATGTGTAGATTGGCAGATTTTATTAAACCCTTTCAATCTTTGCACCAAATCTCCACTACCCTTTAGAGTGGTTATAGTACAGAAGGAGGCCATTTGGCCTCCTGTGTTTGCACTGGCTCTTAAGAAGGGCCACATCCCCCTGCAGTCCTGTATATTCCTCCTTTTCAGATAATAATCTAGTTCCCTTGTGAATACCTCTTTTGAACCTGCCTCTACCACATTGCATTGCATTCAAAATTCTAGCCATTCGCTGCATTAAAAAAGTACATGAAACTTATACCATTGTTGGAACCATCCTACAGACAATTTCCACATCCTCCCCTGTTTTCACGTGCAGTCAGGAAGCCATGTGGACTGTAAAGGAGATCCATTGTATCCATTAGAGCTATGTAACCATACCTAATATTGCAGTCGTGGCATCCTTCCAAACTTGGGCTGCATCGAAAGAGTTCAGTGAGCTGTGTACTGTGATGGTAAAGTACTGGTGAGTCATTGGCAGTGGAGAAAAAGGAAGAGAATGACTTGCATTTGTATAGTATTATTCACAACCCACCATTTTACAAACACTGAGGTACTTTTGAAGTGTAGTCACTGTTGTAATGTCAGAAGTGTAGCAGCTATTATGTACACATTCGGCTCCCACAAACAGCATCCTAATTATGACCAGAAATCTCCTCTTGTGAAGTTGATTGAGGTCTAATTGTTGGCACCGAGATCTGGTCCATCTGCCTAAGCTGGTAGATGAGGCCATAGTTTAATGCTTCATCTGAAAGATGGCACCTCTGACAGTGGGGCACTCCTAAAATGCTGTACTGAAGTGTCAGCTTTGATTTTTATGGTTAAGACTTGAGAGTGGGACTTGAAGCCAGAACTTTTGTGATCAAATGGCAGAAACAACGGGATGTGAATAAATTTAAGTAGTATGTTGCCTTAATTCAAAATTTTATTTACCACTGTTAATCTGGTGTCACTACCTGCTGATAACTCTGCTTTTAATTTGTTTGGCCCTATTAAAGAACATTTCACTTCTTTCTGGCATTTGTTGTTAAATCTGCGCAAGTGAAGTTGAATGTGATGGAACTTTCCTTTTTTCAAGTCATAGTCATAGAGCTGTACAGTACGGAAACAGACCCTTTGGTCCAACTCATCCGTGTCGGCTAGGTATCCTAAATTAATTGGTCCCATTTGCCAGCATTTGGCCCAAATCACCCTCAACCCTTGCTGTTCATATACCCAACCAGATGCCTTTTAAATGTTGTAATTGTACCAGCCTCCTCCATTTCCACTGGCAGCTCGTACACGCACCACCCTCTGTGAGAAAAAGTTGCCCTTGGGTCCCTTTTAAATCTTTCCCCTGTCACCTTAAACCTATGCCCTCTAGTTTTGGACTCCCCCACTCTGGGGAAAACTCTTTGTCTATTTACCCTATCCTCTGATGAGGATACCCCTCATTATCCCTCATGATTTTATAAACCTCAATAAGGCCACCCGTCAGCCTCTGACACTCCAGGGAAAATAGGCCCAGCCTCTCCCTATAGCTCAAACCCTCCTGGCAACATCCTTGTAAATCTTTTCTGAATCCTTTCAAGATTAAGAACAGCTTTGCTATAGCAGGGAGACCAGAATTGAGCACAGTATTCCAAAAGCGGCCTAACCAATGTCCTGTACAGCTGCAACAATAACATCCCAACTCCCAAGTCTTTTGTCCCTTGGCGTGAATTGGTGTGGTGATAGGTCACTGCCCCTCTCCTCTGGTCTATACTTCCTGCTACCTCAGGAAAGCAGTCAACATAATCAAAGACCCCTCTGGTTATACTCTCTTCCACCCTCTTCCATTGGGCAAAAAACATAAAAGTTTAAATACACGTGTGAACAGCTTCAAGAACAGCTTCTTCCCCACTGTTATCAGAGTTTTGAACTGACCTCTCAAATGTTAATGTTGATCTCTCTCTCTGTACCTCCTCTGCGGCTGTAATACTGTATTCTTCACTCTGTTCTGCTGTCCTGATGCACTTTGCACTTTGTGTCTATACAATCTGCCTACAGAGCACGCAAACACTTTTCACTGTATCTCTATGTGTGACAACAATAAATTAAATCAAATTTAGCTCGGATTGTGACAAGGCTGCATTTGTATTGAGGCCAACTCAAACTCTCCCACTCAACATGCACAAAGCACATTTGCAGCATCATCAACTGAGAACTTTAATTGACTTAAAACACAAAAGCAGCTTTGTTTCTACTTTGCACATGCTGTTTGTACTGTTGACACGGTACTTTTCTCATTTGAGAACATGGGACTAAGAGTCAGCCATTCAAGCCGGCGAGCATGTTCTGCCATTCACTTAGATTAAGTGTGATCTGTATCTTATCCTCATCTTGCTGCCTTGGGTTATGTAACTCATTAATACC
This sequence comes from Ginglymostoma cirratum, assembly GCA_024137785.1. NCBI lineage: Eukaryota > Metazoa > Chordata > Chondrichthyes > Orectolobiformes > Ginglymostomatidae > Ginglymostoma > Ginglymostoma cirratum. The sequence goes on along the minus strand of JAHRHZ010000119.1, from coordinate 3,806,779 downwards.
CTTGACAAGCAAAAGTCCATCAAATAAAAAAAACAGAAGTAGTGTTGGAGAAACTCAGCAGGTCTGGCAGCATCTGTGGAGAGAGAAAGAGTTAACATTTTGAGTCTAATCCACAACTCCTCTTCACCACTGACAGAAAAAGTCTTTCAAGTTTTGAAGTTTCTATTGCTCCCAGCTTCGAGACGTTCTGGGACAAGAAATGTTCCAGGTTTCTGCTTCCTTTTGCATGCATTGGTTCCTGACATCTCTCTCTCGTAAAAGTTAACTTTAATTTCAGGGTTGTTCTGGACTCCCCTCAACTTCAACCGGATAAATTCATTTTGAGCCTGGGATACTGCTGTTAGATTCCAGACAGTGAATATTGTTTCTGAAAGGAACCTGAAAGAAATGTGCAGCTGCTTTTCTTTTTGTGACCCTGGTCTCTGCCCAGTATCGACGATCTTCAGATGCTGCTGGTTTTGGCTTGGGTGCTGTCCACTCATTATCCTCATCTTATGCTGATGAATTGCAGCAGAAAGGCTTGGGTACAAAAGCAATGTTCAAAATAAATATCACCTTAATTATTGATGTTATTAGACGCGAAGTCATAGAGAGAGCCCTGCATCGTCTCTGCGTCCATTGTATAGAAAAGGCATGAGCTCATTCAGGCCCACGTAGCAAGCTCCCATTGTCCTGACACAGAAATTGATTAACTCAGCAAATGTCAGTCAGCATCAGCTTTGAGTTCAGAGATGCTGGCAGTTCCAGCTGAATTACGCATACACCAGGGAATTTTTATTTTTTGACTGGCATGACAGTTTTATTTTGTATGTATCTTGCAAATTTTCTGCAACCCAGAGAGCTCCAGCTTCTCCAAATCAACATCTTGTGTTCAAAATGGAACTTGTTCCATTTTTTAAAAGTTCTATTTATTTTATTTTGCTAGCTCTTAGATTTGAGGATTATTTGCAGCCACATTGAAATGAGGAAAGTCATGGCTTTGTAGCCCAAGATAACATGTTGAACTTGACTGTTAGCTCCTTTATCTGACCAGGTTGGTGAGTCTAGGGTGTGGTTCTCTTGCCTCCGTTCTTGAAGGGCAATTTCCTTATATTAGCATGGAAGTAAATGTTAAGAGTTCTTTCAACTACAGAAGTCATCACATCTCAACCTGGCTCTGCCCAGAGAAATCCTTGCTATTTTTCTTCATCCCCATCTCCCTGAATCTCTACCCAGGAACAACGATAGCAAATGTTTGTATCCCCATCAGCTCCCAGTTGAAATTAATTAGCTAATTGCAGAACGCTCATCTCGTCTGTACTATTGCATCTCCCTTCCCAACAAGGCCACTGTCGTCCACTCTAGGTAAAGTGTGTTAAAGACTACTAAATTCTGAAGGGCATCACACTCTTGCTTGACCTTTCCTCACTATACTCATGGAGACGCTGTCTGATTTTCCCATTGATAGTTTGGCATCGCTGGGATAACTGTAGTCCTCGCTGCTATCTGCTAATTCTGTACCGCCAGAAAATTTAAACCCACTGCAGTTCCTGAATAGACAGGGAGTCTGTCGAATGATGCAGACTTTCTAATGAAACCAAGGAGACCCACTCTTGTGGTTACTGCTGTTCCCAGGAAGAATCCTTGAGACTTGAATGAGCTGGTGTTATATTTGGCCAGATAAAACATTTGGAGCATGCTCTGAAAATTTGTTCCAAATGTGTCAAGTCAGAAGCTGGGAGATAATTTCAGGAATGCATAAACTGCAACTTTTGTCACAATATAGGGAGGAAATGAAATTTAACTTCTCCAGGCAGTAAGAGAATGACTCCAGGCCATGTTAACACACCCTTGTAATGATGACTGGACTTCAGGTACTTGGGCAGTGCCTTGATTAACACACACTGAACTCCAACTGTAAGTGACATTTACTCCTCCCTTGATCATCTACCTCAACAGTGCTGCTGCACGAATACAGGTTACACAAAGTGGCCCAAGGTAGTCAGCTGCTTGCTTCTGTCTCAGTTAGTTTGCTTCTCTGTTGTGCCAAGCTGGAGTCTGAACACCAGCTTCAGGAACTGAATAGTCAAATGTTCAGGAATCTGATATGCTTCATGTCTTGCTGCCTGCCGAGAGTGAGTGGCAGTGCTGGACATGTTGGAACCAAGTATGCAAAAGGCTAAAATGTCAACACTTTGAATTCAGGCTTCAGATTTACTGGCAACAGGATCAAACTTGTCCTTTTGCCACAATCCTGTTATTTTATGTCTAATTCTAAGATGTTTCGCCAAACCCTGTGTCACTTATCCTTGTTTCATAATCCCCACTAGGCGTTACATTTTATGACAGAAAAGCAAAAATTGCATTTTTAATGGTGTCTTTCATTTGATGGACATTTTTATGACCAGTGTATTAATGTTTTTAAAATATTTTAAATGGTTGCAGGCATAATTTATTCTATGTACTGTTTCACTTTAAGGGCTGAATTTAAGTGGTTTTCAGGATAAAGAAGACCTAAAACTTAGCTGCACGTCAAACAGATCATTCCATTTACAGACAGTCTGGTGATTCCTGAGAGAATAGCTGAGGAGCCCAGAGATTGTGATGAAGGTGCAGAGCTTGTGGCAGGAGATAAAGTTGATGACTTAGGATCACCTCGCAATAAAAGCATGAATTAAAGTTTTATTGCCAGAATGGGAGAAGAGCAGTAGAGGTGGACAAACGTATAAGTGAAGGTGCAAGAAAGTTTAGCCCGTTGCTGTCCCGTCTTGTCCTGGTGTATTCCTTATTCTGGCTATAGTGACACAATACAATTCGGCACAGGAACAGGCCCTTCGGCCCACTAAGCCTGCACCGATTCGCCAATGATGCAGTCAGGTCTTTGCATAAAGAAAATGTTTACTGCACAAATGAGCTAAGGTTGGCTAATGTTTGTTGCTTAGCTACTTTGGTGTAACTTCTGATGCTTTGCTGAATAAGAGTGAAGGGAATCCTGAAGGTTTATCTTAGCACCAATAAATGATAGCACTACTTCCTGCTAGCTTGTCTGGAAGATGACTGCTTCGCCTAACGCCTCAATCTCTATATTAAACTGGCTGTTCTATCACTGTACCTGCAATGTTTCTTGTACTTAACCAACAATTCAAAGACTTCCTTTCTGATGGGACTGACTGTCCCCATTTCCACACAGGCTGCTGATCTTTCCATCTCCCCAGAGAGACTGACCCCCTCTATCTCCCTGCCACTCCTGAGGGCCCAACTTGCTCCAGCTCTGTCTCCTGAGGCTGTGTCCTCATTCGTGTCCTCCATTTTGGCTCAGTCAGTAACCCTCTCATCTCTTGAGTCAGAACGTGAGAGCTTCCGTTGCCATTCCAGGAAACTGAACCCAAAATTTGGGTAGCAAGCTTCAGTACCTTTCTGACGGTGTTCAGCACTCTGTAGGGCCATCTTTTGGATGAGATGCTAAACCCTCTGAAGTAGGTGTATTAAACCCCATTATTTTGGAGAAAAGTTGTGGTGTTCTCACTATCCCAGATAAAATGTATGCTTAATCAACATTACAGAAGACAGACTATGTGGTCACTATCTCAGTGCTATGTGTTAGAGCTTGCTGTGTGCAAATTGATGTCTACATTACATAAGCATAAGTGCATAGTTGCCTGGAAAGCATGTGGGGAACAGTGAGACCATTTTGTTGAACTCCCAACTGTCCCTCTGCCTGAGACACAAAGACATAACACAAAAATACACTTATCTGCAGCTCAGACACAGTACCTGCTTCCTGCAGGAGCGAAGCCATGGAGGAAATCGTTATGTAAATGTTCATGCCATTCCAGAATTTCAGACAGCTCTGTTTTAAGGCAGCAGATTTTTCAGTTTGAATGTTTCCAGCTCTGCTAGATTTTCAACCATACGTACTGAACATAAGCCACTTCCTGGAAAGTGCCAGTGTGACCTTAGTATAGGATTAGCTTGTTACAATCCCTTTTCATTTAAAGTGAAATAACATTAAGCTCTCAGCAGCAGCTTTCATTTCTTGCATGAGATTTCCCAACTGAGAATAAACTTTGAAAGCTGACAGTTTAGTTAGGTAGCCCCTAGCCCTGTGATTGTTTACTGAACACAGTCCCCAACCTGCCTCCGATCTCCCAGATTTCCTGCACGTTATAGCTGGTCATGTCAAATACTCAAAGAATAGGTACAACATTGGTTAGACACAAAACTGTTTCCTGTACACTCATCTATCAAACAATCCCAGAGCATGTACAGTACAGAGGCAAAATACTGTTAAGCTGAAATTAAACAAAAAATGTTGTAAGCAGTTCAAGCAGCATCTGTGGCAGAGTAGCAGAGCTAACTTTTCAGGTCTGTGACCTCTCATCAAAATGTTTCAACTGATGTTGCCTGACCTGTTGAGTATTTCCAGTATTTTCTTCTCTGTTTCAGTTTCACTTACAGTGCAAGACAGGTTCACAGTAATACTCTGTTTACAATGCCACATCATTCTCAGGATGATAAAATAGACAGACTGGGTATAAAATAAAACACACCCAGGGCAAGTGTGTCATGTGTTAGATACAGCGTGAAGCTCATGAGTTCTGAGGAATGTTCCTGAAAATGTTTAAAATCCTATACAATTTGGGTCCCTGGCTTTATCAAGTTGTTTTTCTTTTGGTTGCATTCTGAAATGGACTGGCAGAAAGCCAGGCGAGACCACTGGCCTGAGTCAATTCCTGCTGCTCAAATTCGTGAAGATTTCCATTCTGCGGCAGCTGTTAGGAGATGAGTGAGCTCCACCTTGTAAATTGTGTATCATGTAGCAGGTTACTTGGTGAAAAGTTAATTTCAGTATTAATGATGTGCCACTAAAATTTTATCAATCACTTAAATAAACAAACGTTACAAGAACAACCACTTGATGCACTTGCCCTGGGTGTGTTTTACTCTGTATCCGGTCTGTCTACTTTATCATCCTGGGAATGGTGTGGCATTGTGGACAGATTATTACTGTGGACCTCTGCTGTGCTGTAAATGAAATGTAAACAAAGATGATGATACTGGAAATACTGAGCAGGTCAGACAACATCAGTTCCAAAAGTTTTGATGAAAGGCCACAGATCTGAAAGGTTAGCTGCTGACAGCATTTTTCTTTATTTAATTTCGGCTTAATAATATTTTAATAGATCCAAAGGTACTAATTGCTGTATTTTAACAAATGTTACAGAATGGGTGGATGGAGAAGATGGACTGTAAAAATTAGGGTAAAGAGTTGTTGGCAGAAGCGTATCAACTTAGTTTTAGAATAAGAATAGATATTACATACTGATGGGAAGAATATGGATGCAGTGTACACTTGGAAAAATACGTATTTAAATGAGGTAGCAAAGACAAAAGGGCATTGGTAATCAGTACAAAGATAATTAGAACCAGAGATGCAAGTTAATAAAGCCGTTACATCCTTACAAATCAGTAGGCCATTCAATAAGATGGGTGATCTGATTGTAACCTCAAATCCACATTTCTGTCTATCACTGATAACTCATGCTTAGCAAGAATCTATCTACCTTTGCCTCAGAAATATTCGAGTCTGCTTCCACCACTGTCCAGAAAGAGAGTTTCAAAGACTCTCAACCCTCTAAGTGAGAAATTGCTGCCTCATGTCTGCTTTAAATAGGCAACCCATGATTTTTAAACAGTAATTCCAAGTTCTAGATTCTCCCATGAGAGGAAATCTACCCTCCATATCTGCCTGTTTGTGACTCCTTCAAGATTTTATACATTTTAGTCAAGCTACCAATTTCTCTTCTAAACTCCAGTGAAGACAAGTCTAACCATCCAACCTAAGACAACCTTCCCATTCAAGGTTTTATTTTAATAAAGCTGTCTGAACTGCCTCCAATGCATTTTACACTTTTCCTTTAAATGAAAAGGGGGACTGATATGATGCACAGTACTCCAGATGTGGTCTCCCAGTGCTTGAAGCATATTCTCCCTATTTTTAGGCTCAGTTATTTTCACGATCTTGCTGTAACTGCATTCTAACCTTTTGTGACCGATGCCCAAGGACATCCAGATCCCTGTGCACCTCAAGCTCTACAATCTTGCATCAGTTAGATAAGGTGCCTCATTTTATTCTTTCTGCTGAATTGAGCAATTTCACACTTTCCCACATTATACTTGGTTTGCAACATCTTTGCCCACTCACTCAATTTACCTGGATTATTTTGTAATCTCTGAGTCCTTTTCACATTATTGTCTCTTACCTGTCTTTGTGTTGTCAACAAATTTTGCAATCAATCCTTAGTGCAATCATTTAAGAAGGCATTGATGTTAATATATAGAAGAATAGAATTGAAAAACACAAATATTAGTGATATAAAATATTGGATAGATTCAATTGTGCACTGTGAATCCTAGAGAAGATACAAAATTAGTTTTACTAGAATGAGACCAAAACTGAGTTTTTTCTTTTTTTAGTGGGATGTGGGCATTTCTGGCAAGACCAGCATTTGTTGCCCATTCCTAATCAAACTTCCTCAGCCTTTTCAATGGGCAGATAAGAGCGATCTCCACTGCCTCACACAGATTCCACTGCTGATTATCATTTACCATCTGAGGTTTGACAAATACTTTTCTGAAGGCTAAAGAATACTGCCTTTTGTGTCGTTTGAGGTTATTGATCAATGGGAGCATTGTCTTATGTGAGTGAAGCTGAGCAGCTAGTACAAAGAGGCAGAAGTGTCTATTCATGAGGTCTTAGTAGGGAGAAAATATAAATTACTGTTGACTAAATAATTGTAGCGTCCAATATGAAAGAGGTAGTGGGGGAGACTACATTATTCCACCTGCTCTATACAAACTGAGATGGATTCTCAAGTGACCTCCCACTCCCATGAATGAAGATTCACCCACAAAGACCCCTTTTATTTAGCTCAAAACATCATCTCAGTTCAGAATAAAAACAAGCCCATTCCTCATAGAAAACGTGTTCTACACAAACACCAGATCAGAAATTAGGTGCCAGCAAGTTATTTGTTTAAAATAATACATGCAAATAAACACTAGTTTGATTATTGGCCGCACATAATTCTGAAAATGGGCAGTCAGAAGTCTTTTGACCTTAGGACTAACCGCATTTTGATATCTACCCTCTTGAACCTGTGATCTAAAGTAGTATTCGGTCGTGAGTTGTTTATTTAAACAGTGCACATTACTTGCACTTTGTGAGACATTAATGAACACTTTTATGTTGCTCAGAATCTACTTAAATGAGCTGGAGGCCATTCTTGGGACTTATATAGCAGAATGAATTACTCAACACATTCTTATAAAATTCAGCAATGAACAACAGCCTGGAGTTACTGACATAACAAGGTGTAGAGCTGGATGAACACAGCAAGCCAAGCAGCATCATAGGTGCAAGAGAGCTTGTCGTTTCGGGCCGAGACCCTTCTTCAGAAAAAGGCCGGGAGTTACTGTCCTGTTGTTTGAAAAACATTAGATGTAGAAGCTTTAAGAAAGTGTTAAAAAAAAAAAAAATTATTTACGTGGATGATACCAGAACTGAGACAATATAACTATCAGGAAAATTTGAAGATTCCAGAAAAAGGAAGGACAAGGGGAACTCTGTTTTGAGCTCTTGCAAATTATTCTAGAGGTTTGTAAAATCATGAGGGGCATACATTAGATGACTTGCAAAGGTCTTCTCCCTAGTGTGACAGAGTTCAAAACTAGGGGGTATATTTTTAAGGTGAAAGGAGAAAAATTTAGAAGGGACCTGAGGGGCAACTTTTTCACAGAGAATTCATATGTGGAATGAACTGCCAGAGGAAGTGGTAGATGCAGGTACAGTTACAACATCCAAAAGACATTTGGACAGGTACATGAACAGTAAAGGTTTAGAGGGATATGGGCCAAGTACAGGCAGGTGGGACTGGTTTAGTTTTGGGAAACTTGGTCAGCATGGACAAGTCTGATCTAAGGGTCTGTTTCCTGTCTGTGCTGTGTAACTCTATCGCTCTGTAATAACTATGAACGGACTGCGGGTAGTATCAAAGAAAATGTTTCCACTTGTGGAATCGATATAAATACAATAAATTTAACAAGGAATTTGAGAACCTTATTTATTTAATTCAACTACAGCATTTAAAAGGCATCTGGATAGGAACGGTTTAGAGGGATATGAGCCAAATGGGACTTGATTTATCTACGATATCTTGTCAGCATGGAAAAGTTGGGCCGAAGGGTCTGTTTCCATGCTGTACATCTCTATGACTCTAATTGAAATATTGTAGAACATAGAACAGTACAGCACAATACAGGCTCTTCGGCCCACGATGTTGTGCCAACCTATTATCCTACGAAGATCAATCTACCCTGCATACCCTACGTTTTACAGTCCTCCCTGTGCCTATCCAAGAGTCGCTTAAAAGTCTCTAAAGTAACTGATTCCACTACCACTGTCAGCAGCACATTCCACACACCAACCACTCTCTGTGTGAAGAACCTACCTCTGACATCTCCCCTATACCTTCCCCCAATCACCTTAAAATTATGCCCCCTTGTAATAGTCATTTCCGCCCTGGGAAAAAGTCTCTGACTGTCCACTCTATGTTTCTTGTCATCATGTAAACCTCTATCAAGTCACCTGTCATTCTACTTTGCTCCAATGAAAAAAGCCCTAGCTCCCTCAACCTTTCCTCCTAAGACCTGCCCTCCAGTCCAGGCAGCATCCTGGTAAATCTCCTCTGCACCCTCTCTAAAGCTTCCACATCTTTCCTGTAATGAGGTGACCAGAACTGAACACACTATTCCAAGTGTGGTCTAACCAGAGTTTTATAGAGCTGCAGCATAACCTCACGGCTCTTAACCTCAATTCCCCTGTCAATAAAAGCTAAATTATGCCAATTTTAGTTATATTTTAAGCATGTGAGTGCCTCTCAGAGGGTGCAGGAGAGATTTATCAGAATGGTTCCAGGGTGATGGATTTTAGCTGTATGCTTAGGCTGGAGAAACTGGATTGTTCTGCATGGAGCAAAGAAGATTTTAAAGATTGTACAAGTTATGACAGGTCTTAGCTAGGAAGAAAAAGAAATGCCTATCCTGTTAGCTGAAGGAACAAGGACTAAGTAACATAATTTTTTTGGGTGGGGAATTGAGGAAAAACTTTATGCAACGAGTGGTCGTGACTTGGAAATCATTGCCGCTAAGAGTGGTGGAAACTTGAGACAATGAATGATTTTGGAATGAAATTACATGGATATTTGAGAGAAATAAACTTTGAGCCAAGGGAATAAAACAGCAGAAATGAGACTGACGAGATTGCTCTGCAGAAAGCTGTCATGGACTTGATGGACTGAATGGCCTCTTTCTGTGACATCATTGCTCTGGCAAGCATACGTAACTTACTCCACATAGGATAGTTGATGAACAGAACACTTAGGAATATATCACCGAGGAGCAGGAGCATGCCATTCAGCTCCTTGACTCTATTCCTGTATCTGATCGAAGTAATGATCATCAGATTGTGTCCTTAACCCCACTTTCCTCTCGTATCCTTAACTCTCCACTCCACTGTTTATTAACAATCTATCTATCGAGCCTTGAATAAACTTGCTGACCCTGTTTTCTAGTAAAGAGAATTCCACAAGCGTACACCACACGGAAAAATATCTAATCTCCATCTTAAAAGGAAGACTCCTTACTTTTAAACTGGGGCCCCTTGTTCTGGACCTGCCCTTTAATTTTTCACCTGTGGGCCCCCCCCCCCCCCGGTTCTGGTGTCTCCCACAGCTTGCAGTTAGGGAAACTTGATTTGACAACAGTTTCAAAACCATTCA
>JAHRHZ010000119.1:3762835-3796561 GCA_024137785.1 Ginglymostoma cirratum | reverse complement strand
CCTTGATAAGGATGGAAGGGGACCTAGTGGCCTTACAACACACACATGGTTAGGGCATTGCCGTCTACTTCGTGGCATCTAACCACGTTGCAGTCAGGGAAAGGGTGTTCGGGTGAAATATAAGGGGCCTGTTGGGCTGAATGTGCTGCCCAGCCTACTGAGGTTGCCGTGGTGATGAGTGTTAGTGACTGGCCGCTCTCTCTGTGTTTAGGTGCCGCATCCGGGCCGTGGATGCTGGTGACAGTCGGAAGTGGAGGCGGGCTGCACTTCCGGTGCCGGCTAGCGCGCAGCGGACGTCACCGCCGGTCCCCCCCTTTGCCCCCGCCCTCCCGGGAAATCCAGGCTCTAATCCCTGGGTCATGTGTCAATCAAACCAGCAGCAACAGCAGCAGCCGGCGGCGCTGAAGGGAGGGAAATGGTGAGATGTCGTAAATCTTTGCATAATACTGCCACTACATGTTACAACCTGCACAGAGTTAAAATTCATGTCCGGAGATCCCGTTGCACCGATGCAAGCCAGGCAGAGCTCCGAGAAGCCGACGGCTCGGTGGTGTCTAATGGTGCTGCTGGCTCTAGTAGGCGAGCACGCTTCAGGTACTGTGGAGGATATCTCTTTATATCTCTCTCTCTATGTAATAGGACCTGCAGAGCCTAAAGCCCCGACCTGACCCAGTAATCACCGTCACTTGCTACTGTGTAACAGCTCGCAACCTCTAGATTCGAGAGGGTGGGAAAAGGTACCTGGTAGAATTAGTTGGAGGCGAGAAGGTATCGGGGAGATGGCGAGAAGGTATCTGCTGGAGTTTGCCTGGGGCAAAAGGATACTTACTGGAATTATGGGGGGGTGGGGCTGGCAGAGTTCTGCTGGAGTTAGCTTGGGGCGAGAGAGTGCCTTTTGAAGGGAGCAGGAGGAAGAGGGTGAAATGTTAGATGAGCTTGATGGCATTGGGGGTTACCTGAAGATGCAGATAAGGGAGCCCACGAGTTGCACGTGAACTATAAGGAGGGTATTGAATGCAGGACTGTATGAGACGGTGAGAGGAAGAGACACAGATGGGGAGAATGCTGTGCCAGCAGAAGATATCTTTAGAGCGAGGGGGATGGGAGAGGGTTACAGCAGGCGTTGAGCAGAGCAACAAAGACAGGGCTGTGAGTCATAGCTTTCCAAGCAATCAGTTTGATGCTGAAGGGGCTGGAGGAGAGCACGGGATTGGTGTTCCTATGCAGTGATGCTGCTAGCTGATGATTGGCCGGGTATTCTCTGCAGTAGAGAGGGGTGGGAGGGAAATGGCCTGAGTTTTGGGAAGTACCGGCAAAAGCAAGTGTGCAGCGTGCCAAATAGAGATGGTGCGTTACTGGTGAGTGATGTTTCCTTTTGACAGTTTTCAGTGAAATGACAGGGTTGGCAGCAGGAATACTGGTTACAGATGGTCAGCAGAAGGTGCTTTTAATGTTCGGATTTCATGAATGATTTGTAACGATAAATTGAGAAATTAGGATGAGTTGGGAACAGTGAACAGTGGCAAGGGAAAGGCCCATTCTTCCATCGCAGGGAATGTGATCAAGGCAGTGGAGGGGACGTGACATTGTGGGTTAAAATGGAGGGAGACTTTGATCAGTCTAACACCCGGGCAGATCACTTTGATATTTAGTTTGGAGAGAGACCCTTGTTTGTACCCCCAAATAAGGTGCAGTACCCTGCTGCAGTAGTGATGAGCCCCTAGTGCTGCATCTGCTGCCTCTCTCCACCCCTCTCTTCTGCAGGTTGTTTACATCTCAAAACAGAACGTCCAGAAAACATTTGGCCCTTCTCGCTCAAACTGCTCATGCCAATGGCTTTCACAGCTTCTACCCCACAATAAAACTACATTACTCAAAGTCCTTTCCACTTCCCAAGCTTTCAGCAGTTTAACCCTTCAACTACTCAGCCCACGTGGGACTTGTGTCGAAAGATGTCTTAACCACGTTCCCAGTAACAGAGCAAGACCCCTTGTGCTGCGACTTGCTGTTTAAAGGTTTATTGGATCATTCAGGACATTGTTTCTTTACAGGTTGTAAAATGTTTGACTGGGAGTCGCAGGATATTGAGTGTCTTAAGTACATTGTGATTGTGCCCAGTGTATTTGGGACACAATTAAATGTGATTATTGTCTGTTGATCTGCCTTGACAATGTCATTCTTGTCTGCAATACGGCTTGATGTTAAACTGGAACTAAAGACAGTAGATTTTTAAATTCTGTTAAAATTTAAAAGCAAATAATTGGGACAAATTTAACATTTAAATGGGTCAAAAAATTGTCTTTGCCTTTCTATCTCTCCCTTGCCCCAGGGCCCCGTACCCTGCACCCTGGCCCAGCTCTTCATGGTATTTGATATCTGAACTTTCTTCATCTTGCTTCCAGATTGAGATGTAGTGACTCAGTGAAACTTCTCATGGATTTTTCTTCCCCTGCTGCCCCTCACTGGAAACCTTTGCCCCTCAGTGCAGTTCAGTTCTGAAGGCACACCTTTTATTGGTGTCACATTCTGCAGTTATTGCAGACTGCATCCCTTCACGTAATAGCTGTCAGTGGGAGATTCGGAGGTTTGCTGTTTGGCCTTTACCTGTACCATCAGTTCACCAAGTGACATAGCTGGAGCTGAGGGCAAACTGGCATAGTTTGGCTCACCCTCCTCCTCTGCTTCTGACAAAACATTGCCAGACATTATTGCTGGTAGATCATTGACAGGATGAGGAGGGCAGTACTGTTACTGTGTTTTAATCCTCTTTGTGATTACCAGTGCGCTGCACTACTTGTCTGCTGCCTTGGTGCCGATTTATTCCACGTTTTCTTCCAAATTAATTAACCAGTTCTCATTCCTCTACGGGCGCAGCGTGTTATTTGTTATAGCTCAAAGGGGACATACGTGACTTAACAAGTTCTGTTTCATCACCGAGTACTGTGAAGCCTTTGTTGTTCATCCAGTATTCACATTCCACAGCAATCCACGAGCTTGGTTTCTCGTGCCTGGGGTGGCCTTAGGGGCATTAAGCTGCTGTTTTCTTTCCCGTATCCACTGCCTTTTATGATTAGCCTCAACACCCCCCCCCCCCGCCCCCCCCCGCCAATGCATGCAAGAGCAAAGCTGCACCAGGGTTCCTGCTTCCAAAAAATACCAGTGGGAAGGTCTGTGCAAATGGCTGTTAAGTAAGGGCGAAACTTGAAGTACAGACAGCAAGTGTAGGCCTGGTGGCATCTGTGTTTCGACTTCAATATGACTTTTCACAGCTGTGCTCATTTAGTAATGAGCACAGGTCCAGGGGTCAGCTATTCAAGTCCTCAAACCTGTTCTGCCATCCACAAGGGTTATGGTTGAATGTATCTTGTCCTTTTCTTTCCCACCTTGGTTCTGCAACATTTTAATGCCTCTGACAGACAAAAACCCAACCAGTAAAAACAGCTGGAGAAACTCAGCCGGTCTGGTTCAGGACATCTGTGACTCAAAATGTTAACTCTTGTTCCTGTCTCCAGACCTACTGAATTCAGAAGACAAGCATCCAAAATGCCTTACTTTTATCTTAACTGTTTTGGGTTCCCTGACACTGCCTCCCACAGTTGAACACACTGCTGACATTTTGTCTAAGCTCACTTTGTTAAGCCTCCAGCTTGCCTGTATGGTGCTACAGCCCAGTGAGGCTCAATGACTTAAAATGGGGCGAAGTCTCCATGTGGCATAGGTCCCATCACTCTTCACTGTTCTGCTAATGAGAGTTTTCCTCAATTTCAAGCTTTCTGCTCCAAAGTGAGCCTGAAGCAGCCACCTCGATCACCAGTTGTTGGTCCCAAAAGAGAAACGGTGTGGAGAGGCAGTAATTCTATCGGCACTCTCCTTCCATCCCTTGGGCAGTTTCAAACTCCAGGAGGTTTCTTTCATCTCGTCAAATTAACCAACCTCCTTAATTTATTCAAATTAAGTCCATAGAATCCCCACAGTGTGGAAATAGGCCATTCGGCCCAACCTGTCCACACTAACCCTCCGAGGAGCATCCCACCCAGACACATTCCCCCACCCTAACCCTGTCATCCTACATTTCCCATGTCTGACCAACCTATGCCCCTAGACACTAGGGGTAATTTAGCATGGCCAGTCCACCCTAACCTGCACGTCCTTGGACTGTGGGAGGAAATTGGAGCATCCGGAGATATACTACGCAGACGCTGAGAGAATGTGCAAACTCCACACAGTCAGCCGAGGCTGAATTCGAACCTGGCGCTGTGAGGCAGCAGTGCTAACCACTGAGCCACAGTGCCATCGTTGGACACTTTTGATTTGAGCAGACTTTTGTTAACAGTTGTTTGTAAAAGTTGGCTGGATCCGGTTACAAAAGCAGCCCTTTGTTTGTGGGCCATTCCTTGGATGATGCAGGTCAGGGAAAGGCCATTCAGCCCTTCATACTGTTCTGTCTTGTCCGTAATCCTCATGCCCTATTCCCCTGCCCCTTATCATGTTTGCAAGTACTTTGCCCTCGTTTTTTAATCGTCATTTAAAAATCTTTTTCTAACCTTTCCATTTTTTTGCCAACCTTGTATTTATTTCACTTAACAAACAGAGGAAATAATTTTTTTTCCCCGATTTGCTGTCAGTCACTTCATAGAGGTCTTCTTTCTGCCTCTATCCGTCTGAACAGTTTCCCAGTTTTCCTGGTGTCTCCCTTAAGAATTAAAGCTTTGCTTTACTTGGGCCCATTCTAATACAGTTTTTACTGACCTGTCTGTCTGCAAGGCCTTATCATTCCTCAGTAATGCGTGCCCAAAGCTGGACACAGTGTAACAGTGATCTTACTCTCGTAGAGCGCTACAGGTCTCTTGTCCTGCAGAGTGTAATACCAGTGTGGTGTTAGGCAGTGATATTGACCACTGGGGGTGCGTCATTTCCACCTGCGACTCCAAAGTCAGTTTGCCCACAAAAACCAGCTGTTTGAAGCTTTCCACTTCTCCCCAAAGTCCTGACAATCCCATTTAGATTGACTCTTTTTCTTGGTCTCATCACTCGAGTCCAGCATTTTAGCAGCACGAAGTGATGTGATGGGACAAAACCCTTGGAATCCCACCCTGGATCTTATGTCCTGCCTTTGAGACTTCATTATATTGATAGGGAGTGGTGCAAGTGAATGCAGTGCAAGGATCAAATTACATCAAGTGATGACTGTTCTAGTGACAGTAGTACAGAAATGAAATGGACTTTAAACCAAAACACTAAGAACCCTTTTCATGGTGTCAATGCTGCAGTCTGACAGGAATGCTGATGTATATGTTTGTCCACCTCGAGTTTTGAAGAGAGGGACTGAATAAATGAAGGTCTCTCAAATTTTTAAATACAAACAAAATTCAGTTGTCACTCACAACCCTGGCACTATGTCCTTGCAATTTTTAAAAATTGGGTCCCTTTTGGAAGCCTCATGGGGATAAGAGGATATAAAAGGAACCAAGTGATGGATATGTGTGTGTCTCTAACTGTTCAGGCCAGCTAACATCAAGCACTGAGCAGAGTGGTTTTGTTTCTGAAGCTTTTTTTTTGTGTGTGTGTGTGTTTAGGGGTGTCATGTTGTGATGGGGCTGTTTCGTTGCCTGACCAGCTGTATATGTACAATTCCACAGGTTACATTTTCCCCAGCTGGCTTTGCGACGCAGGCTAGGCCAGCTGAGCTGTATGTCCAAGCCTGCACTCAAGCTCCGCACCTGGCCTCTGTCTTTTCTCTATTTCTTCCTGCCATTTAGTGTCCTTAAGCCTCTTACTAAAGTAGGATGGCGACCAACAAGCAGGGTAAGTGTGTGGGATTTCTGGGTTTGCATTTGTGGTAAGGGAGTGTGTGAGTCCCAGCATTCAGAGTTTTAGTGTTTAACTTGCCGTGTATTCTCCTATTTAAGATGGACTGGGATTTAAAAATAAACATTGACTGCTCTTCTTATGTTATGTAGCACATTGTTAGTAATTACATAGCAATACTTTAAAATGTGATTGTATCTGTTTGTGTTTATGTGTGTATATACAGTATTCTGTATCTCCCCATCACCAGACTCCCGCTTTATCCAGTCCCTCGACACATCACCATTGGTAGCTGTATCATTAGCTGACTTTGGTATTCCCTCAAACTCTCCATTTTTTTCCCCTCCTTTAAGTCATCCCTTATCACCAACTTCTGTTCCAATCTCCCTGTGTGTGACTGAGTGCCAGTGATTGTCTGGATATGCTTCTGTGAAGCACAGGGAGCTTGTTACCTGTTAAAAATGCTATATAAATCTAATTTGTTGTTTATAGTTAGTATCATTCATTCATTTAAACCAAGTCCTAAATCTTTAACTTTGAATTATTTGTAACTTAAGAGATGGAAAGGTCTGAAAGCACTTTATAGGAGTGCAATCGGTTGACACCAGTACAGAGGAGACATTGGGAGATGCAGATAAAAGCTTGGTCAGTAAAGTATGGTTTAAAACAAGTTCTTTAAGATGGACAGCAGTCCGAAGGGGAAAATTTGAGGGCTTTCTTGCCTTATGACTGAATTAGTGGGCTTTGTTTAATTAAACAATAAGTCTACCTGCCTCAAATTCTTCGCCTTCCTTGTTCCATTCATTCATTTACACGAACATGGTCGGTCAGTATTGATGTACGGATCTGTTACCATATTGGGAATTTGCAGCTGAGTGGAACTTAAACCTGGATTGAGTATCAGCAAGTGTATTGTTCACATGGCTATTAAAGTGTGACAGTTCAAGCAGCAACCTGAAATGACAGCTCCGTTCCCAGCAAGTTGGCCAGTTCCGGGATATCAGTCCCTGGTTGACATGGAGGCTGTGTGTGAGAGCCATCGTCTCTGTACTAATTCCATCTGAGTGGTCCCCTTAGAAATTCAGGCTCAAAGAGTGAGACATGGCTTCCATTTACTAGTAGACGATAGCATTGGTAATCTCTCAAGGGGAAATGTTTTGCTCATTAAGGTCCATTATTCAGTTTGTTTCTGCTCGTAAATCGATGGTCATATATGCGTTAAATGCCAAAACAAAGGAAGCGAAACCATTGGCTTGGAGCTGTGGCTAGGTTTAGATAAATGATCGGACCATTTTCTCTTCATAAAAGAGCTGGGCAGTGCAGTGCTGAACTGTTGTTTTGTGCAGGTATGACGATGCTGACTGTGTGCCAGTGCCGCATTCTTGGCTTGGCTAAGCTCAGCTCAGGCGTGCAATTCCCACTGTCAGCGCTAAAGAGCATAAAGCTGCACTAGAATGCTAAACAGAATGTTGGTTTCCATCTACTTCTGTGACTTGAAGCATGGCTTTCCATGGTTCTAATGATCTTTTTGGAAGATCTGGGTGTGTTAACGTTTGTGTTGCGATAGTAGACCAGAAATGTAACGTGCGCTGCCCCTAATCCCCAGCCAGTGGAACAAGGAAGGCTAAGAATTTGAGGCAGGTAGACTTATTGTTTAATATACAAAGCCCACTAATTCAGTCATAAGGCAAGAAAGCCCTCAAATTTCCCCCTTCGGACTGCTGTCCATCTTAAAGAACTTGTTTTAAACCATAACTTTACTGACCAAGCTTTTATCTGCATCTCCCAATGTCGTCTCTGTACTGGTGTCAACCGATTGCACTCCTATAAAGTGCTTTCAGACCTTTCCATCTCTTAAGTTACAAATAATTCAAAGTTAAAGATTTAGGACTTGGTTTAAAAATTTCCCTGTTAGCTTCCGCCTTTCTTAATGAGCAAAACACTGTCTGAGTATTATTTTCCCTGTGGGATTAGTAATGCTGTCTCCTGCTAGTGAAAAAGAACGAAGCCCTGTTGCACTCTGAGTCTGAATTCCTCAGGGAAGCACTCATATTCAGTTGGAGTTAGTGTGGGGAGGGTGGTGTCCAGGGATGAGACCACCTGTTGAGAATGGCTCATTGTTTTGGGAAAGTGATGTCTTATGCCGTCATTTTACTCCTTGTTCTCTGCTTTGACTGTCAGGCCTCACTCTTTGTTTCTCTAATCTTCAATGAATGGGCACGTGTTATGTGTTGACACACTCAACAAATGTTTGCGATTTCCTGCTCTGCGTGCGGCACAGTTTCTTCATCCTATTAAAAGTTTTTCAGAAGTAAAGTGTTGATAAAATGTCAGGATCACGGCCTGAGCTCATTAATGTTTCCATGTTAGCCACTGGTACTCTGCTGCAACCGTTTTATCTATTCAGTTGCAGGCCCATGCTGCATGTTTTCATATAATTTCCTGATGCTCTTTCAGTCTGAATCGCATGAAATGCCCACCCTGTTCACTATGGGCTGTGACGTACACCATCTTAACTCTATCTGGAACATTGTGGCTGACTTTGAGGTGTCTGTGTGTAAACTTCGAAACTCGGAAACAGAACCACATCAGAATAAATAAAGGCTCTTTTAATGAATAAAGCATGATACTCAGCCCCAGTCAAAATACTGATCTCCATCAATTCCAGTGCAGGATATGGACAATCTGATGCCAAATAGGTTGGATGGCAATAGGAAGTTAGACTGTAATCAGGGGACAATATTTAGAAAATGCTGGCAATTTAGAGAAAATGGAATTGAGAGTTGTGAAATTCTCTTCTGGCATTAGAGATTGAGGTCAAAACTGTAAGCTTTAGATTGGCTTTGTTGGAAAGAGAATAAATGGATTTGACATCAGGATGGATATATGTGCTTTGGACTACACTTGCATGGTGGGGTGCAGTTGCTGGCACTCACGTGACTGCTCCTTTTTTGGGATTATGTTCTGATGCTGTGTAACAGGAGGAGGCAGCTGCAAACGGGGCTATTACAAACGGAGGTAAATTATCAACTCAGGGATTGCATCTGCAAGAGATGGCCTGAAGGATTCCTTTTGACTGTCATTTAGCATAATGAGCCTTCTGTAACATCTTTTGCAGATACAGAAACAGCATTTTTATATACCATTTAGACACCTACTGTTTTTGGACTGGTGGTTCCCAGGGTGATCCCACATTGGGGCACTCACTGACATACTGACTCAGAAACTAGTAACTAGTGAATTTTTCAGGGAGAGCGAGCCATTTACTGTTTGATGAGGAGGAGGATGGGACTGAGGTTGGAGAGGAGATAGTAATGTTCCATTTAGGGGCAGTACCGTTTGAACTTACTCTCTCCCTCCAGCATGTAGCATGGAGCCCTATTCTAATGCAGCTTAACATGCTGATTTAGAATTAATCCATTAATAAGGCAACAGTATTGAAAATGTAGACCACAAATATCAAATGGGGCAAACTGGTGAGCACAAAACGTAAATAACCAGCGTGGAGATGTTTAGGCTTTGAGAGTTTCAGGTTTTTGAGCCTTCAGAAAGCCCACAACCTCCAGTCTGTGTGATCCAGTTTTTGGGGGCATCAGCCAGGAATGCAGCTATCCTCGCTGCACTTCAAGCACTGCGATCTCCAGCCTCCCTTCCCTCTAAAGTTGTTGAATGTAACGTCACTTCCCAAGTGCATGCCCATCTTTCCTAGCCCTCCATGTTGAATCCTTCCAGTCAGGTTTCTGGGCCCCAGTGCAGTACCAACATGGCTGTTATCAGAGTCATAGGTTGTGAGAAACTGTTGCGGCTCATCCTATCTGCAGTCTTTGTTGAAACATCCCCATTCCATTTTGTGAGACTGTCCTCTTGATTAATTTCTTTCTGTATAGTCGTAGAGAATTTCTTGTGGCGTCTTGTCTTCCCAGTCCTCTGCTGTTAACCCGGTCTGTCCCACATCTCCAGCTCCTCCCTGTTATAACTCTGATTGGAGACTGCACTGTCTCCCTCCCCCTCTCTCAATCCACTGCTCAAAACTTCAATTTTTAAACGCCTCATGGCCAACAATGATGTTGTTTATCTCTATTAAGTTTAATTCCCTGCTCGACCTCGCTCCTCCTTCAAGACAGCCGTTAAAGTCTAACATTTTGACCATGTTTAGGTCAGTTGTCCTATCATCTCTGCATGGCTTGGTGTTCAGTTTGTAAAGCACCTTGAGATGTTTTGTTGAGTTAAAGTTGCTTTTCTAAATGTGAGGTTTTTGACAAAAGTTGAAATTCTACAACAGTTCATTGGGTCATTTAGCATCCAGGGAGGTACAATTCTGAAGATTTTAGATGTGCAGACTAGGTGGGTTAGAAGAGGTTCTGTAGAAGAGACTCTGATGAAGAGTCATCCAGATTCAAAGTTAGCTTGCTGTCTCTCCACAGATGCTGCTTGACCTGCTGTGATCCCTAGCATTTTTTTTCAGTATAGATTCCAGCATCTGCAGTAATCTGCTCTTACATTGTGTTATATTAATTGTCTGTTTGGCCGCAAGCACTTGCTGACAAGGTGGGTATTTCCAGCAGTTGCAACATTCTTTTGATTTCCAGCAGCTACAGTTCTGTTTCTTTCAGTAAAGCAGACATGATCTACATCTGTCTCTCTGCGTTCCTAAAGCAGCAGACAGCTCCAGCTACCTCGTTGGGAGATTGCAGTGTGAAACTTGCTGCACCTACAAATGAATTGGTGTGAAACACATATTCACAGGTTTGGATTGAATTGACCTTTACTTGTTTAAATTAATTATAAACATCCCTGTGCCTTCGTTATTTAGAAACGATTTCTCACGTTTAAAATGATTTAATAGAGCTGGGAGACTATCCCAGTTGACATGACAATTAAGGAAAGCGTATGTACATTTAGGAATAAAATTATTCCTTTAGTAGGTCATCAAGCAGACTGCTGTCTCAAATATGTGTTTTAGACCTCACCTTGTGTCCTGGAAAACAGCCTTGTTCTATATCCCCATGAGATATTCAATGAGGTTTTATTGTATAAAATCAGCTCCTGTTGCTGCCTTCTGATCTTGGCTAGTAGTGAGCGTTTACCTGTTGTTCTTCTGACTGTCTTGCAGGTTGGCCTGTATAAAACTATTCCCACACGGTTGCTATCCCGTGCGTGGGGTAGACTGAATCAGGTGGAGCTTCCTACCTGGATGCGGAAGCCTGTGTATAATTTGTACATATGGACGTTTGGAGTTAATATGAAGGAAGCAGCAGTGGAAGATTTACAACATTACAGAAATCTCAGTGAATTCTTCCGCAGAAAGCTAAAACCCCAGGCACGCCCTGTCAGTGACTCTCACTGTGTGGTAAGAACTTTACAAATCTTTTGAGCTAATAACAGGACAATTCTGAAGACTTTAGCCCCAGTTTTTTAAAAAAAGTTACTCGGGTTTAAAAACAGCCCTCTTTGTCCCTGTTCTGTTTAAATTGTTTTGAGAATAATTCAGCATTGGTCCACGTCTGACTTTGCGCTGCGGAAACCGTGCTATTTCTCTGAAGTGAGTTTTAGATGCAGAATTAATGAGACCTGTGTCTTTTGGAGGAGCTGTGCCCAGAGCTAGCTGTGAACTCTGAATTTCTGAGGCTTTTCCTAACGTTTTCTGATAGCCCAATGCAGAAGAGTCACTGGTGGATGCGCTTGATCCAGCCCAGGATTGCCTCCATAATCTTTAAAGCCTCAGCTATTCCACCCAGAGTGATGGTCGCAAGTTTGTCCAATTTAAATATTCTATACATAATGATTACATCTCCTAACTGACCTAGCAGCGCGAGGGATTTGGCTACTGATGATCATTCTCCTTTCTTCCCATTCTCCAGATCAGCCCTTCTGATGGAAAGATCTTGCATTTTGGAAGAGTGAAGAATTGTGAGGTGGAGCAAGTGAAGGGTGTGACTTACTCACTGGAGAATTTCCTGGGCCCTCAGACCTGGTCAGAGAATCTGGAGATTAGCGACAGTAAGCTCATGTCTTCAACCCAGGCTTGGGTCGTTTCTAAAGCCTTCAGTAAACACATGCAGTTTGCAGAGCAAGGCCAATGTTTGCTTCAAGTTTGTGTAAATGGAGCTCTGTGTGCCACCCTCCCTAAATAATACCTTTAAGTCCCTTTATATAGCAAAATGATGTTCTGCAGTGGAATGGGGAGAGCTCTTAGCTGGGTGTGGAGGCTTGGGGAGTCACTGTCAGGGCAAGTTGACAGGATTGGTTCAGTTGAGTTACCAAAACCATATGGTATCTATCGTCATCTGTCAATGACTGTAGGGTGGTGTGAGACTGAATTGGGGTATAGGAGAGCACTATAAAAGTAAACAAACTAAAACATGATTCATTTTGTTCTGGGAATATTTTCACTGGCTCTCCTCATTCATTCTATTTGGTGCAGGGCCACTGAAACAGCAGAGTGTCAGTATAGGTTTCAGGGTTTCCTGCAAGCACCCGACAACAACTTCTGGCATTTTGATATCGCCTTTGATGCTGAAGAAATGTTTGAAGACAATAACTTTACTCTTCCCATTGGTTAGCTGGAGGAAATTGGAAATCTTCCAAGGTCATATTGTAGCTGGATCCAGCTGGTGTGGAGCTCAGTCTGAGCTTTTAGAGTCTGTCTCTAAGGGCCATCATGTGGCTGGGGAGGACCAACAATAATTCTTTGAAGATTTCTGAGGAGTCTTGAGGCCATCCTTCAAACTGTCCAGTTGGGATATACAAGCCTCAGAACAGTGCTTGTGAATAAAGCATGAAGTCTGGTCACTCTTTCCAAGCTGCCGTCTGAAAAAACTTGTAACGTTCCTGGATAGATTCTACAAAGCAGCTCAGTGTAGCACTGAGCTGTAGTATTATCACAGTGAGGATTAACGTGGAACCTGGTTTACAAATGTGAATGTTATCAATATTAGTAGAATCCTGTTCAAATCCACAATTTGCTGTAATCCTGCAGATAAAAGTGAGTCAAGTTTTCAGGACCATCTGGTGACGAGGGAAGGCAATGATCTCTACCACTGTGTTATTTATTTGGCACCAGGAGACTATCACTGTTTCCATTCACCTGCTGATTGGAGAGTTGCGCACAGGCGCCATTTTCCAGGTGAGTGTTCTACTGTTTGCTTGTTAATTGAATAAAGCCCCTTGTTTGTGCAGAGGGAGTCTCCAGCAGGAGGTAGCTAATGGCTCTGAGCTGAGCCCTAGACTAATCTGTGGTCTTTTGTTCTTGGAACCTGGGTTCAAACTGCAGCCAGGCCGACAAGTTGAAAGTTTGCCTGGGCTACAAGCTGTAAAAGGCTCTATCTAAATACTCGTAGGACGGACTATCTCTAAAATGTCTGCAGTTGAGAAGTTCATTTTGGATACAGAGCAAAATATCTCAAACTGGTATAGTGAGTGGGTTTTTTACCCTCCTGGCTCGAGGTATATTGTTGGGGCAGAGATGTGGAATCTTTACTTTGAATCCTGCTGTGCTGTCCCCGACTCGAGAAATCCTTGACAATAAGTGTCTCAACAGAGAGGTGTTTCATTCCCCATCACCTTGCTTGACCACAAAGCAGAGTTAATTTTTAATTTACTGCTGCATCATGTGTCCTAACTGTGAATAAAAGTAAGCAGCCAGATATTTTGAGAGAAATAAAAGGGAATCTGTCCTCTAGTTCTAAAGGTGGCAATAAGAGGAATGTAGCTAATGCACGTTGCCAAAGGTGAGCTTGCTCTGTTGCTTTGCCCCATGGATCTTTCTCCTAAGTGATGAGTCTGTCCTGTAACAGCTAACCTGCAGATAACCCAGGAGATTGAACCTCAATCCACTTTTCCATCATCCAGCTTCTTTGCCAATGTATTCGTGTAGCTGTTAGCTGTTAATGTTATTACCCCTAGAGAAAAGGGCAGTCGGAATATATGTTGGTTTACCAAGTGAAAGGTCAGATTTCCTTAAAAGAAAATTTCTACCCTCTCCCGCTGTTGGTTCCAGGTCTAGAGCTAATAAGTCTGCACCAGGAACTCCTGTGTATTCTTACCCAAGTTGATGGCTCCCCTTTGCTAGTTTTCTTTCTGCGCAGCTATGAATGGCACCAACTACATGTTGCAGAATTATAACTGTGCCAGTACCTGGCGGCTCCTCTGTGTCCTTCTCCATTTTCTAAAACGGCATGATTTTAGCATGGGTGCTGGATAACAGCAAGGGATGAGAAATGTGTTACTGATGTTGGAGATCTGGATTAGATGATAGCCTATGAGCCAGTTAACTAACCGTAACACCAACACTAGCCTCGAATCCTATCTTTTCTGATCAATAGGCTACTCTAGTCAGTCAGCATCTTAAGCACTTTCCCAGAGTTTAACACTGTCCTGCTTCTAGGCGAAACCTAGATAGCCACGGCCAGGTCTGAATGACAGAGAAATCTAGTTTTTGCCAAAAAACAGATCCCTGTTTTAGTCCACTCGATGTATACTGCCCACGTGACTGTTTTAATCCATAGTCATAGAATCATACAGCACGGAAACTGACCCATCAGTCCAACCAGTCCACGCTGACCATGTTCCCAAACCAAAATAGTCCCACTTGCCTGCACTTGGCCCATACCACTCTCAACCTTTCCTATTCATGTACCTATCCAAATGTCTTTTAAATGTAACTACCTACATCCACCACGACTTCTGACAGTTCATTCCACACATGAACCATACGTTGTTTCAAAATGTTGCCCCTCATGTCCTTTTTAAAGCTTACCCCTTTCACTTTAAAAATATGCCCTTTGGTTTTCAACTCGCCCACTCTAGGGAAAGGCCCCTTTGCTATTCACCTTATCTATACCTCTCATTACTTTATAAACTTCTATAAGGTCATCCCTCAACCTCCTATGCTCCAGTGGAAAAAGTTCCAGATTTTCTAGTCTATTTTTATGCCTCAAGCCCTCTGCTCTCTGCAACATCCTGGTAAATATTTCTGAACTCTCTCCAATTTAATAATATCCTTCCTATAGAAGGGTGACCAGAACTGTGTACATTACTCTGGAAAAGGCCTCACCAATGCCCTGTACAACCTCAGCATGATGCCCAACTCTCCTGTACTCCGTGGTCTGAGCAATGAAGGCAAGTGTGCTAAACTCATTCTTAACTACCCTGTCTACCTGTGAGACAAATTTCAAAGAACTATGTACCTGACCCCCTAGGTCTCTGTTCTACAACACTTCTCAGGGCCGTACCATTAATTGTATAAGTCCTGCCCTTGTTCGATTTACCAAAATGCAATACCTCACATTTATCCAAATTAAACTCCCATCTGCCACCACTCAGCCCATTGACACAACTGATCAAGATCTCTTTGCAATCTTAGATAACCTTCTTCACTGTCCACTGTACCACTAATTTTGTGTCATCTGCAAACTTACTAACCATGCCTCCTATAGTCTCATCAAATTATTTCTACAAAAGACAAAAGTGGACCCAGTACCAATCCCTATGGAACACCACTGATCACAGGCCTCTAGTCCGAAAGCAACTCTCCACCATCACCCTCTGTCTCCTACTGTTAAGCCAATTTTGTATTGAGTTGGCAAGCTCACCCTGAATCCCATGTGATCAAACTTTACTAATTAGTCTACCATGTGGAACCTTACCAAAGACTTTACTAAAGTCCAAGTAAACAACATCTGCTGCTCTGTCCTCGTTGGTCTTTTTTGTTACTTCCTCAAAAAAATTCAATCAAGTTTGTGAGACACATTTCCTACGCACAAAGCCATGCTGACTGTCCCTAATCGGTTCTTGTGTCTTCAAATGCCTGTCAATCCTATCTCTCAGAATCGCCTCCTACAATTTACCCACCACCGATCTCGGGCTCAGAGGCCTATAGTTCCCAGGCTTCACCTTACAGCCTTTCTTAAATAAAGGCACAACTTTAGCCACCCTCCAGGCCTCCAGCACCTTACCTGGGATTATAGATGAGACAAGTATTTCCGCTAGAGGCCCCACAATTTTTTTCCCTAACTTCCCACGACGTCCTGGGCTCGATCAAGTCCCAGAAATTTATCCATCTTTGTTTTCTGAGACCTCCAGCACCTCTTTTGTAACGCGAACTGTTTTCAAAATATCAATATTTATTTCCCTGAGTTTTCTAGCCTCCATGTCTTTTTCGTAATAAAAACTGACGTAAAATATTCACTTGGTATCTCTCCTGTCTCCTGAGGTTCAACACAAAGGTGATCTCGTTGATCTTTAAAGGGTCCTGTTCTCTCTCTAGTACTCACTTTCTTAATGTACTGGTAGAATCTCTTTGGATTATGCTTAACCTAATCTGCCAAGGCTGTCTCATATCCTCTCTTTGCCCCAATGATTTCCCTCTTAAGAATGCCCCTGCAACCTTTTTACTCTTCAAAAGGTTCATTTGATCCCAGTCATCTATATCTAATATACAATTTTTTTATTCTTGACTAGAACCTCAATATCGTTATTCATCCATTGTTCCCTACTCTTACCAGTCTTACCCTTCACTCTAATAGGAACATAATGCCTCTGAACTCTCATTATCACACTTTTGAAAGCCTCCCACTTGTCAGTCGTCCCTTTACCTGAGAATAGTCCACTCTAATCGACTTTTGAAAGTTCTTGCTTCATACCATTAAAATTTGCCTTACTCTAATTAAGAACTTTAACTTTTATGGAACGCTTACTCTTTTCCGTAACTATTTTAAAACTAATAGAAATATGATCACGTCCCAAAGTATTTCCCTGCTAACACTTCAGTCACTTGCCCTGCCTTATTTCCCAAGAGAAGGTCAAGTTTAGCTCGTTGGTATATTTACATATTGATTTAAATGTGTTCCAGAATGTTGTTTTTAACAAATTCCCCACCATTGAAACCTTTAACACAATGGCAGTCCAAGTTAGTGGTTGGAAAATTAAAACCCCTTACTATTACAACCCTATTATTCTTACATATATTTGAGATCTCTCACTACGTATTTGCTCCACAATTTTCCTCTGACTATTGGGGGGCCTATAGGACAATCCCATCAAGGTGATCATCCCTTTCTTATTTCTAATTCGTAACCATATAGTTTCACTGGACGATCCCTCCGAAATATCCTCTGTAATTAAGTAGTAATGTTTTCCTTAATCAAAAGTGCCTCTCCCCTCCTCTCTCACCACCACCAAACCTTCCTATAGCATCTGTACCCTGGAACATTGAGTTGCCAGTCTTGTCCATCGCTCAGCTAAGTTTCTGTAATAGCTATGACATCCCAGTCCCATGTTCCCATACATACCCTGAGTTCATCAACCTTACCCGTAAGACTTCTTGCATTGAAATAAATACAGTTTAATTCTTCAGAGTTACCTTGTTCTCTGACTTGCTCTTGTCTAAAATTGTAGATTTGAATGTGTTATGAAATTTACATCAAACTCCAGATATTCACTGACAGAACTGAATGTGGTCAGTTTTGTATGTCATTGTGTCTCCTTACTCCTTTTGGTTCCACAGTAGGAGTCTGGTTGACTTGTACGTAGTTTTGAGTTCCCTTCATACACCTTGTACCTGTTATGGGATTCTGGATCTATCTAAGATAATATGAGGAAGAGGCTCATGGAATGGATGAGGAAAGTTGGAGCCTTCTGAAGATTTTTTGGAGAGCCACCTCCTTTGTTGTGGGACCTGTTACAAATCAGAGGTCCCTCAGCTGAGCTCAGCATTGCACTGTGGCAGGTAGCCACTATCTGATGGAAATAAACTCTCCAGGTGTTCCCAAACCCATCCTGGTATGAATGCAGCGTCCAAAGATTGTTCCTTTCTCGAGAAGTTGATGAAATCACATGGGCCACTTCACTCAATGTTATGCAAAGTCAGAAAGCTGCAGCAATAAATTTCTGTGCAGGTTGACAGCAGTCTGCGGGCTGCTTTTTATTACATAATCTTTAAATAGGATTCATGGAACTGCTGCTGATCGTCGGCTCATAAGGCATCAGCTTGCTTACCAGATTCTGTATCTAAATCTGGCACAGTGAAAGGAGGAGAGACATTGGGCTAACAATATCTCCTGGCTTTTCTCTTGGTCACCCCAAAACCCTGGAAATATTGTGGAGCATTTTAGTTTGGGATTGACAGCAGGTTTAGTGGTATGTGGTTATGTGAAGAGAGCGGAGAAGCTGTGACTGTTCTGGGAGGGGAATTTCATAGGGGTGTTCAAACTGAGTGGTTTTATTGGCGAAAATAAGTACTGCTTCTTACTGACGAGAGGGTTAGTAACAGCTTTACAAACACTGGGAAAAGAACCAGAGGGGTGATTCAAAACTTTTAATGTAGCAAGTTATGATCGGAAACATACCGCCTGAAAGGATAGAAGATTCAGGTTATAACTGGCCAAAGGAAATTAAAAGAATACTTAAAAAAGGAAAAAGTTTACAGGCTGTGGGGAAAACAGGAAGAATATGATGGGCCAACTGGCCTCCGGTGTTATTTCAGTGTGTTATTTCATTGAATATTATGCTAATATTGCATATTCTAATTTGCCAGCCATTGCTTATCAGCCCCAATTGAAAGGGACCGATGTGGTGCATCAGTAACATGGTTGTAGTATGATTGGCTGTCGGTGAATTGCCATGTTGTAAGTTATGCCAAAACTAAAGCAATGCTTATATATTTAAGACGACAGCGAGAAGGTCCTTTTAGTATCTGCAGTTTGTACGTGAGAGGATTGTTCTGATGTGTCCCCTTGTGTGTACTCAGGCTCCCTTATGTCGGTTAATCCTGGTGTAGCTCGTTGGATTAAGGAGCTGTTCTGCCACAATGAGCGTGTGGTCCTGGCTGGAGAGTGGATACACGGCTTCTTCTCACTCACTGCTGTCGGTGCCACAAACGTTGGATCGATTCGCATTTATTTTGACAGTGTAAGTACAGTGGATATGTGGAGGAAAGGAAGGCTATAGCGCTTGTGATCTACCTCGGTCTGGGATTTCCTGCATAGTACTGCACACTCTGTACAGCTGCCGCTGTGGGTGCATTCTCATAATTAGAGTTGCACTTAAATAATTGGGAAGCACGTTAAATTAAGAACTGGTCTGATGGTGAGGGGAAAACTGATGTACATGAAGGGATTAATAATGTATGCGTGTACAGGAGAGAGTAAGGTCAAGCAGGTTTAAAACCCCTTGTCCCATTTGTAGATATAAATTAATGCTCTATACATTGGGAAATTCATTTTCATATCATTCTTGCGACAAAGAGTTTCTAAAGTGTATGGTATCAATTAAATTGAAATGGGCAAGTATTTCTGGTCGTGTGGGAGTAGCCATTAGCTCCCTGACCACTGTCTCCCACTTGTTCCTTCTCTCCACAACTTCATCGAAGCTTTGAGCTTCTGCTTAACCTGATCACTAGGGAATCACTGGAACTATACGGTAGCTCACACTGCCCCAGTCAGACCAAATCACTCAGTCTTCATTTCCTGAAATATTGGTTTGGACAGAGGAGATTAGTATATTAAATGAGTCCCATAAATTATGAAAAAACCCAAAGAACTGCAGATGCTGGAAATTAGAAACAAAAACAGAAATTGCTGGAAAAACTCAGCAGGCCTGGCAGCATCTACAGAGAGAAAGCAGAGTTAACTTTTCAGGTCTAGTGACCCTTCTTCAGAACTTCATTGGACCTGAAATGTTAAATCTGCTTTCTTCCCACAGATGCCAGACTTGCTGAATTTTTCCAGCAAATTCTGTGCACTAATTATGACTTTGACACAATGAATGTCTTAATTAACTTGGGGCTTTCTGCTTCTGTGGTTTAGAAATGAAATATTCATCACTAATGTTGTCAGAGAAACTACTTAGAGTCATAGAGATATACGGCATGGAAACAGACTCTTTGGTCCAACTCATCCATGCTGACCAGATATCCTAATTAAATCTAGTCCCATTTGGCCCATATCCCACTGAACCCTTCCTATTCGTATACCCATTCAGATGCCTTTTAAATGTTGTAATTGTACCAGCCTCCACCAACTCCTCTGGCAGCTCATTCCATATACATTCCACCCTCCGTGAAAAAGTTGCCTCTTAGGTCCCTTTTAAATCTTTTCCCCTCGCGTCTTAGCCTATGGCCCTCTAGTTTTGGACTTGCCCAAGCTGGGGAAAAGGCCTTATCTATATCCGTGCCCCTCATGATTTTATTAACCTCTATAAGGTTACTCCTCAGCCTAAAGAAACAATGAGCCACTTAACTCATTCCTCTAATTGTCCAGCAAAGCTCATTGCTCCAGTACAGTTAATGCACCCACTGCAGCTCATCTATTCAATAACTCGTTTTAGTTTGAATATTCTTGTCATCTTTGTCTCTATTACTGTGCTGCAAATTTTCTCTGATCCTGTTTTTTTTAAATAAAGTTTAGGATCTTGTTGGTGCAGTTTAATGTTCTGCATTAATATATAAAGTTGAGAGGCTTGATTTGGTTGATAGTTGGAGTCTTTTTCCCAGAGTGGAAATGTCAGATACTAGGGTCCATAGACTTGAAGTGAGAGGGTCATGTTTAAAGATGTGCAGAGCAAGTTTTTTTTTTAATGCAGAGAGCGGTATGTGTCTGGAATGCAAGGCCAGGTGAGGCGATAGGAGCAGATGTGATAGCAACGTTTAAGAGGCATACAGAGAGACATATGAACAGTTAGAGAATAGAGCAATACAGATCATGTGCAGGCAGATGGGATTGGTTTAGAGTGACATCATGGTTGGGGCACAGACATGGTGGGCTGAAGGACCTGTTCCTGTGCTGTTACTGTTCTGCGTTCTGTACCTTGCTGAGCTTTCTACTCTAACTGTTCTTCATAGCTTAAGCGCTTTACACTTTGAATCAACCTAAATTTGTGCTTCCTAGTGAAGTCCTTACTATTCTGAGGGATGATGTGTCCAGACGTGAACTCAGTCATTATGACCCCCTGTTCCACAGCTACACTGGCCCTATCCCCCACCGATACATCGATGACTGTATCGGCGCTGCCTCATGCACCCACGAGGAGCTCGAACAGTTCATCGACTTTACTAACACCTTCCACCCCAACCTCAAGTTCAGCTGGACCATCTCTGATCCCCCTCTGTCTCCATCTGTGGTGACCACCTCGAAACTGATATCTATTTCAAGCCCACCAACTCCCACAGCTATATAGACTACAGCTCCTCTCACGCACCTTCCTGCAAAAATGCAATCCCCTCTTCCTAATTCGTTCACTTTCACCGCATCTGCTCCCAAGATGTGGTGTTCAACTCCTGAACATCCCAGATGTCTTCCTATTTCAAGGACCGCAACCCCCCAGCTCAGTGGTCAAAACGCCCTCAACCGCATCTCTTGCATTTCCAACGCCTCAGCCTCACACCCCTTCCTACAACAAAAACAAAGAAAGAATTCCCCTTGTCCTCACGTATGACCCCATTAACCTCTGGATTCAACACATCATTCTCTGCCACTTCCACCACCTGCAATCTGACCCCACTACAAAGGATATATTTCCCTCCCCACCCCTATCTGCCTTCTGGAGGGACCGCGCTCTCTGTGACTCCCTCATCCGCTCCACTAGCCCCACCACCCCCAGCACCTTTCCCTGCAACCGCAGGAAGTGCTATACCTGCCCCTATACCTGCTCTTCCCACCCCCCCCCCCCCCCCCCCCCCCCCCCGACTTCCATCCGAGGCCCCAAGAAAACCTTCCACATTAGCGGATGTGCATGTGAACATTGTTTAATGTGGTCTGTTGTATCCGCTGTTCCCAATGTGGCCTCCTGTACATCAGGGAGACCAAGTGGAGGCTTGGTTTTGTGGAACACCTACACTTAGTTCCCGACAAATGACAACACCTCCCAGTTGCGAACCACTTCACCTCCCCCTCCCACTCCCTGGACGACATGTCCATCCTGGCCCGCCTCCATTGTCACAACTATGTCACCCGGAAACTGGAGGAGCAGCAGCATTTCATGTTCTGCCGTGGAAGCCTACAACCCGATGGTCTCAATGTAGACTCTACTAGCTTCAAAATTTCCCCACCCCGACTTCATCCCAAGATCAGCACCCCACCCCACCCCACCAATCCGCTCCACTATCTACCTGCTATCACCACTCCCCCTCTCTCTATTTATTTCAGAATCCCCTTCCCCTCCCCCATTTCTGAAGAAGGGTCCTGACCCAAAACGTCAGCTTTCCTGCTCCTCTGATGCTGCCTGGCCTGCTGTGTTCGTGCAGCTCCGCACTGTGTTATCATAATCTTTATGACATGCAGGGTTTCTGTTCCTGTTATTACCAGCTTCAGAAGTTTGATAATACTTTATTGTCATTGTTGGCTTGTGAGAATGTTCGTTTAATATTGTAATGGATTAAAGAATTAGTTTGTAGTGCTATTCTGGTATTGCTTACCTATTTCAGCTGAGTCCTCGATACCATCTCTTTGCCTGTTTGTTTACATTGTTCCCAATTCTTTCCCCCTATTTGTTCACTCGGACAGTTGTGTGTTTAGTTTGTATTTAGTCAGCACCCTTCCATGGGCAGATCTGCTTTCTGCAATGACCCATCCCCTACTCCTCAGATTTGATTTCCAGGATGAACAGAAGTTGGAGGTGAGGGAGTACATTTTTAGTGGAAGGAAAATTGGGCAGCTTGTGTAACTATCTGCTGACCCACTGTGGCTGCTTTAGGCTCTCGTGTTGAGCCTCTCTTGAGCTCTGCTGTAAAATTCTGGAGAATACTGACTGGTCACGGCTTACTACCTCGGCCAGGGCTTTCTAAACCGAGGGCCCCTCTACCCTTCTCCAAGGCCACAGGGTAAGTCTGTGGGACGTGAGCTCAGAGACAGTCATTGCTGTTGGGGAACTCAGACCAAGTGTAAAAAGCCCTGAGGTATTGTCTAAATCTATTAAATCCATATGTTGTTTTAATGGTGGGTGTAACTTTACTGATTTGACCTTTTGAGGCCTGCTCCCAAAACAAAGCAATAAAAAGGTAGCTTGTTAAAAATGCTTTAAAATTTGACACTTTGCCTCCCGCCTGGCCTCTTGGCCCTGGCCTCGTCCCCCACAGTCTTTCAGCTCCTTCCTCACCTTTCCCATTTTTGATGAGCAATCAAGGTAATTTTCACATGTGGAAATTGGATCACTGGGACAAAGTTTGGGAGGTGCTGTTGTAGACTGTGGAGTAGATTTGGGACTGGGATGAAAATGCAGTCTTTATTAACGTTTGGTTGTCACACACTATTAAGGATTGCTGGAGAAGAGAATGTTCACTGTCTCATTTATCTTGTGAAGGACCTGCATACCAACAGTCCCCGCTACATGAAGGGCTCTTACAATGACTTCAGTTTTGCTGCAAACAACAACAAAGGGATTAACATGAGGAAGGGCGAGCACCTCGGAGAGTTTAACCTGGGCTCCACCATCGTTCTCATCTTCGAGGCACCAAAAGACTTTACCTTTAACCTTAAACCTGGACAGAAGATCAGGTTTGGTGAGGCCCTGGGCTCCATATAATACAATTCCCATCGATGACATCTCAAATTGGATTGGAGCACTGAGGAGTGAGGTTGGACTAAAGAATGGTGAAAAATGGCCATAACTGAAATGCGGTTTTAATTCTTGCTCCTCCTCCCCTCATCATTACTGCAGAAGCATCTCTCATTGCCTCCATCTGAGGGACCAGCTCTACCATAATGGATTCTCCTGAAAGGTGTACTGACCCAACTCAATAGAACTTCGAGTGTATGCGGTGCCGTAATCTCTCCGTGCATGGGGAGAACGTGGCAGGTGACCAGGATTAATGGGACTTTGAAAGATGGGCTGAGTTTGAGAGCCCTGGTCTCTTTGGCAGTGGCAGGGGATTCCGATCAACTTGTGCAGGAACTGGGGATGCTCGAGTATTTGCTGAATAACTCCATGCAGGTGAACCAGTGGGTCACTCTAACTTTTAGTTATTGCAGTATTTTTATATACTAAAAAAAAAATCAATGCAGTTTCTCATCAAATTACATTTCAGAGAAAATAAATTTAATGACTATACCAAAACTTAATGCAGCTCATCTTTTTTTTTGATCGCTGTGGTGTGTTTTTCTAGAACTGAAGGGTGAAGTGCTAATTCTTGGGTTACTACATTTTGGTTTCAGCTTTTAACTCGAATACTGATTCTCAAATGAGGAAATGGAAAATAAAGTCTGGTGCAAGATGTAAAACAAGTCACTGAATACTGTGCAGAACTGGCTGCTGTCTGGGGTCTGAGAATATCTGAATGATGCAAATGAGTTTATATTTTCTCCAAGTTCACTGATTCTGTCATTGTTTATGTAATGGAACAGTTGAAGAAATTTTATCTCCCATTCTGTCCATTACTTTTAATGCATATCTTGTACTCGAGCTCTAAGGGAGGTGCCTTGCAGGAGGATGGTAGAGAACATAGGTAAATTCTTATTTTGTTGCTAACTTCGTTGGGCACTTTGTTCCACAGCAAAGCATTACCAAGTCCATAAGTGAGAACAAGATGTGTTAAGTTCTGGCTTTCTCTGATCCCACGCTGTGTTCTGAGGGTTTTTGTCTATTTATCTGTTGAAGCTGTAGCAAGCTCTCTGAAATGTCTTTTTGCAATTTGAGACCACTTTCCTGATTTTCTCTGGTTGTATGCGAGTGTGAATGTATGTGGGAGGGAGAAGGATCATCACTTAACTGCAGATAATCATGAGGAACAAGTTTTTGTTTTAATTTAATTGTGCCAGTCGTTGTATTTGTGATTTTTTTCTTTGGTGTGGTTGCTTCAAGAGTACCTGGTTTAAACAGTGTTTAATATTCACTGCAGTTTGATTTCCGTGTGGAAGAGTGAAAGCTGCCACCGTGACCAATGAATACAATAAAATTCTAGTGTTTCACAAGAATTTGTTCACTGATTTCCTTCGCGTTTGTTTTAAAACTTGCACACAGTCAGTCCCACACATCTGAACTCAGTGTGGTCTTAGATTCCATTCCCTGTACTTTACTTTATCGACAGCCTGTTTTCACACTGTAGGGATTCTATGTTTGGAGTGTAACAAGGACTAAAGACCTCAGAGATTTGGTGACCAAATTTCCATTTCCTGAATAGCAGGCAAGCAGTGTGACTAGTATAGATGAGAAATAAAAGGCCAATCACTGGTTTCTCTTATGATCTGCAGAAATAGTTTAAACTTCATCTTGTATTCAGGTGACATTCTTAAAGCTTCAATAATCTTTATTGTGGAATGCATTTACATGATTAAAGACAGTTAATTGTAACTGTAGAATGGAAGAACCAGTTTGATATTAAATCTGAAATGCAGTAAGCATTACTGCTGCTTGCTCTTCACCATATTGTGTAAAGACTGTTGGAAGCAAATTCTGAATTTGTTTGGAACACGTGCCTCAAACTCTAAGCCTGTTTCCCTTTTAAGGGCTGGAGAGATGGCTGAGATCTTCTGCTGTGGCAAAACACTTATCACAGACAGCAAACTCCAAAGTGATGGATTACTGTTCTGTCATAGTCAGGATCTTCCGGATCTCCTGAACCCTTGCAACTTGGCCCTCTATGTAAGGCTTGTCCTTGCTCAGCTTCTTCGAAAGCTTTTCAATATCAGTCTCCAGCTTAAAAAAATAACCAGCTTGTTAGTCCCATCAACTGCAAAGTCAGCATAAACACTTTTCAATATTTTAAATAGTGTTGTTGATGTTTGTAATTCTACAGATGGTGTCAAAGTAGGAAAATTTCATGAGATGTGTTAGACCAGGCAGTGGTGAATTTCTGCATGTCATTTTTTCTAGGGAACCTAGATATGGAGGAACAGAGGGTTCAAACCCTCTGGGGGCTGCAATGCTGTAACTTCCACTGGTTAGACATACACACATCACCAAAATACCAAATATAGTCATTGCTTTCTAGGATAACAGATTTAAAATAAAACTCTGCCTGACACACACAGCTGTGCTGCTAATATAGAGATGAGTAAACATGTAGGCTGTCATTTCCAACCCTGCTGGGGTTATTGTTGCCTTGAATTCAGAAGAAATCACAGATGGCATGCTATTTTTACTTAGGATTTCAGGTGGTATCTCCATCTGCATCATTTGTACAGTTCCAGTTAGTGTCTCTGGGTCAGGAATGTCAACGTTACCTACCAAAATCATACAATTCTAAAAGCATACCACAACCTACAAGACATTGTGTGTAGGAGAGAATGTGATTTTATGGCATGACACAAATCATCTGATTACAAAATCCTACATTAAAAGGAGTCTATTTCCCCCTTTAGCATCTACACAATGATACCAAATGACAAAGGGTGACCCCTTAGTTAGGATCCAGAAACCCCAGCCAGCAACTTGAATCTACCAAAGCAACCATTTGTCAAATAGAGGCAGGAAGTGCCACAAATACTTGAGAGTGGGACCTGATTTAGTAATCAGGAATATTGACTAATTGTGGGTAGGCCAATAGCTTCCTATGACAGGACATCCAGACTCATTGGGAGATCTAGATGATAAAGCAGTTTAATAGTTGACAGAGTGTATTAAAACACTGATTGTGGAGGAAGTGTGCGCACGTGAAAGGTAAGATAAAACCAGGTGCCTAAAGATCAGTGTTGCCTGGCAGAGTCCCTTACAGGACATTGGAATTCATCTGTATCATCTCCATCATCCCCAGTGAGAGACAGGAGGTCCAGCTAGGCCTATAAGTTCAGCTGTAACCAACAGAGTGGCAAGTATAACACTGTACATTAACATGCACATTCAATAAAGAGGGAACTAAAAATAAATATTTTTGGGAAGAAACATACATACTTGATCTCATCCTCTCCAATCTGCCAGCCGCAGGTGCCTTTGTCCATGACAGTCACAGTTAGAGAGTGACCAATGCACAGTCCCAACTTTACACTGAGAATACCCTCTATCATGTTGTGTGGCAGTATCACTTTACTCTCGATCATCAATAGAAGATGTCATCAAACTGCTGCTCAGTGAGGGGTGCACCAGGGCCACTCAGCTTCTGACTTCATTACAGCCTTGGTCTGAACATGGACAGAAGAGCTGAATTCCAGAGATGAGGTGAGAGTGACTGCCCTTGACATCAAGGCCATATCTGACCAAGTGTGGCATTAAGGAACCTGAGCAAAACTGAAGTCAATGGAAATTAGTGGGAAAGCTGTCTGCTGGTTGGAAGATGGTTTTTTGCAGGAGTTCTTTAGGTGTCTTACGCCCAACCATTTTCATCAATGACATTCCCATCCTGACTCTATGATGGAAGGAATGTTTGCTGATAATCTAACTACCACTCCTTGACTTCCATGACATTACAGTCACTGAATCCCCCGACTATTAATATCCTGGGAACTTCCATTGATCAGAAACTGAATTAGATTAATCATAGTCAGAATCCTGCAATGAATAACTCATGATGTCTCAGAGCCTCCAGGGTAAAGTCAGGAGTGTGATGGAATACTCCTCACTCACCTGGACATGGGCAGCTCCAACAACGTTTAAGAAGCTTAAAACCATCAAGGATGCTTGATTGGCACCACAGCTCAGCATCTATAAGATGCACTGCAGAAATTACTAAAGATCCGTAAGCAGCATTTTCCAAATCCACAACCACTTCCATCTATAAAGGACAAGGGCAACAGATACGTGGAAAGACCACCACCACCTGCAAGTTCCCCTTTAAGCTACTCACCATCCTGACTTGGAAACATACCACCATTTCTTCAGCGTCACTGGGTCAAAATCCTGGGAATTCCCTCCCTAACGGATATGGGTTGCAGCAGTTTAATTAGACAGCTCACCATAACCTCCTCTGGGGCAAGTAGGGAAGGGCAATAAATGTGGTCATCCACAAGCGTGATTAAATAAATGTCCTGAAGACCCAGTCAGTATCAATACTTGCCAACTGTGAGGCACGTCAGTACATATAGCTCTCAAAGTTCGTCTTGACAAATAACGATGATTCATAAATGAATAAAATGAAACCAATATACCTATAAATTGAAGTATTTACAAGTGCATATTAATTTCAAAAAACATGAGCCAGTGCTATGCTTTCAATCAGTCTATATGTTGCGACCTTAACGTGAAGCTTCTTTCTTTGACCAGGACACCTTTTTATAGCTGCAATCTCATTAATTGCCAGAAACTTTCACCAACAAAACACACCCACCCCCTCTACCAGAGAATCACATGTGCCTCCCACACACGTCAATGGCACTTTAAAATGCAACTGTAATTGTGTAGGAAGTGGGACAAGCCACTGTTGAATTTCTGCCCCAACTTTTCTGAGGGTGACAATGGGTGACCCACAAGTGCAGCGAGAGGAGATGTTATGTAACATATTGCCCAGGTACAAGTGACTCCACCATACGTCTCTCACACAGAAACTTCCAACAGTTTATTAACCAGTTTGCTGCAAGATGCTGAAAAGGGCAGGAGTATGATTTCTCCAAATAACAATTATGAGGATAACTGAATTCTTGCCTCTACACCTTATTTATCTTCATCTTTCGAGAGGAGATTCCAGGCAAGAGAAAGGCCGTACCATTACTGCAGGAGTGATGTCGCAAGTGGGAAGACAGAGTGTTGGGTCACTATCAAAGACATGTTAGAGGGGCAACCAACACTTGCTATGGTCAGAAAAGTGCACTAAGCCACCAAAATCATTCATAGATGCAGTTTGCTGCACCTATTCAAAAACTGTCCAGCATTCCTCCACAACTGCAAAGTATGGAGAACCAAGTGGCATTGGGCGCACACATTCAGAAAATCTGGTTCCAAAGGTCAAGCCGGACCCCAGAACAAAATACAGGTGACAAACAAAGTGGTACACAGCAAGGTATGTCATAAGAATGTGCACAACCCAAATATATCAATGAAGCATACAGCCAACAGAGTAAAAAGTCAATTTCAGAAAGCAACCAAACTTTTCTCAGCATTAACCTTACATTCCATGTCGACAGTATGGGGTGATCAGTGTAGGTTTTACAACCATAAACATCACATGTCCTGAAACGGTAGAACAATACAGCCTCAAAGCTAAAATTGACACAGGAGCTAGTGCCAATGTACTACCCACAATGTACCCTAGCAAGTGACACCCATTGTACAGCCTACAAGAGATCACCTGACACATGCAACTAATCACTAATTCCATGCACTGGCCCAATCTCACTGCAATGCCAATACACAATCTCAACTCGTGTTCCCAGAAGTTTCTACTTGGTAGATTACCAATAGTCCAGCAGTGGCAGGATGCCCATATGCATAGATCTCCATACAGTAACCATTTACAAGATTCAAACCACACCCACTATGATGGAACCGACCAGAGGTGACTCAATTGAATTAGCTGAGGTTGAAGATGTTTTAAAGGTTTATCTGTTACACATCGGCCAGAACCAGCACGGACAGTTTCAATTGTTAACTGCCAAAGGTAAGCAACTACAGGAGTTGCAAAAGATCATTATCCAACATGACCTGACAGTACTAAAGAAGAAGTACCTGAGAAGTTTGTTCATTGTGGCTGTACGGGGATGAAATGGATATATTATGACGACTCATTTTCAGTCACATGCCAGGATATCATGGCCATGTTAGATGAGGGATAGATGACTATTGAAAGCTGGAACATGGACCTGTATACTGGCCAGGGATGAATCAGGACAGCCAATGATTTGTCTCTGTGAGAGTCATGCCAAATGTATCAGCCCTGGCAGCAGAGGGAGACGCTACATCCACATGATCACATTCCACCTACTCCTTGGATAAAAGTAGCAACAGATCCATTCATAGTAGTGGGGATGATTACATCCTAGTGACAGGTTACTTCTCCATATTGGTTCAAGTCCCATTTTTGCTGGAAAGGTCTCAATAGGATTCAAAATACTCACAATTATTCAATGACTTGGCAATGCAGACAGTATAACCATCGCTGAGAACTGACTGTTATTTGCAGTATGTTTGGCTTATGGGGATTGGGTAGGTTCTAACACAGATTGCAGTTTATTGGTATAGGCTACGTCACTCCACTGTCCTTGCTCAGTCTAGGAGAACGAATGGTATGTTCTATCAAATCAATGATCAACAAGTGTTGAGTAACAAAACAAGGTTTGCACAGTGCATTAATAGAGAACAGACTATCTCCAGCCCAAGTTATTGCTGGAAGGCAAAGCAAACAACCTGGACCAGCAACCAGTTGACTAATCATTCTGAGATGCAGGACATTCTTTTCAAAGGCAGAGGAAAAAGAAAGAGGCACACAGTGAATGATGAAATAGAAACTACCCAAGCTATGCACAAAGCAGAGTGCAAGTCAGAAATTCAATCATTAATATTTGGAAACTATCAAACATTTCCAGGATGTACAAACAGCCCATATCCTACATAGGCAATACCAAAATTCCCTCCATAACAATACTGGGGGTCCACTTGTAGCACATGGTCCGCAGGGGTTCAAGAAGGCAGCTCGCCACATCTTCTTGACGGCAACTAGGGATGGGCAATAAATGCTGGACCTATGGTGCTATATTCTGAACGATGGAGGAGCCAGTGCAGATTAATGAACAACATATCAATCATGAACAGTGAAGAAACAAACTGACAATGGTATTTGTACAATGTTAATGAGTGACAGCAACCAACAAGATGACAACCAAGTTGGGAAACAAGGTAAAAGGGGCACAACACGTACCATTCCAAACAGGTATTCAATGAATTAATGCCAAAGCAAATTGAAGTTTGAATCGACAATTATACAAACAGGTAAAAGCAGACCTAACATCACGTGGCTATGTACAACCATCTATATCTGTTTGGAATACTTAAGGAGGATGCATAATGTTTCACTTAATATGCTATCATCATTGTATGTGACCTGAGGTTATAAAGGTCTCAGGTTTCATCTTATCTGGGGCTGCTTGAAGCATGACACTTCGTATTGGCCCACATACTGAAGTGCCCATGTCTGTAATATATGTGTATAACAGGAGCTGTAACAGTTTATTCAATCTTTCAGTACCAAGTTACCCACATCTAGTTCTTACATTAACATGCAAGTATTGCCTCATCAAATACAAATGCCTGAAGTCAAAAGGCCACAATGCAGTGGAAAATCATGGTAGGAAAAACAGAGGCACAAAGTATTTCCTAAATAGGGAGAGACGGGGAAGTGTTAATGTCCAAAGGGAGTTGGGTGCTCTTGTTCAAAAGCCACTAAAAGGTTAGCACATAAATGCAAGTAATTAGGAAGAGCAATGGTACACTGACCTTTACGAGACAATTTAAGTACAGGAGTAAAGTAGCCATGCTGCAATTATACAGAGCCTTGTGAAGACTGCACCTTGAGTGCTAAGTGCATTTTTGATCTCCTTACCCAAGGATATACTTGCCATAGAAAGAGTGCAAGGAAGATTCATTAGACCGATCCCTGGACCAGAGGGATTGTTCTTTGGAGAGAGATTGAGGAGACTGGGCCCATATTCTCCAGAGATTAGAAGACTGAGAAGTGATCTCGTTGAAGCACTTTCAATTGCTATGAACCTGTACTTCTAGACCTTTTTTTCCCTCAGTAACACTCCCCAGGGGCTTACCATTGACTGTGTAAGTCCTGCCTTGGTATGCCTTATCAAAATACAACACCTTGCAATTATCTAAATTAAACTCCATCTGCCATTCCTCAGCCCATTGGCCCAGTTGATCAAGATCTTGCTGCATTCCCAGATAACCATCTTCACTGTCGACTACACCACCAACCTTGGTGTCATCCGCAAACTTACTAACCATACCTCCTAAATTTGTACCCAATCATTTATACAAATGACGAACAACAGTGGACCCAGCACCGATTCCTGTGGCACACTGCTGGTCACAGGCCTCAAGTCTGACAAGCAGCCCCCTACCACCACCCTCTGTCTTTTACTGTCAAGCCAATTTTGTAACCAATTGGCTAGCTCTCCCTGGATACCATGAGATTTAACCTTACTCAACAACCCACCATGCGGTACCTTGTCAAAGGTCTTGCTAAAGTCCATGTAGACAATGTCTACCGCACTGCCCTCATCTATTTTCTTGGTCACCCCTTCAAAAAACTCAAAATCTTTCATGGTAATCTCAGCTGGTTCAGGAATTGAACTGCACTGTTGGTGTCACAGTGCATCGCAAAACAGCCTCTAACTATCTGAACTAACTGAGCTCCAATGGCGTTTTAAAAAATGAGGGGACATCTTTTGCAAACCTATAAAACTCCTGAAAGGACTAGATAGGGTAAATGCAGGAAGAATATTCCTGATGAGACCAGAGACCAGAACCAGGGGTCACAATTTAAGAATACGAAGGTAGGCATTCGAAGACTTGGGTGAGGAGAAACTTTTCACCCAGAGTATGAGGAGCCTGTGAAATTCTTTATGATAGAAAGTAGTTGATTCAAAAACATTGAATGTTTTCAAGAAGTTAGATATAGTTCTTAGGGCTAAAGGAATCAAAGTGCATGGGGAAAAGCGGGAACAGGGTACTGAAAAGAACGGTCAGCTGTGATCATATTGAATAACAGGACATGTTCAAAGGGGCGAACGGCCTACTCCTCCTATTTTCTTTGTTTCTATGATTGCCCTTTTGTAAATTCATGCTGATTCTGTCCTATCCTGTCACTGTTTACCAACTGCTCTGCTATTAACATATTTTATAATGGACTCCTAATGGTTTAGCATGTCACACACTCCACAGCCCCAAAGCTCTGAGACAAAATCCCGCCAATGCATGGAAAGCTGTTTGACACCTGGGAAAGAGGCTCGTGACTGCACACGATATAACTCCTTGCTGAAACCGCAATGATGTTGCACTCTTGATGCAGTAGGTCACGCAGCATTTCCTTTGGATGTTCAGCTTTCCACTTGTCAGTTTTAGTCTGAGGCTGGTTAAATAATTCACTCCATGTTCAGCCTCTCCCAGAGTTAATCCAGGATTGGG
Source organism: Ginglymostoma cirratum (assembly GCA_024137785.1). Lineage (NCBI taxonomy): Eukaryota > Metazoa > Chordata > Chondrichthyes > Orectolobiformes > Ginglymostomatidae > Ginglymostoma > Ginglymostoma cirratum. Next base: position 3,763,768 of record JAHRHZ010000119.1, on the reverse strand, counting down.
AAATACGTTTTATCAATTTGTTAATTATGAGCTGATGATTCGGATAGGTGATTATGATGGCAATGTCACTGAGCTTGTAATCCAGAGGCCCAGACTGCTGTTCTCTGGGGATGAGTTCAAATCTAACCATGGCATTGGGTGGAATTTAAATTCATTTAATAAGATCTGAAAACTGAAACGAACCTCAGTGGTGGTGGCCATGATAACTATCATCGATTGTTGTGCCAAACCCATCTGGTTCACAAATGTCCTTCAGGGAACAAAATCTGCTGTCCTTACCTGGTCTGTCAAGCCACCCAGTTCAAGGACTGTTAGAGATGGGCAACAAATGCTGATCTTGCCAGTGACGCCCTCAACCCATGAAAGAATTAAAATTTATTCATGTCAGAGACATTGGAAAATAAGAAATAGGACAAGTGATTTGGCCACTCAAGCTTGCTTATGGCTGATCTTCGACTTAAAGCCATTTGTCCTGCACCATCCCCGTGTCCTTTGATATACTTATTGTCAATCTCTGTCTTGACCATACTCAGTGGCTGAATCTCCACAGTTCTCAGGGGGAGCGAATTCCAAAGAATTATCACCTAAGTGAGAACATTCCTTCTTATCTCAGTTCTAAAGGGCCCACCTTCTACTCCGACACTATAATCTTTGGTTTTATACTTCTGGCAAGGGAAAACATGCTTTCACCCATCGACCCGGTCGGACTGTACATTTGCAGCAAGACATGACTGCTCTTGTACTCAAATCCTCTTGCAATGAAGGCAACATTACATTTGCCTTCTTTACTGATTGTATCTGCATACTTCCTTCCAGGGCTGGCATGATGGCTCAGTGGTTAACACTGCTGCCACACAGCGCCAGGGTAACAAGCATGGGGCTGGATGAACACAGCAGGTCAAGCAGCATCATAGGAGCAGGCTCCTATGATGC
>JAHRHZ010000119.1:3742563-3762435 GCA_024137785.1 Ginglymostoma cirratum | reverse complement strand
ATGAAGGGTTTAGGCCCGAAACGTCAAGTTTTCCGGCTCCTATGATGCTGCTTGACCTGCTGTGTTCATCCAGCCCCATGCTTGTTATCTCGGATTCTCCAGCATCTGCAGTACCTTTTATCTCTGACACAGCACCAGGGACCCGGTTTGGCTCCACCCTCAGTCAACTGTCTGTGTGGAATTTGCACATTCTCCCCGTGTTTGTGTGGGTTTCCTCCGGGTGCTCCAGTTTCCTCCCACAGTCCAAAGATGTGCAGGCTAGGTGGATTGGCCATGGGAAATTGCCCGTAGTGACCATGCATGTGTAGGTTAGGTGGATTAGCCATGGGAAATACAGGATTACAGGGATAGGGTAAGGGGGCTAGGTCTTGGTGAGATACTTTCAGAGGGTCAATGTGGACTTGCTGGGCCAAATGGCCTGCTTCCACACTGTAGACATTGTATGTCTGGTGTACAAGGACACACAGTGATTGCTGCAAACCCACACCCCAACCCCCAATTTCCCAATCTATTGCCATTCTGATAATAATGTGCCTCCCTGTTTTTGCCACCCATGGAAAAAAGTCACTTCTTCTTTAGCTTGCTCGTTTTTGGTTTGGACCTTTCAGCCTAAGTTGAGAGTTGAAGTTTGGAATTTGAGTAGGAGCTTGTTTTTTTTTTTAAACAAAAAGGAAAGAACAAACAAACTGCTATTTGTTTAAGAATTGACCTGGAAAATTAACTGCAGCTTGGTTATTATTCTAAGAACAATACAGATGTTTCAGCACCTGGGATGAGTTATTCTCAAGGACTGACAGCTGCTTGTATGTCAAAAGGAGATAATCAAAGGGAGGTTGGTGCCAACCACTCAAACAAAGAGAATATTGAAAATAAAGAAAGAAAAACCAAATATTAAACTGGTTTGCACTGGATTTTGGGCAGAAAGCACACTGGAGTTTTCATTGTTCTCTAGTTATCCTCCAGTTATCGAATTATTGAAAGTTCCGAGAAAAGAAAACAGTCTGCAAAACGTAAAAGTCTCCAGTGGTCTGTGAAAGCTGTTTGTATTGACCGTTGACTTCGAAATTCAAGCAAGATATACAATCCTATGTGCCTGTGAACCACTCATTATCCAAGGATTGCATGAGGGTTTAGCAACCGAAACTACTTAAATAAATTGGTCAGTTACAATGCTTTTATTTTCTTTTCAATCTATCGCTTAGCTGTCTCTGTGAATGAGTGGGAGATATGATGAAAAAAGATTGGTTTAAATCGTAGACATTAATTAGATTACTTTTTTTAAAAACTTTGCTCTGCTAAAGTTACAGTATTAGTGGTGGATTACGTTGGTACTTCTTGAATAATGCAAGTTTAAAAGATGTGTCAAACTGGCAACAGTGATCATCCCGGCCTGTTCAATGCTTGTGAATCTGTTATACTTCTACATATTTACCTGTCGTAATTCCTGCCTGATCTCCAGCACATCCTCCCCATTGCGTGCGGCATTGACTTGCAGCCAGTTTCGGAGTACAGAGGCCTGTTTCTGCCAGGATCTTTAAAAAAAAAGTGTTTTTTAAAATATAATTTTACTCCTGGGAGGATACTTAGATGTAGAATGACATCACCTCTATTTACCAGACTCTGACGATTTCAGAAATAAACTGTAACAACGGGAGAATCCATTCAACCCAATATGATCTGAACATGTATAAACGGAAATGAGGGCGCAGAGTTGGGACTGGTGAATGTGCAGTGCTCCCTCCAACAAACCACGTTATGGGCCTCAATATTTGCAGTTCACCTCTACACCTGGGTCTTCTAACTGATCACTGGAGTACTGGAATGATCGGAGGACAGAAAACAAATGTGATTCAAATATAAGCTTATTTGGTAGAACCAGGTCAGTGATATGTGGCTTTACAGAAATACTGACCAAAAATCCAATAGTAGATGCTCAATATCTAATCTGAGGATAACTGTAGCCAAAATACCCATTCAGTCCTCATAAGCAAATCAACCTTCCTTTAAAGTTTTGGATTTGAAATTCTCCAGACGAAGTTAAATGCTAAACTCTTTGCTGACTATACAGCTATCTGTCGACCTGCCATCTTGACTGAATCTAATAGATCCAACAACATTCTGTTGTCAAAAAAAATACACGCTTTGAAAGAAACAAGGATGAACTACAAGAACCTGAAGTATATCCCGGTAGCAGAAATGGAACGCTGCAAACTGAAAGATCATAAGAATTAGGAACAGGAGGAGGCCATTCAAGCCTACTCTACCATTTGATAAGATCACAGCCGATCTAATTTTGGCCTTAACTTCAATTTTGCTGTGTGCCCAACTATAACTCTCAACTCCCTCGTAGATCAAAAATCTGTCTATTTCTGCCTTGAATCTATTCAATGGCCCAATCACCATGCTCTCTGTAGAAGAAAATTCAAAAACACCAATGACTCAGAGCAGAGATTCCTGCTAAACATTGCTTTACACGTGCGATCATTTTCTTTAAAAAAAAAAAAAAAATCAATGTCCCTGTTTCTAGATTGGGCGGCACGGTGGTAAGCACTGCTGCCTCACAGTGCCAGAGAGTCGGGTTCGATTCCACCTTGGGCAACTGAATGGAGTTTGCACATTTTCCCCATATCTGCACGAGTTTGTCCTAATACTAATGCCGCCACAATAAATTCATGCATTTGCCCCAACAGTGTCAGGCTAACTGGCCTATAGTTTCCCGATTATTTGCCTTTCATGAATGGTGATGCTACATTTGTGGTTTTCCAAACAATGAATTTTGGACGGTTACAACCAATGCATTCGCGATCTCTGCGGGCCACTTCTTTTAAAGCCCCACTACACAGTCCTTCAGGTAGAGGGGAATTGTCTGCCTTTAGTCCCATTAGTTTTCTTGTCCTTCTTCTCAAGTGATCTTGGTGAAATTCCCTACCTCTCTTCTGCTTCTTGATTTTCTACCACACTTTGGGCATTTCTTGTGTCTTCTACAGTGTCGACAAAAAAACTTGTTCAGAGTATCTGTCATTTCCTGTTTACCTTTAATTCTCCAGACTCACCCTCTTAGGGACCAAGGTTTACTTTTGTAGTTCTTTTCCTCTGTGTATACTTTACACCATTTTTATATTTCTTGCTAGGTTTCTCTCATTTTCTAATTTCTCCCTCTTTATTTAAGTCAACATTTACTATGTTAACTGAGTGACAATTATTGGCCAAGACACCAGAGATAATTTTACTGTTCTTCAAAACAGCACTATGAGATTTTGTACTTTCATATTATACAGCCGATGGAGCTTTGGTTTAATGTCTCACTTGATAGGCAGTACTTCTGGCGAGTCAACCTAGATTTTTGTGTTGAGATCTCTGGAGTGGGTGAATTAGAGCTTTAGGGTAAAGACCTTCAACAGGCATTAGAGGGAATAATAGCAAAGCTTCATGGGACTGGTTCCAGAGAGGCAAAACTTCAGATTTGCACAATGATTAGAGAAGTTGTGACTGTTCTGCTTGGAGAAGTAAAGGTTGAGGGGAGATCTGACAGACATACTCAAAATTCATCAGTGGTCTAGATAGAGTAGATAAGGAAACAATGTTCCAATAACGGAATAAGCGAGAACATGAGCAGATGCTTTTATGGTAATTGGTTAAAAAACAACTAATGGCATCAGGAGGAAAAACACTTTCATGCAGTGAGTGGTTGGGATCTGGAACGTGCTGCCTGAGAGTGAGGTGGAGGCCATAAGATCAGAAGAAATAGGAGTAGGACATTCAGCTCCTGGAGCCTGCTCCACCATTTGATAGGAGGCAGAGTCAATTGAAGCTTGCAAAAGGAAATGTGTTATCATCTGTAAAGAAAAGATCTGCAAAGCTTAGGGGAAAGACAGAGGAGCTGGACTAGGTGAATTGCTCCTCAGATAAGGTAACATAGGCTCAATGGGTCAAAAAGCCCCCTCTATGCTGTAACCATTCCTTGATTCTATAAAATCACTTCCTAATTTTTTTTGTTTGTTTATATGTCTTATTGTGCCTTAGCTCAACCTCAAACAAGCCTGGATTTGGATTGGGGCCAAAACCCAGCTGCATAGCTTTAACTAACAGAAGACTTCAAACTGAGGAACAAACACATCGGATTCTTCCAGTCACTATTAACAACACTTACAGCTGTATCTGAGCTCTCAGGAATGTCAGGAAACCGGAATCCTTCAGAAGAGAATTATACTGCTTTGCCCCGAACTGCTCCAGTGACAATAAAAGCCAAACACAGACTGGTCACCCAAGAACATACCTCAGGTTCTGTTTGTTGTCATGGAAAAGCTGCATCTCCTGACGTATCCTTTGTAGTTCTGCCTCTAGCTGGCATTGTTGGTTATATCCATCAGAATCATTATCTGAATCTTGGGACAAAGGGGAGAGTGTAGTTAAATGAAAAGTAATCACAGGTAGCTCTTAAAGCAAAGGTGGGGTTTTCTCTCTCAACAAAAAAAATACTCCAATCTTTACAGAAAATATTCAAAACACTGCTGCAAAAACATGATACAACCTACACAATGGGGTATATAGTCTTTGCTGGGCTTTCTGCTCCACAAAGATTAACCTGATTGCTTCCAGGAAACCTCATATTTAGAGGGCACACAGAAATGTACTTGTGATGTTACATAAAAATGATGATGCATATGGTTCCTCGATATAGAAAGGCCCAGGTCCAGCTCTGTTATGGCTTCCAGCAACACTAATTTTGCTAAAGCAGAGTGTGAGAATTAGAATTATGTGGACCAAGTAAATCTGAGAGTCTAATTTTAGACTGCCATTACATCACTTACAGAATCTGCATAATTCATTATGTTTCTTAAGCACAGCAGGTCAGACAGCATCCAAGGAGCAGGTAAGTCAACGTTTCAGGCTGAAACCCTGTCTGACGGATGCTGTCTGACCAGATGTGGAAAAGTTGTTTCTCCTTGTGGGAGAGTCTAGGACTAGAGGGCATAATTTCAAAGTAAGGAGTCACCTATTTAAGACGGAGATTTCTTCTCTCAGAGGACAGTGAATCTATGGAACTCTTTACCACACAGGGCTGTTGAGGCTGGGCCATTAAGTATAGTCAAGACTGGGATAGACAGATTTTTAATCAGTAAGGGAATCAAGGGATATGGGAAAAAGGCAAGAAAATGGAGTTGGGGATTATCAGACAAGCCATGAAGTCAATGAATGGGAATGCACACCAGATGGGCTGCGTGCCTACTTCTGCTCCTACATCTTATGGTCCATTGCTGAACTAGAACGTAGGTCCAGATATGGTGCACATTTCCTGGAGTGAAATCATGACCTAGTAACTCGGAGAAGGGAGAGTTACCACAGAGTCAAACTGACAATGTGATGTACTTTGGCTGGAGCAGCATAGAGATGTCACGTTGACATTACATTGAATGAATATCAGCTTATTTTAAACATTGCCTTCAGTAATTATTGATTAAATCCAAAAATCAACAAATTTTATTCATTAAAAATATTCCTGGTAGTTATCCATTTACCTGTGTCCTGAGAAACCAAACTGCAACATCCTGGTCTGACCCTAAAATCATCTGGAGAGAGCAGCTGTGGATGTGTGGGTGATTGTTGACTCAAACCTTTCTTGTCCTTGTGAACATGCTCAGCATCAAAGTGACTGTGCCTGTCATGCTTCTCGTTTATCTAAAACAAATAAAAGGAGGAACATTCAGGGAGATCCACTACCCTTCTAGCTCCAACAAAACAGAAAAGAATTCACACATAAAACAGCCATCTCATTATTTCTCTCAGATATATCCCAAAATGCTTCACAATTCATTATACTTGAAGAGCTGTGACTGACCTAGAATTTTGATAAGGATATTACTCAGACTCCTTCAGTATTCAGAACTCCGATAATGATTCTTCATCGATTGAATTTCCAGCATGTCAGGTTGACCTTTGACTTTCCTGGAAACTATTGCTGGCTAATAGAATTAGAACCACTTTGAATGCTGACACCAAGTGTATTTGAGAATAATTTGCTTCAAGAGACCCTCTCCCAGGTATAATAAAACTCACCGTCAGTGTGCAAAAGAGAAAATCTATGCAATCATGAAGCCCTGGGCTGCTCCTACAGAAATCATTAACTGGCAGAAGCAAAGAACTACCTATGTGTATATAGGACAATGGAGGTCAGATTTGTGTTTTTCCCACAGTTTTCTTTATCCGTAAAATGCCAATCACTTACGGGGGTACAGTTCCAAGGATGCCTATTTATCTCTATTATGTCACGTGCTAGCCTTGATTACAGAGCCAAACCAAATCGCATCACTTAATCCTGCTGTCCAAAATCACCCTTAATATTTCCAGACAGAGAACTAAACAAGGGGAATGGGAAGGTACCCTGGCAAGTCAACCCTCCTCTATACCAGGCATGTTGAAGCCAGTTGCCTTCACTGTACCCCAGCTGGGAACAACTGCTTCACACATCCCAGTTCTCTGACTCAGCAACTTCCAATTCAAGGACAGAATGTCCATTTACATGGCAACAAACACCGAGCTCATTCCAAGATACTTCCCATACAATGATTTTTGAACCTCAATCATTGCTGTTAAGACTATAGTGACAGATGGGTAGACTGTTAGTCTTCAGATCTCACAGAGGATATGTTAGAAATGGTTATACTTCAAACTGTAGTTTAATTGCAAGATGGAACATTTTTGTCGGGGTTTAGAAGGTAGCAAATTAGCATTTCTACCTGGAAACATGGCCCATGTTGTCATAGTGCTGGACTTTGAAAGGAATAGTCAATAGACAGTCACTATGGTTTTAGGTTGCAACTTTCCTAACCTATCGGTGAGCTTCACAGGCACAAGTCTGTGTGCAGCTATCTAAAAGACAGAAAAGGAGGAGGCAGAGACAGCAAGTCCTATACCTGAAGCAAAGGAAATGTTGCTCACTGTGCAGATAGGAACTTGAGTTCAAATTCAAGAGAGAATTTATGAGAATTTAAAGTAGGCTGGAAGATTTACCTTGCTGGGATTAGAAGGAAGGAATCTCCAGTGTAACCCTCACTGTTCTGGGATTGGATGTAACCCAGCTGGAAAAGGAAAAGGAAGCCAGCCCCTGAGACTGGCTTCTCCAATCAAGGGACGGTGTAAAGAATAAGAGTAGTGGGAAATTTCCAGTCATGTTCATAGCTAAATGGGGATCACCTGTCTGCAGACAGAGTACAAGCCACTGACTCTACAGTATTTAGTGTGTTACTTTTAATGTATTTATTACAATAGAAATTTTAAAACTTTAAAACTTGTTGCATACTTTATAGAAGATGACCTCAGGCTATTGTATGTTCTCAGTTTCTTGTATAAATACTCCTAGTTCATGGAGATAAAACAACAAAGGTGCTCCATTAACAGCTAAACACACACTCAAACTACCCTGACCACAAAGGATTTCTATAGGAATCACATGTTGGTGAGATGTGGGTTTATGGTCATTACTGTCCCTACATGATGAGCTGCTATGCCACTAAACTGACGCAATAGGTTCTGTTCCAACACTCAAACCAATATTTCACATTTCAGCAGTGTGAGGAAGCTAGAGAATACAGGAGTGGATAAACTGAGATATAATTCTCAAGTTTACACAGATGGAGTGTGCACCAAGATGAGATGTCAAGTGGGTACTACATTAATTGGGTTAAACCACAAGAATCAGTATTTCCAGAAAGAAAAGGCAATTCACAGAAACAACACAGAGGTGAGTAACAGTCTTACATTCACCTTCTCTTTCCCAGGTAACAGGAATGCAGACGGGGGCAGCAGGAACTCCTTATGCATGGGTTGTTCCTGGCTATCCATGGCTGCCCTTGAAGGAATGAAGTGGGTACAAGGAAAGGAGCCCTGTGACGGCACCATTTGGAGATTCCCTGCCTCTTCTGCAACACGTAATGACTGACTGGAAGCACCATTTTTCTCAGAATCGACATCTAGACTGATGTGACCCCGTGTGCCAATGGGTTTGCTTTGTGCTGAAGTCTCCATTCTGGCTACTGACAAATCTGTCATCATTGACATTGTGGAGTCCAAGGCACTGCCGCTGAAACCAATAAAGTAATGATTATAAATTAACTGTGGTGTATGAATAATTCAGTGCATCAACATGAATCCGAATATTCTATTGGCAAATAGCATCTGGAAGCTACTGTCAGTGTTTAAAACAAATCATATGGTTAGCCACACTTACTAGAATCCCAACTCACTAGAAGTCTATACCCACTGGAATCCAAACACACAAAGAGTCAATTCCCACTAGAATCCTTGCCCAGAGAGAATGTGATTCAGCTGGAATTACACTCCACAAGTCAATAATTTCAGAACAGCAAACCCCACAGATTATATAGAGGTTTTAAAGGAAACTACTGAAGGTTACTGGCTCCCAGACTATTGAACAAGTAGTGTGGGTGGGAAGGAATTTCTCATCTTTAGCAGGATGCTGCCTCTTCCTGCAAGTAATAGAAAGCATTGAATGCATTTTCCATAACTTATGGAATTGGTTATCTTCCCTTCTTACCCCGAGATCTGGTTTGTCCTGCATCATCTTTGGTTCAGAGGGTGAGTTAATTGTGCAACATAGCATTGCCTTCTTACTCACAGGGGATCCTCAAGTATGCCACAACGTGAAAGGCCCTTCAACATTATTTTGTGCTGACATCCTCCCTCTGTTCCTCTCAGACTTGATGAACAGTGAATGCCAGGAGACGACTCAGAGACCAACTCCATGCCTGTTCTTGCATCCACACACTAGCAATTTCCTGGAGTTGCTAAGCAGCCATCAGGAGTGGGGATTCTGACTGACCTGGTTGAAAACTAGGTCCCTGACTCACTCTCACCGTAACCAATCAGTCACCGACCAATACCCAACTGGGTAGCTCACAGCACTGCTGGAGAGTGGCTGACCCACATCAAGGATTGAACCTGGGAATTCTGACATGATACAGCACCAGCATTTCCTACTAAAGGTGTATCCTGATCGACTGCATCTCTTTGAGGGAGAAGCTGTGACACTGTTGGTGCTGTCAAAGCGGTTCACCCGGTTAAGCAGAATGCTCAATGTAACCCACCAGTGTCAAGTTTACAAATGGGTAAATCTAAAAAAAAAGTAACATTTTCCACCAGATTATGATGTCATTTCTATCTGTTCATGAATAACTCTCAAACGATACATAATAAACAAGACAGAACTTCAATACCAGCACTTGGACAAGACACTCTATTGTAATCGACGTTCGATTCCCTTCATAAATCAAATTGGCTGATCTCAGCCAGAGAGATGTATGATTTCTGTAAGGTCCAAATTTCATGGGTTAGGGGAGGAAAACTAAACTCCACCAGGAACCTCATTTCTCATTGTTAACCAGTGGTCCTTGCAATGATGAACAAGATCAGATCAGGCTAAGTTGTGATGACCTTCGTCATCAAATAATTAACCAAAACTCTAAATAGAAGCTTTAAATCTGAGCTCCCAGAGAATCAAAGCAATGCATGAGAGTTACAGCGAGGTGGTGACTCTTTGCAATAGGAAGCAGGGACGAAAATCTAGATAAAGTGCAAGATCATAATAAGTAATAAACTTAATTCAAAACACATGAAGTCAAGATTATGCAAAATTAAAGGAAAGAAACAATTTTAAAACTTCCATTTAGACAACATATTTTACAACACCAAGAATTCAAAAATTGATTTATAGCATTTGAGGTAACTGTTGTTGGGGTGGGTGGGTTGGGGGGGGCGGGGGGGGGGGCGAGAAGAGCGGTACGGTCTTGGACACAGCAAGAGTCCATAAACAGAAACAGCCAAACAAATAGATCATCTATTTGAATGATGACAATCAAGAGATATGTATTAAATCGGAACACTGGCAGGACTTCTGCCTCTTCTTCATTAGTGCTCCAAAAGTTTTTAGTATCTTCTTGAATGTACAGAGAGGGTCACAGATTAGCATTTCTGCAGAAAGGAAGTAGATCTGGTTTGGTGCAGCCATGGCTCAGCACGCATACCTCTATATCAGAAGGTCATGGTTTGAGGACCCACTCTAAAGGTTTCAGATTAATTTCAAAGCTACTTATTTGGTAGTAAAATGCTTTGGAGTACCACAAGGTTCTCCAAAGTTCTGCAAAACCGTAAGTTTGTTCTTTTTTTATCTCTTGGTGGCTAGTTGGTGTTCATGTATCTGCATTGTCAATTTTTTTTCTGAATTTTCTACTCAGACCCCTAGGTATCAGAGTAGCCCACAAACCGACAACTACCCTACAACAACTACTGATGAACGTAAAAGGATCCCATACCCAAAACCAGCAAAAGAGTGCTAACATACAAAATACCATGCTACGACTGTGAGAAACACTGTATAGGCCAAACTGGAAGAAAACAGATAATATGGGTACGTGAACACCAACTAGCCATCAAGAGACACGACCAATTCTCACTGGTCTCACTACACACGGACAACGAGGGACACGAATTTGATTAGGACAACACATCGATAATGGCACAAGCCAAACAGACACACCCGGGAATTCCTGGAGGCCTGGTATTCCAACCGGAACTCCATCAACAAACACATTGAATGAGACCCTGTGTACAAACCGCTGAGAAACAGAACCTGAAGTAATACCAACCACCCCAGCAAACCGAGGCATATAAATAACAAGCGGGACAGAACACTGACGCTTCACCAGAGGCGTACCGACGATGTTACCTAGCAGGGTGACGAAGCATCTGCAACCAAACACACCGGCTCGGGGAGCACCTCTACAACCTCATCCACAACCTGAACGACAAATCTTCTCAAAAACGTTATTCTTCAGTACTGTTACCAGAATGTTTTCACGGCCAACAACTTTGCAGTATCCAGTGTCTTCAACTGTTTCTTGATATCAGATGGAATAAATTGAATTGGCTGAAGACTGGCATCTGTGATGCTAGGGACTACTGGAGATTATCCGCTCAGCGCTCTGGCTGAAGACTGTTGCAAATACTTCAGCCTTATCTTTGGGCATCGTTGAGGATGAGGATATTTGTGCAGCTTCCTCCTCCAGTCAGTTGTTTAATTATCTACCACCATTGCTGACTGGATGTGGCAGGATGCAGAGCTTAGAACGGTTGTGGGATCACTTAGCTCTGTCTATCACTTTCTGTTTATGCTATTTGGTAACTTCACTGGATTGGCACCTTATTTATGGGTTTTCTTGGATCTGCTCCTGGCATTTCTTCCTGCATTCTCCAGGGTTGATCCCCTGTCTTGATGGTAATGGTTGAGTTAGGGATATGGAGTGGCACAGTGGTTAGCCCTGCTGCCTCACCACACCAGAGACCTGGGTTCGATTCCAGCCTGGGGCGACTGTCTGTGTGGAGTTTGCATATTCTCCCAGTGTCTGTGTGGGTTTCCTCTGGGTACTCTGGTCTCCTCCCACAGTCCAAACATGTGCATGGTAGGTGGACTGGTTGTGCTAAATTGCCCTTAGTGTCTAGCGTGGAAAATGCAAGGATAGGGTAGGGGGTGGGTCTGGGTGGGATGCACCTCGGAGGGTCAGTGTAGACTTGATGAGCAAATGGCAAAATTGTAGAGATTCTATGAAAGGTCAAAACAAGGGCCTATCTATGGAAAGTCTATGAGGTTACACATTGAGTTAGAGTACAATTCTACTGCTGTTGATGGCCCACAGCGCCTCATGGATGTGTAGACTTGAGTTGCTAGATCTGAGCGAACTCTGTCCCATTTAGCAAGGTGATAGCGCCACACAACATGATGGAAGTTATTCTCAATGTGAAGGCAGGACTTCGTCTCTACAAGGACTGTGCGATGATCACTCTTACTGATACTGTCATGGACAGATGCATCTGCAGTAGACACACTGGTGAGGATGAGGTCAAGTATGTTTTTCCTTCTTTTTGGTTCCCTTTCCACCTGCTACAGACCCAGTCGAGCAGCGATGTACTTTATGACCCAAACAGCTCAATCAGTAGCACTGCTGCCAAGCCACTCTTGGTGGTTGACACTGAAATCCCCACCACAAGTACATTTTGTGCCCTTGCCACCCTCAGTGCTTCCTCCATATCAACATGGAGAACTGGTTCATCAGCTGCAGGAGGGCAATGAATGATAATCAGCAGGAGGTTTCCTTAGTCATGCTTAACCTGAAGTCATGAGACTTTATGGGGTCCAGAGTCAATGATGAGGAATCCCAGGGCAACTTCTTCCTGACTGTGTACCACAGTGTCACCACCTCTGCTGGGTCTGTCCTGCTGGTGGGACAGGATATATCCAGGGATGGTGATGGAGATGTCTGGGACATTATCTTTAAGGTACGATTCCATGAGGCTGTTGCTTGACTAGTTCGTCACACAACTCTCACAATTCCAGCACCAGCTCCCAGATGTTAATAAGAAGGCCTCTACAGAATCACCTGGGCTGTTTCTGCCATTGTCATTTCGAGGGCAGAGGTCAATGCCAAGTGGTCTGTCCAGTTTCATTCCTTTGTTGAGACTTTGTCACGATTGATTAACTGTGTGAGTCGCTAGGCCATTTCAGAGGACAGTTGAGTGTTAACTACTTTGCTGTGCATCTAGAGTCACATGTGTACATCAGGTGAGGATAGCAGATTTCCAGATGGGTATTTACAACAATCAACAATGGTTTCATGGACATTTGATTCTTAATGCCAAATTTTTTTAGATGGAATTCAAATTCAAATCCCGTGGCAGGATTCGAACTTGAGTCCCCAGAACATTAGCTGAGTTGCTGGATTAACAGCCTAGCAATAACACCAGTAGGCCACGTACACAGCCTTTGCGGTATGCAATAACACAGCCTCAAAAGGTCCATGAAACCAGCGGTCAAGAAGTGTTTTAAAGGTTTTCGCTGCACTGAGGATGTTTCACAGCACTAAACGCTTTGGTGTTGTTTATTTCTGAAGCTTCACAATAGAACAGTCTTCAGAAGAGGCTCCTTTCCCACACTTGCAACCCTCAATGTGAAAGCCTAAAATTAGGTGAGGTGACATAGGGAAAACCATTGAATTTTGCTGCAAAAGCAAAACCTGCAGATGTTGGAAATCTGAAATAAAATGCCGGTAATATTCAGTGAGTCAGGCAGCATCTGTGAAGAGTGAAGCAGGTGCGTTTTTCTTTTACCAGATGTTGAATAGTTTGAGAACTTTAATGTTTTTTAATTGAATTCTTCTGTCCAATGAAAATTATTTGAAGGTCTTTTAATTAATACCTCTTTTAATTAATAAATGCTCCCAAGTGTAAGTGCTTAGTAACTAATTCTTAGTTACTCAACTACTCTACTGGTGAGTACAAACTTCACTTTCATTGATCAGGAAGGGGAGGGGAGGAAGAGGGAAGTAGAGAGTGGGGACATGAGGAAGAATAGGGAAGAAGGAAAAGATAAATCGGGGACAAGATGGGTAGGTTGGAGACAATGTGCGAAATACCCTATTCTTAAGTAAATATGTATACAAGATTGGGATTAATTTAATCTCATACAATTATGGTCTTTTACTTTCTTTTGTCTCAGAATCAGTGTGCAGATTTGTACTGTAGCCGGAACAATTAAAAATTATGTAGGTTACTCCCAGGATACTTCAGGTGATGGACCACTGAGAAAGAGAGAGTCTTGTCTAACAAGGAGAGGGCTTTCTGTTGCATAAGGACTGCTCATTAAATACATCAAAATAGGATACAATGACAAAGAGGCTCGAAACGGTAAACAAGGTTAGACAGCAGCTCTACTGCCAGCATCAACCTCATTTCTAGGAGTGTCATTGGTAATAATTCTTAGCTGGCCACTATTCATCATTGAGGAGAGAATGAGCGACTCCAGGCTTAAAAAGATCTTGAGCCACGAGTTGTACAAGCAAGAATGACAGAATCACATGGTTACAACACAATCCATATACTGAAACAACACAGTCTCTTCATCTGACTGACTGCAGCTAAGACATTCAGTGCCAAAGCTAAGTCAAACACAATGAAAGTGATCTTCAAGTTCTCTTACAGAGGGCACGTTGCAGGATATAACAGGAAAGGAAAATGGGAGTGGAAGGAAACGGGTGAAGGAGACAGGTGCACAGAAAGGTGAGGGGAGGAAAAGGAAAAGGAAAAATGTTGGGGATGTGGAAGAAAAGGAAGGAGAACAGGAGGGAAAGTTAGAGCGATGACAGATAACATGCAGTACGTGCTCCTGTTTTACTTAGACTCATGAGAGAAGCCCACAAACAAATCACTTTACCTGTTTATGCTTCTTGATGAATGAGACTGTGCCTTTTACTATACAACAAGCGATCAACCATTTTGAATAGCACTTCCCTTGAACATACCTACCTGTTATTGATCCTGTCCAGGAGATCCTTCTTATGCAGTGATTCTAATAGGAACGCTGGCCTTCGTGGCTGTAACCTTATCGGACATGCAGGAGGTCTATTAATAAAATGGAGAACTCTGTTAATCTTCAAAAGAAGATAGGTTACATACTCTTTCCTCGATATAGTTTATAATGAAGTTTCTTCCTTCTAAATCATTTCAGAATATTGCATTATAGACTATTCTCTAGATGCTCAAAGCCCATCACAACTCCGTGCCAATGGTGCTCCTGGTCCATTAGTGAGGAATTTGAATAACACAATTTACCCAAAGCTGTGGTATCCATGTTTTCTTTGCTACATAGCAGCATTAGATGTAGGAGCAGAAGTAAACCCCTCAGTCCATCGAGTCTGCTCCACCATTAAGTTAGATCGTGGTTGATTTGATCTTCCTCAACTTGTCCTGGCACAGAATCATCTCACTTCCCAATGTTCTGATATTAGGAGACCGGGTTTTCACAATGCTTAACACAACCTCATGGATAACTTCATGTACATGATGGTGCAACACGAGGATGACCTGATCTCCTCATTTCCCGAAACATCTCTAAACTATTTTTTTTCTAGATTGGTAAAGCAGAGTTACAATAGCTCTTCAAAAGTAATTTAATTAGTTTGTGGGAAGTCTCCCTTTTAATTTCCAGGTTTCTCCACACGTTCTCAACTTGTGAATCGATTCAGGTCACTAACAAGTCCCAAAGTATTACGAGATGAAGGCACTGCATTAACTTTAGAGTCAAAGAGTTTACCACACAGATAGAAATATAATTACTTCACTTACAAATTGGTGAAATCCATGTCTCCATTAGGCAGCCTCATTGGTAAACCATCATATCTGACGGGATTCAGTGCAACCTTTGAAATCCTTTCCTTAGATTCACTCTTCAAGATCCCAGTTTTCGTACTGAAACTATTTTCTTTAGAAACCTCAGAAACTGGTAAGTTGAAAACCACAGATTTTTTGCATGTCACAGCAGAGGACTTGTGTTTTGAACTCTCTCTCTTGCAGAGCGCTTTTTGTTTCCAGGTCATAGCACAGCGATAGACAACCTGATGGAGGCTATATGCAGCCTGAGGAGACATATTTAAAGTGCAATGAAGGTAGAATTAAGCAGCACACGTTATAATTAATAGATTGTGTAATCTTCAGAATATCCATTTTGTGCTTGATGAACTTTATGAATAGCACAAAATTCACATGGTTCCAAACAAGATGGATGACTCCAGAAGATCACATTAGCTGAGAGGAATAGGTCATTATCTTGTGTAAAATGAATTCACTTCAATGTAGCACTCCTTTACTAATGCATGAATTAGCCAGCAGTTTCAGGGGATTAATAGAGGAACTGAAAGCTGTAAATTTCCAGAAATTGCCGGTCAATTTAGGCACTCTAGATTCCCACATTAGTTTTAAGAAACTGCTGGATTTACATATTCATTCACATTAAACTCACGGTACAAACTTAGTGATGACGAAGAGTGCAAGGACATTTTTAAAACATTTTAACAGCTACTCCAATGGTTAATGAAATACCAACAAACATTTCTGCTTCACTAAAGTATAATTTAAACTTTTCAATCTCATTACCACAAGCAGTGAATGCTTCTAATTTCAAAGTTGTAAACATCTCTTTGCTTTGACCTTTCATTCTCTCTCTTGATTCAATCTTCCTTGTCCCTATTCATTTCTCCACAGAAAACTGTCTGTCAGGACATGTACACATCTCAAAGTGCACCTTTTAATTTCCTAAACTGGCCTCTAATTTTTGTATATATATAACAATATGTCATTACCATGTGATTACTTTTCTAGCAAAGGTTCAACCCATTCTTCCATCTTCGCAAAGGTGAGCGCAAAAATCTGAGTTTGCACCCCAGCCGATGACATTGGAACTACAAGTACATAGTACAAAAATTAATGAAGTGCTGTACTGTTGGACATGCTGTCTTTCAGATGAGACACTGAACTGATGCCTTGGTTTTCCTCTCAGGTAGACGTAAAAGATCCCACGGTATAACTTAAAGGGAAGGGAAATTCTCAGACTGTTATTAGGTTGGTGTTCAAGCCAATGTCTGTTCCTCAACCAACATTAAAACAGATAATCTGATCACTATTTCACTGCCAGTTAAGACAGCTTGGAATGCTTAAATTAGCTGCTGTGTTTCTTACATTATAACTGTGACTAGACTTCACTGCCCTCCAAACAGTAAAACAGTTCAGGATGACTGAGGGTCATTAAAGAGTCTAAAACATGAAAGATTTTCTTTCTCTTTTTCTACCTTAGTTGGCTGTATTTCATCCTTCACTGATTAAGGAGACAGACATTTTGAAGTCCCAGATGGTCCTTTGCCTTTGCCTTTGCCTTTGCTAGATCACTGTCAGCTTGGGCTTCTAATAAGTATCAGCTTTAAAATGTTTCAAGCTGAAGGGTGTTGTAAACTGTTCAACAAATGTTGTACACTTTGAAATGGTCTGCAGCAGCAAGACAGCCATTCAGACATCTGAATGACTATAAATTGAGAGGGGGTGGGGGGGGGAAGGTGCAACAAGATCTGGGTGCCCTCATATCCCAGTCACTAAAGGTAAGTATGTAGCTACAGTAGGTGGCAAAGAAGCCTTCATAGCAAGAGGATTCAAATTGAGGAGCAGGGACGCCTTGCTGCAGTTATACAAGACATTGAAAAGACCAGGCCTGGAATATGGAGTACAGTTTTGGTCTCCTTGTCTGAGGAAGGATGTTCTTGCCATAGAGGGCGTGCAGTGAAGTTTACCAGACTAATTTCTGGATGGCAGTACTGATGAATGAGGAGAGGTTGAATTGGTTAAGGTTAGGAGAGATCTCTTAAAAACCTATAAAATTCTAACAGAAATGGACATAGTAAAAGCAGGAAGAATATTCCTAATGTTGGAGAAGTCCAGAACCATGGGTCACAGTCTTAAGGATATAGAGCAAGTTATTGAGAACTGAGATGAGGAGAAATTTCTTCACCTTCTTCTTGTGGTGAATCCATGTAGTTCACTACTCCTGAAAGCAGTTGAGGCCAAAATATTGTATGATTTCAAGCAGGTGTTGGGGCTAATGAGATCAAAGGATATGGGGGAAAAGCAAGAACAGTTGGAAAATCAGCCATAATAAATCATCATAAATGGCGGAGTAGGCTCGAACAGCCATATGGCCTACTCCTGCTCCTATTTTCAATGTTTCTATGTATTGTTTTGGGATGTCTCAAATGAAGTATGATGCACCTGGTTCTACTTTCTTCACTGTTACACTTAAGAGAATCCCAAGGAGACCATAACTGCACAGCTATCTGTCTATCGTTATATATGTGCACCAGCAACTAAGAAAGGTACACAAATGCACGTTATCTAAAATTGGGGTCAAGTAAAGGAAGTCTCAAATTGTTTATACCTGACCCAGGGGTGCTTGATGGTGACAACAAGTGCCAGAGACGAGAAAACATTTCATTCAATTTTTCTGAAAAGATGCAACAGTGCTGTATTTCCTCTGCCATTACTATCACTTGGAAAATGCCATTGATTAAAGACTCCAAAGGTTCAATGAGAATTGAGGAAGAGGGAGAATTCTGTTTCAGAAACATTTACCTTCATCTGATGCTCAGCTGCAACTTGGCTGCGAAACTGCATCATGTCAGAGGTGTAGCGAAGAATTGCAGCCACTCCCAATCTTAGCAGGTGACTGCGATAGGTTTGGACTGCTTTTGCAACACGTAAATTTTTCCTGCGCCGCTCCTCTACATACATCAGCCAGGCATCGAACACCTAGAAAAGGAAATAAACTGAAGAGATCTAGAAACTGTAATGACAGGAACAGCATAAACTGAAATATTTGTTTCAAAGAGAAACAGACTCTGAAAGACACATATGCAGTAGCTAACAGCACTACAACAGTGCATATCAAAGATGAAAGCTCTTCAAATGGCAGTACTGATTACAAGGACTGAAGACTGAAAACAGTTGATCTGAATGCTGCCAATTTGAAAAGGCATAAATTGCTACAGCACTCATGTTCTAATCTTTCACTTGGGAGCCTTCATGTTTCAGTCAGATATACAAACAAAGAAAATTACAGCACAGGAACAGGTCCTTCGGCCCTCCAAGCCTGCACCGATTCAGATCCTCTATCTAAACCTGTCACCTATTTTCCAAGGATCTGTATCCCTCTGCTCCCTGCCCATTCACGTATCTGTCTAGGTACATCTTAAATGACGCTATCGTGCCCACCTCTACCACCTCTGCTGGCAACGCATTCCAGGCACCCACCACCCTCTGCGTAAAGAACTTTCCACGCGTATCTCCCTTAAACTTTTCCCCTCTCAACTTGAAATCGTGATCCCTAGTAATCGAGTCCCCCACTCTGGGAAAAAGCTTCTTGCTATCCACCCTGTCTATACCACTTGTGATTTTGTAGGCCTCAATCAGGTCCCCCCTCAACCGCCGTCTTTCAAATGTAAATAATCCCAATCAACTCAACCTCTCTTCATAGCTAGTGCCCTCCATACCAGGCAACATCCTGGTGAACCTCCTCTACACCCTCTCCAAAGCATCCACATCCTTTTGGTAACGTGGCAACCAGAACTGTACGCAGTATTCCAAATGTGGTCGAACCAAAGTCCTATACAACTGTGATAACAAGCATGGGGCTGGATGAACACAACAGGTCAAGCAGCATCACAGGAGCAGGAAAACTTGACGTTTCGGGCCTAAATCCTTCATCAGAAAAGGTTTAGGCCCGAAACGTCAAGTTTTCCTGCTCCTATGATGCTGCTTGACCTGCTGTGTTCATCCAGCCCCATGCTTGTTATCTCGGATTCTCCAGCATCTGCAGTACCTTTTATCTCTCCTATACAACTGTAACATGATCTGCCAACTCTTGTACTCAATACCCCGTCCGATGAATGAAAGCATGCTGTATGCCGCCATGACCACTCTATCGACTTGCGTTGCCACCTTCAGGGTACAATGGACCTGAACACCCAGATCACTCTGTGCACATTTACCGTATAGTTCGCTCTTGAATTGGATCTTCCAAAATGCATCACCTTACATTTGCCTGGATTGAACTCCATCTGCCATTTCTCCGCCCGACTCTCCAATCTATCTATATTCTGCTGCATTCTCCGACAGTCCCCTTCACTATCTGCTACTCCACCAATCTTAGTGTCATCTGCAAATTTGCTAATCAGACCAACTATACCTTCCTCCAGATCATTTATTTATATCACAACAACAGTGATCCCAACACTGATCCCTGTAGAACACCACTGGCCACAGTTCTCCATTTCGAGAAACTCCCTTCCACTACAACTCTGTCTCCTGTTGCCTAGCCAGTTCTCTATCCAGCTAGCTAGTACACGCTGGACCTCATGTGACTTCACTTTCTCCATCAGCTTACCATGGGAAACTTTATCAATTGCCTTACTAAAGTCCACGTATATGACA
>JAHRHZ010000119.1:3556170-3727618 GCA_024137785.1 Ginglymostoma cirratum | reverse complement strand
CTTAACCTGCTGTGTTCATCCAGCCCCATGCTTGTTATCTCAGAAATCATCAGCCTCATTTCTGATGAAGGGTTTAGGCCCGAAACGTCGACTTTTCCTGCTCCTATGATGCTGCTTGACCTGCTGTGTTCATCCAGCCCCATGCTTGTTATCTCTGCTTTCTTCACTACCCTGTCTACCTGCGACTCCACCTTCAAGGAACTGTGACCTGCACCCCAAGGTCTCATTGCCCGGCAACACTCGCCAGTAAAGTTAGAATAGATTTGTTTGTAGGAATCTTGATCTCTCACATATTCAGGACAAAACATTTCTTGCGTCTTTCATCTACAAAACGGAGCTGTACCTTGGATAAAAGGACACGGTGATAATGCTGATCTGCTATGGCAGCTTTTTTAGCTTCATCAGCCAGTGTGCACGCATTTACTCTCCAGGTGTAGAAAGAAAATCTATATGTAAGAAGAGAAAAAAAGAGGCTTAAAAATAATAAATAACCCACCCTCATGTGGTCCAAGGAAAGCAGAAGGTAAAATCTCAAGGGATGACCAACCGCCGTTAAGGGCTTATGTAAATGACAAATTTGACATGAAGTTTGAAAGCAATGTATGCTTCATTATGAATGAACCTTAAATCCAAACAAAGGAAGAAATGAGAACATGAGGTCGGGCTGTAGTAGATTGGAAAAAACAATAAGATTTGACAGGAGACAGGCAATAGCTAGTATTGAAAAAAAACCTACAATGTCTACTACAAATTTATATTCCTCTAAGGCACTATCAGCTAAAGGGAAAAGGGACACAACCAAGGCTTAAAAAAAAGTTAAAATTTGTATGAGATCTAAAGAAGTGTCATAAGAATACCAGTAACCGTGGCAAGTCTGAGGATCGGAATCAATTTAGGCCCCTGCACAGGAGAAGCAATAATCTGATGTGGAAAAGGAAAAGAGAATATTAAAGTCAAACTAGTGAGAAATATAAAGGAAGACTATAAAATCTTCTATCAGTTTGTACAAGAGAAAAGATAAGCAAGGGTAACTGTCTGCCCATTACAGGTATAAACAGATGTATGTTTATTGGAGAACAGGGAAATGGTGGAACAGCTGAACAATTACTTAGTGCAGGAGCAAATTACTGCAGATGCTGGAATCTGTAGTGAAAAAGCAAATGCTGGAGATCATAGCAGATCGGGCAGCATCCTTGGAGAAAGAGCAAGCTAACATTTTGAGTCTTCACAGAAGCAGATACTGAAAATCTCCCAGAAATGCTCAGCAACCAAGGGGGTGAAGAGCCAAACAATATTAGTATTGGTGAAGGGGTCATACTTGAAAAATCAGCTGGATTAAGAGTCGATAAATCTCCTGGACTAGAGAAGCTTCATGTCAGTGTTGAAAGAAGTAGCAATAGACATAATGAATAATTTGATACTTATCTTTCATAATTGCAGAGATTCTGAAAAGGTTCCTTCTGACTAGAAAGTAGAAAATGTAAGAAAGGGAGGAGAGTGTGTGGAGAACTACACATCTGATGTCTTAGTGTCAGCAGCAAGGAAAAAGATGGAATCCGTCATAAAGAATGTGATAATGGAAAATTTAGAAGAGAGTGGCAAAACTGGGCAGAATCAACATGATTTGTGAAAAGGAAATCATGTTTGACAGACATGGGTTTCTTTTGAGCATGTTACTTGTAGCACAGAAAAAGGAGAACCAGTAGATGTAGTGGATTTGCATTTTTAGAAGGCTTTTGATAAGGTCCTATGCAGGAGGTTAGTAAGTAAAATTAGCGTGCATGGGATTGGGGGGAATTATTTAGTATGGATTGAGAACTGGTTAAGAGTCAAAAAGGAAAGAGTAGGATAAATGGATCATTCTCAGGACGATAGGCTGTTACTAGTGGAGTACTGCAGGGTCACTGGTCAGTCCACAACTGTTTACAATCCATACAAATGATTTGGATGTGGGGGCCAATTGTAATAATTCCAAATTTGCTCATGACATTCAACTGGGTAGAAATTTGTGAGGAAGGTGTAAGGAGGCTTCAAGAGAACATAGAGATGCTAAGTGACTGGGCTAGAACATAGTAGATAGAATACAAATAATGACTGAATCTTTTCACTTTGGTGTAAAAAAAAAGCAGAAAAGCAAAATACTTCTTAAATGGTGAGAAGTTAGGAGTTGTGGGTGTCCAAATGGATCTGAGTGTCTGGGGCCGTAAGTCACGTGCAGATGCAGAAATCAACTAGGAAAGCAAATGGTATAACGACATACATTTCAAGGGCATTTGAGTACAGAAGTATAAATGTCTTCCTGCAGTTATGCAGAGCCTTGGAGTGACCTCACTTGGAGTACTGCATACAGTTCTGGTTACTTACCTAAGGAAGGACAGCAAGAGTTCTTATGTAAGGGTCATCAACAGACCAAATATATCTTCAGTGAAAACAACAGCAAAATCCTGGAATTATTTGAAAAGCAACTGGATATCATAAGGGCAACAGAGGACCATCAACTGTGAAAGACTGAATAGCCACTAATAAACTTCTGATGCAAATTACATCTCCCCAGCCTGCATTTGGATTAGAAAAATATCCTATCGTGTTCTGTGATGATGGAGGTCACAGGGGCAAGACCTTACTTTGCAGACCTCAGTCATTAATATTAAAATGGGGGCAACAGATAGAATGATATGAAATTTCTACCTTGGGAACTTCAATTCACGCAGGACATTTGGTGTGTTATTTCTCATATTTCTTGAGTGCAGAAACATCATTGCAACACCATTACCTTAACAAATCTCTTCTCCGTTTCTTCTCCTTTTCATCCACCTTGCAAAGAATCTGCTTACTGTTCAAATGGTAAACCTAGAAATCAGGGAGGATTACACTGCAGTTTTCAAGGTCATATTAAGGTTTTAATATTCAGGTTACAGAATACATTTATTGCACAAAATTAAAAAAACTTACACAAAATGTCAGATGCGATAAATATGACTCTCCTCCACTAACTCTAAGCATAAACCGATTCTTGAAACTCGATTGTTCAGTTCTTGCAAGATAAAACACTACCACAGACTAGGCTGATGAATTTTGTTATCCTGAGGAGATCACGTTGACTTAGCAAGTGACCACATGTAGTCAAATATAAATCCACAACTAAAGCTTTTGGGCTACAGAGCGTTCAATCGAAAGGTCTGTAAAGAACCATAATCTTGGTCGACTCAGAAACCTTGCTCGTGTCTTTAACAATCAAAATCCTATAACTTTAACAAGATGACAGAAGCTTCATATCAAGTGTTTTGACCCACTGTTTGGTCGAAACACTGGACAATTTTGGAGACTGAATGAAATGTTAAGGGAGTTAATGGTACTTTTTTTTATTCTGGGGTATGGCCAGTCTGTGATTTGTACTTTCTGCATCTAGTGGAAACAGCTTGTTGTAATAAATTGTAACATTTTGTCTGCTGGGTCAGCAAGACAGAATCCAACAAATAACCCCACAGATAAAGATGGTCTATTTTCTCATGTTGCTACATCGGCACTTTGAAACGATTCCGTCATTGGGTTCTTACTATCGCTCATGGATGTTGAGTGATGAAACAATTTCTTAAAAATATCCAGCTGCATGTAACCTGAAGCACTTGTGGACACATCATCCACTTCACTTCCACCTGTCCACCATACATGCAGGAATCCAGGTTTACTTTTGTCTGATGGGGAACTGCAAATTCTACCACCCAAAGGTCAAGAACAGCAGATGCACGGGAACATCAACACCTGCAAGTTCCCTCCAAGACACACACCATCCTGACTTGGAACTATGTTACTGTTCCTTTGGTGTCACTGCGTCAAAACCCTGTAAATCATATATCATTCCCTTACACCATTGTGGGCGTATGAACACCACATGGATTGCAGTGGTTCAAAAAGGTAGCTAACCATCATATAATCAGGGACAGTTAGGAGATGGGCAATAAATACTGGCCTGGCCAGCGACACCCACAACCCAAAAAAGGAAAAAAAAAAAAAAAAAAAAAAAAGAGGCTGAATAACCCATCTTAGCATAGTAATCCCAGCATGGATCAAATGGGAACCATTCTTCTAGTACAGCGTTGTCAAGTTTTTTTGTTATACAAAAATATCATTTCAACCAAAACTTCTTGGAAAAAGTACTTGTGATAGAAATGCAGTCAACGTGTCAGGCAAAAGCAGGAGACCAACAACCATCACTCACCTTCCACTCGTGCAAGGCTTTTGACAGCAATACCTTCTGAAAATGCCTATCTGCATACACGTGTTTTTTCCATTTCTCATGCTTTTTCTGCACATACTGGAAAGTGAAAGTAGTATAAGTAATAGTATAAATACAATAGTGCTCAATTCATCAATTCCACGACTAGAATCACCACTGGAGAATGAGAACTGAAGCTTTCAGCTCCGTGCTCTAATTTTAAAATAAAACATACTTTAAATTTAAACAATAATTTAACTTTTTTTTTGGTCTACTTTGTCCTTCCATGACAGAACAACATTTTGTTCAGGCATCCTACCACAGACATTTGGATCTGCCTATAGCCCGTCATTTGTGAGTGCCAGAAAATTACTGCAGAAAATAAAACTCATGGTGTAGGGGATTATATATTAGCTTGGCTGGTAGAAAACAGAATATTCATAATGGGTTTTTATTTGAAACAAAAACAGAAATTCTGGAGAAACTTGGCATGCCTGCCAGCATCTGTACAGAAAAGCAGAATCAACCTCCGAAGGGTCCAATGACTCTTCTTCAGAATTGATTTATCTGATTGACAGGGTGTGATCTGTGGAGTGCAAGAGTCTGTGTTGGGGTCTCGACATGTTGCAATTTACGTCAATGACTAAGATTAGGGGAGCAGAGGCATGAAAAATAAATTTGCAGGTCACAGCAAGTTAATTTTCTACCTATGTTGTGAAAAAACACAACAAGGTTGGAGAAGGATACAGGCTGACTAAGTACAAAAATCTTGCACATGGGGTATGGTGTGGTACAATCCCCTTCCAGTTATATCTCAGTGCCCATTCCTGTAAAGGGTCATGTGGCTCCAGAGAAGACAGTTGGTGATGCCCCAGTTACAGCTGGAACATGTGAAGTGGGCAGCCCCTAGCAAGGACCTTCAGCACATGGGGACGGTGGAGTTTCATAATATGGTCCCATGCTGTTCTGAAATCTGACAATGGAAAAGTGCTGATGGGGGTAAGTGTGGTACTGGATAGGTGAAATATCTTCCAGACAGTTTGCTTTCAGCTACTGAGTCTGACAGTACTCACTGAGAGATGTGCTTAGCCATTCTGCAGATCTTCAAAGCAGCTGACTAGTGCTTAGAACTTGTCAGTTTCACCAAACCCTTTATGATTCTACGTTCTCCTATCTGCCAGGTTGGAGAGAGAACTCAAGACCGTTCCACTGTTTCCACTATTCTGATGTATCAAACAGACTGGGAAAATTTCACCCTATGTCTACACAATTATTCCAGCAAAACAGCAATCAGGAGCGAGATCAGATCTGTTTACTTTTCTCCACAACTCAAAGGTTTTTAAACAGCACTTTGCAAACCTGGGACTTCTACCACCTAGAAGGACAAGGGCATCAGATGTATGGGACACATCATCCTGACTTGGAACTATATCACTGTTGCTGGATCAAAATCCTGAAATTTCCTTCCCAACAGCACTGAGGGTCTATCTACCCCACAGAGACTGTAAAAGAATGCAACTCACCATCACCTTCTAAATGGCTATTCGGGATTGGCAATAAATGCCAATCTGGTCAGCGACACTCACATCCCATTAACAAATTTAAAATCTTCTACAGGTACTAAATCATAAAACTATTTACTCTGAAAATTTGTCATTTCATTTCTCACAACCATCATCATTGTGACTAGCACAAAATGGTTAATTTAATACTAAATCGGGGGTAGTGTTTGGGTCCATGGATACTAGAAACTCTAAACAGACTCTAAATCTATTTGTTGCCTTACAGCAAGAAAATTTTCAGTCTAGGTCTCTATCCAGTTAAATGACACTACATGCAAACCCACTTAACCTGCAATCCAAATGAATTATTCAACGGATTTATCTCAAACATTACACAGTACTCAAACTGTTTCTTTTTCTCCTTCCACAGTCTCCCTGCTTCTTTGTCAGGCTATTAGTGATATCCTGGAATGACAACTAAGGGAAGAATTTGGATCCACTGTGAATACTGGGCTAGAATCGATCACAGAGGTAGACAGGTAGTGAATGTGGAAGGCACAGAGAGAAGTTGTTGCAAAAGATAGTGGAATAGAACAGCCGGAGCTTGACCAGAAAAGCACAGAACAGGCTCAAGAAATAACATATTAATTTGTTCAGTCTTGCTCAAAAAATATGCCGTTTCAAGTGCATGGAGCTTAAGCAGCCAGAAATTCAATACTACACTGCACATTTTAGAACCAGGGAGAGAAGTGTAATTGAAAGCTTTTTTTGGTTTGAATTAGCTTATTCAAAAGTCCTTTCTTAACAAATCAGCCTAATTTCTGTTTAACAAATAATTATTGTTAAAATTATAACTAAACATATTCTGGTTGATTCTGGTTATTGAATTGTTAAAGTAAGTATAATATACTTTACAGAAATATCTCTGACTCATTGACTTGTTAACCAAGACATGGAAAAATGAGCACTGGGATTTCTTTGGTTGCTATTCCTCATCACATGTGGTTGAAGTAAATGGTCAATTCCTTACCAAACACCAAACATTCCAGGCTCCACGCAAGCGACACTTGCACCAATGTCTTATGGCTAGTACTTCATGGTCTCGTCTGGGATGGAGATGGAGATAATTAAGAGAAGAGTTAGGAGTAAGAATAGATCACATGGCCGCTTGAGCCATTCCAAAGTATTATATCTGATCTATCGCCCGACTCCACATTCGCACACCCTCACCATTTCTCTCGATTCTTGAAGACAACAAATATCCAACCTTGAATGTATTCAATAATGACGCTTCCAAAATCTCCTGGGCTAGAGAATCTCAAAAGGTCCACACATTTCTGAATGAAGAAATTTCTCTTTGCATCATTCCTAAATAATCAAGCTCTTATCCTTTGACACACCCACTCCGGCCCACCCACATACCCTTGAACCCACCCATCCCATGTTCTGGAGCCCCAGTCAAGGGAAAAACCTCTCCTTGTCAACCTTCTCCAGCTCCTCCAGAATCTTGGAAGTTTCAATGAGATT
Source organism: Ginglymostoma cirratum (assembly GCA_024137785.1). NCBI lineage: Eukaryota > Metazoa > Chordata > Chondrichthyes > Orectolobiformes > Ginglymostomatidae > Ginglymostoma > Ginglymostoma cirratum. The sequence continues at coordinate 3,720,373 of JAHRHZ010000119.1, read as the reverse complement.
GTCCCACATGGTTCTAAATTCCAGACAGTTTAGGTATAGTTTATTCAGCCTCACATCACAGGATAATTCTCTTATCCTCTTACTCTCCTGAACTTGTACGAGTTAGTACTTTTCTTCTCTGCATCAACATTTAAAATCTATACAGTTTTTAAAATAATATTCTGTTCTTCTACTCTTATTACCACAGTGAATAATGTCTTTTTCCCTACATTATATCCATTTTCCATCACGTTTCCCATTTACTTAACCTGTATATATCTGCCTGTTTGTGTCCCCATCACAGCTTAAATTTCTGCTCAGCTTTGTACTGTCAGTAACCTTTGATATAACACTTAAGGCCTCCTTGGCAAAGTCATTCACTCAGATTGTAATAGCTGAAGCCCCAAGGACTGAACCTTGCAGCACTCTATTCATTACAGCCCGCAAGCTTCAAAAAGCTTATTTAATCTTTACTCTGATTCCTGCTCGTTAAACGATCCAGTATCCATGCTAATGTATTACTTCTAACTCCATATACCCTTACCGGCTGTGTTAACCTTTCGTGCGTTTCCTTTTGGAAATCTAGGTACATGAAGGAACAAGGAATAAGAGTAGGCCACTCAGCCCGTGAAATCTGCTACATCACTCAGTCAATAAGAGTGTGGATGATCTGATTTTAACCTCAACTCTATGTTCCTGCATGTTCCTATAATCCTTCATCCCCTTGGTAATCAATAAACTAACCACCACTGCCTCAAAGATATTTAAAGATTCTACATCCATTGCCTTTTGAGGAAGGGATACACTATATCTACTGGCTCTGCCTTATCTATTCTATTAAATACATCCCCAAAACCTTAATAAATGTGCCTTTACATAAAACGAAGTATGATCAGGCAGAGGTAATGATGTGTTTCTAAGTGCAATGTTAAGATTTCCTGATAACTGAATTTCTGGTAATTGATATCAGTCTAGCTGAGCTGTAGTTCCCCAATTGCTCTCTCCCTCCTTTCCAGAATATTCAGTATTATATTTACTTAATTCGAATTCGTTGGGATGATTCAGGAATCCGGATTTAGGAAAACCGTAATCAGGAAAAACAAAAGATGTAAGAATTAAATTCATAACAAAATGGTCTCCAGCTGCCTAAATGAGAATTGAGTACATTTTAAACTGAAACACAATTTAACATCACCATGTTCAGAAGGATTGATTGACAAGTAGTACATAACATAAATTTACTGTGATGATTAGTTAAAATTACACTTCAACACGGTGGCTGTCAGGGCTTTAAACTAAAGTCAGTGACTGGCCCCATATCCAGTGTCACTGACTGGCCCCACAATCAGCATCAGTAGCCAATCGTATCATGAACTGGGAAGAGTACGTCAATAATCATACCACACTGTTCCATAAGCCATCAGAAAATACGCAAAATCTAAAGTAGACCACCAAGTTGACTAATTTGCCTGACTGACTAAAGCAATTTTCACCAGGTTTTGTTATTAATAGGAAAGTTCTGTTTATTGTAAACACAAGTAGCTTTAACAAATGGCAGAGAAAAGAAAGAATTCAAGATCTGCTACAATGCAACTTTCAACTATACCCCAAAACACACGCGCATTCAATATTAAAACAAACAAAGACAGATGGTTCAACACAAACGTTATGCTCGGAACAATATAGGCACAGGAAAAAAACAGAATGCTGAAGCTCAGAAGTTCGGATCTCAATGGTGGGTTAAATTATATCTCTTAGTTCCTCTCATTTCAGCCATGACGACAGACTGCTGTCTAGAAAACGATGCATGTTCTCAACTTTGAAAGCTGGTCTAGGACTTTCCTTGCAACAATTCTCTCTAAATTTTAAACTTTCTTGGCTTTCTTAACTTTTTGCTATTTTTAACCTTCTCAAGGGCAACTTGGGATCAGCTGTAAATGATGGCTTAATTAGTGATGGTCACATCCCATGAGTAAATAAAAAAAAACTCACCTGGGAGGAGGGGGCGGGGTGGGGAAGGGAGATGTTTTCAGTTTGTCAACTCTGGAGGCCGTTGTGGTCTATACTGACAGATCTGTAACAAACTGTAGCTCGACCAATCTGAGAGCTGTCATCCCCTAATTCAAAATCTCCTGGTGCTGCTTTGACTCAAAAATGAATCAATCTCACTTTCAACAAAATCATCTTGCACCACGGGGTCAGTTTAGCTCAGTTGGCTGGATGGTTTGTTTGCAATTCAGAGGGATGCCAACAGTACGGATTGAATTCTCACTAATTGACATTACGATGAAGGATTCTCCTTCTCAACCTTTCTCCTCACCTGAGGTGTGGTGACCCTCAGGTTCTACTCACCACCAGCTGGTCTCTGTCTAATGACAGAGCAGCCCTCTGATTTGGTAAGATTATGACAACTTTACCTTCACCTCTGTCTTGCACAGTTTAAAATGCATACCACTTAAAACTCTCCTGGTATTTCAGCTATATTGCACTGTCCAATTTCCATCAGTTTACAGTCCAAAAAGAAAAGGATATGATTACGTGATTCCTTACAATGTCCACCTAGCAAGAGTGACAGACCTGAACTTATGAATACTTTCTCGCTCAAAGTAAGGGGCTGTAGAATTAATTCACTTCCAAGTCAACACTGAAGCAGAGGGTATGTCGTAAGTTAATAGTACAGTGGATGATAAATGGGGAATAAGGGGATAGGGAACAGGAGAGAACTTGATATTAGGATTACAGTGCATGTGGAAGACAAAAGCTTACACAGATTGTTTAGGAGTAACAGCCTGTTGTAGTTATATGTAATACAAAGTACTGTCTCCAGGAAAGCCTAAAGTTTAAGGGATTTAATTTCTAATTGTACTGCTGGGGAAACAGCTCTAGAGATGGCCACACTTCTACTCCAGCACTCTAACATTTCCTGATTAGCTGGGTGGGTGTCAAATTCTGAACTTCTTAACTACAAGTATGTGAAAAGCCCTGTACAAATGCATGTTATTGTAATGCATATAACAATCTCATTCAGACAGTGAACAATATCCGAGAATGTCAACATGACTCTTATGTGGGATGGACGGTACAGGAGCTGTACAACACTGGCTTTAGGAAGAGTGAAAGAAGAAGCTTTGCCCAATTATAAAATTACCCTTTCAGTCGTAATATGAAAGGGTGCAGTTGCAGCGTCTTGGTGCCATGAAAAAGCTACATCTTTGTAAATATACATTTAAGACCAGCTTGCTTGAAGGTACTGTTCACTCTGGAAGGTGGCTTTGTGCACCCAACAGCCCTCTAGCGTGCTAGACAAGTGATCATCCTTTACCTGAGAGCACATAAAATAAGAGCTGGGAGGCTATTTGACTAGAACAGGATCACAGGCGAAGGTGATCATCCAATGCTCACAGGCCTTGCAGCACTCATTCCTGAACAATCATCTAAAGGTGGCTGACTTTCATTTAAAGGTCTCTGACTTTCAGCCCAGATAATTTCATATAAAATGAGCATCAAATCTGAGACTTTTTGACTACAACAATCACCACAAAAGTCATATACCCACATAGCTATTACAGGCCAAATTTTAGCTTCATCCGAGTTTAAAAACATGGAGCAGAATTGCCAAAATACCCATACCTTGCTTTTTGATCTGCCACAGTCTCTCTCCAAAAGTGCATCGATTTAAGCAGCAGCTGAAGTCTAAAGTGATCTTTAGCCATGGCCTCCTTCTCTCTCTCCTCCACAGAGATGGCAGTCTTCTCACGCCAGTTCCACCAGAACCGCAGCAACATGCAACGAGTAGAATGAACCACAGCCTGCAGAAACAGGAACACTTCCATCAAAACCCTCCCAATTGGATACCAGATTCCCCTCCTGGCTTTCACGTTAATTGATATTGCCACTGGTTCTCTTCCTTCTTGCTTCAAATCTTCTAACTTTACCTCATCTCCATAAACACTAATCCTTGACTTTTCATCCATGCTCCCTCCTTCACCATCCCCAAATCCATGCTGACCCTGCTTGAAATCCACCGTTTTGTCCAGCCTACCACAGTACCAAATTCACTCTAAGTAAAGTCATAAATGATATCCCAAGTGACTGTGGCAAGCTTGAACTAATCATCCTCAATCTGACCAGTCTGCAACCTTTAAAACAGTTCACTGCACCACCCTTTTCTGGTACCCCTCTGCTGTCATTCACCATGGTGGGATTTCTCTCACATGGTTTCTCTTCTATCTGTCCAGTCATAACCAGAGAACGGCTCTCTTCTAACTCCAACACTGTTAACTCTGGTGTTCTCCAAGGATCAACACTCACCTCCCACCCACTTCTACTTCTCATCTATACGCTGTCCCTCAGTGACATAATGTTAAGTCACAGCATCAGTTTCAGGTTGTGCACTGACAACACCCAACTCAACCTCACTACTCCCTTGCATGAACCTTCAGTTGTTTCTAAATTCTAAGATTCTGACATCTGGGACCAACACTGCAGAAATTTCATGGCATAAAACAGGAAAAGACCAACATCATTGCTTTTGGTTCCTTCTCCAAACTCTATTCTGTACCCACATAATCCATTTTGCTTCCCGGCGGCTGCCTGAGACTAAACCTGACCGTTTGCAACCTCATATTTGACTTATGTTATATTTGACTTCAAGTTAAGCTTCTAATCATAGTATCTGTGACACCATTAATTCTCTCATCCATGCCTTTATTTCTTCTAAATGACCATTCTAACATACTCCTGGGCTGGCTTCCCTCTATAAACTCGGTATCATCCAAAATTTTGCTGTCTTTGTCCCTCTTTACACCAAGTTCCAATAGGTCTCCGTTTGCTGACTGACATTGAATCCTGTTGAAACAAAGCCTAGATTTCAAAATTCTCATCCTTGTTTCCAAATCTTTCCATGGCTCACACGTCTCCCGAACATCTTAGTCTTCAGCTGTACAACCCTCCAAGGTCTCAGTGTGCTTTGAATTCTGTCCTTTCTGGGCTTCTCCAGTTTGAATTGTTCCAGCACCAGAGGCCAGGCCTTCAGCTACCAAGGTCCTAAACTCTAATTTCCACCTGACAATTCTCACCTCCTTGAAATTGGCCACTTCAATCTACCCCATACATTTTAACGTAGTTCAGTCTCATTCCCCAGAAGTGACGTGTTATGGAATGTATTGTTAAAAAAGGCTTTATATAAAAGATAAATTGGCGTTGGTTACCAGGAAAAACTGGCGCAGAAACATGAAAAGTCATATCATTGGAATAATACGCCACTCTCCTTGCAAATCTTTTTCACAGGTAACAAGCCATTTGTTAACTGCATTAACTGCAAAATGATATGTAAAAGAAATGTGGTAGCTAACTATAGCCAAGGAGATCCCAAAACTGGCACTGAGGTGTAACAACAGATAATCTCCCTTAGTACAATTGTGAGCACAAGAAATATTGATCAGGATACTGGGAGAACTTGCTGTTTTCCAGGTAGTGCCATAGGAACTTATATACCCACCTGAGAGGACATACAGGGCCACAGTTCAACATGCCATCTCAAATACAGAACATCAACAGTGAAATACTCAGTGCAGTATTCCATCATTCCGGCCCGGTAGTAAGAACCTAAATTACGTGCTAATATCCAAGGTCTGGCATTTGAACTCACAACCTTCTGGGTCAGAGGTAAAAGAGCACAACCTACTCATTCAAGGTTGATATCTTAATTAGTTCAATACTTATGCCCATTCAGTTCAACAGACATGCTGAATGATTATTTTCTTTCAGTACTCACAGAAGAAAAGGAGAACGGCTGAACGGGCTCATGCGGCTGAATGGCCGACTCTTGAATACAAGTTCCTATGTTCCAATAATGGCTCCAGTCAAACAGATCAACTATATCCCCAGATTAATTTGACAACAGAAATTTTCCACAGAACAAGGATAGGTTATTGTGTCACCTTCTGTTATGATTAACTGTTGGAAGGGTAAAAGATATAGTTACCAATCTTTCCGCCATTCGATTCTCACGCTGACGATCCAACTTTTCCCACCATGCATAAAAAGCCAGTTTCAGCAACATCTCTCTGCAAGGGTGGTAAATGACATATTACATAGTAGCTCTCAGTCACACCATTCAACGTACTTGTGTTGCTGGATAATTACCCAGTGTCCTTCCCAAATCATTGTGGTTAATTCATTTTAGTGAGGTGATTGAGCATTGGCAATCTGAACCAACCAATTGTTTAAACACTCAGATACCGTCATTCAAACAGATTACAGCTGACCTGTAACTCAACTCCATTACCCTTCATATGCCAATCTAACAAAAATGAACAATTTCAGTTTTAAATTTTTAACTGATTCCCCCACCCTCTTGAACAGACTAGTCATATTTCCATCTGCAGGTTATTAGTCCACTTGGTACTAAGCCTTCAAGCAGCTCATAATGTGTGTTAGCAATGTCAACAGGTACTACAAAGATGAGCTTCAACCTGCTCTCACTTATTTATTTTCCAGCTAGAGGCACTGAATCACCATCAGGTACTCTACATTAATAAAAAAAAGGGAAACAAAGTGGGGAAAGAGGTCACAATCTGAAATTATTTCAGCAAATGTTAAGTCCAGAAACCTTTGAAGTATGTAATTGAAAGAAGAGGTTCAGTTCAAGTTTCCATTGAGGAGCTTTAGAACCGTTTAGGAGATAGAGGATGGAAGGGGTGCAAAGCAGAGAATTAAAATGGGATGAGAGTAGAGGCTCAGGGCTGTGTGTGAGGGCCGACTAAACATATTGCACAAAGCAAACTCTAGTCTCCCCCACGTACAGGGGATGGTATCCAAACTAATGAGCACAATATACTAAATTATAAGTAAAAGTTAAATTATTTTTCACCCAGGAAGTGTGTTTGGGGTCTTGGACATTGACAAAGGAGAAGTGAATAGGACATACATTGCACGGGTAAATATACTGGGAAGGAGAGACTCTTGGTGGGTGATTGAGCAAAGGATAAGGGTATCACAGTTTCTTTGGAACCCTGTGATTGGTGGTGGCATCCATACCAGAGGGTGACCATCAAATGTAGAATGCAGTGGAAGGTCAGGGAGGAAAGAAACCTAATACGGTCTTGGGAGGGAGGAGGAAAGACGAGAGCAGAAGTAGGGATATGAAAATTCCAATGCGATCAAGATCCCTGTCAACCACAGTCGGTGGAGACAGACATTCTTCAGATGAGGAAACTGGAGGACATATTGGAGCACCAACGTTGCTATTAAGGAAACTTACAATGGTCCTAGCTGCACTGTTTATTTATGGGGTATGTGGAACATTCTTTGTTCAAGTCCTACTCAGGTTATTCAACTCTTTTTCCTAGTACTTTGATAGTTGTATCATCAGCTTTTCTTGCTCCTAACCAGAACAGGAAAATTTTCTCATCTGTGTCCAACTTCCACCCTTCTCTCAATTCACACGATTCCTCTAAGGACAATTCTTTTCCCTTATTCTAATTCTTTGTCTCCATTTTTGGGGACAGACAGGAATGGACAAGAAATCCTGGCTGTGTCAGCAATGGCCAGACCCCACAAATGCAAGAACAAAAGACCAAAAGCCAACTGACACTTTCTTTTTCATTAATTTAGGGGATTTTGGGATCACTCGTTGGGTCAACACATCATCTATCCCTAATTTCCCCTGGAGAGAATGGTGGTGAACTTCCTTCTTGAACTGCTACAGTTTATTTGGCGTTGCTCACCCCTACTGCCCCAATGAAGCATAAGTACCAAGGGATGTCAGGCGAAAAGCTCACCAAGCTGAGTCGTTGTATCTCTATGGTCAAACTAGTTGCCAGTTTAGACATATTAAAAAACAGGCATTTGGGCGAGGGTGGGGAAATGCATCACAGAACGAGGTGTCTTCAGCGGAGGGATTAAGTGGGAGAAAAGCCACTCTAAACACTTAGCACTAGGACTGTACCTGTGGAATTCCCACGCGGTCTCTTTCATCTGACTCAGGCGTTTCTTCTCATTGACAAATACTTTCCACCTCTTCAGATACAAAGGTAATAAGGTCCAACAGTAATGAGCATAGGCCTTCTTGTCCTGAACCTGAAAAAGCCCAAACTGCATTACATAGAGAAAACGGTCCCTGACTCCAGCAATCAGCAGTTCTTGCTATCTCCCGGTCTTGAAGAGGTTAATTTTTGCTTCAAGAAATAAGAAACAAGCAAAAATAGCCGTAATGACAGATGGGTAAAAAGCCTTTGGTCTGTCTAGTCTGTCCCACCATACACACATTCACGCATACACACCCAAAAATGCTAACCTCTGAGCTAAAAACCAGATAAAAACCCAAGCTAATTTGAGGAATAAAAATCTGAGGGACTTCTCTCCCACCTCTCGAGGTAATCAAACTAGACCTGGATTTCACTCCAGCCTTGATTACGGTACCTGCTTTTTGTAAAAGACCTAATGTTCATCATAAAGGAAAAAACAGATCCATCTTTTCCTTGAAAGAATTCAGTGAAGCAGCATCCACACATCAGGCATAAATGGTCTGCTTTCTCGGAGAGGAACTACATCTCAGCATGAGATAACAAGCATGGGGCTGGATGAACACAGCAGGTCAAGCAGCATCATAGGAGCAGGAAAACTTGACGTTTCGGGCCTAAACCCTTACATCTCAGCATGAGGTGGGGTAGTGGTAATATCATTGGACCATTAACCTTAGACTAATCCTTTGGAGGCAGTGGTCTGAATCCCACCATGGCAGATGCTGAAAGCCAAATTCAATGAAATCTGGAAATAAAATCTAACCTAATGACAACTGTGTAATTGCTCTTCATGTCATTAAAAAACCCATCTGGTTCAACTAAGGCCTTCGGGAAGGATTTATACCATCCTTACCTGGTCTGACCCACACATGGCTCCAAATCCACAGCAATGTGATTGACTCCACACCCTCTGAAATGGCCTAGCAAGCCAGAGTTGTACCAGTTGTGAGAAAGTCTCAAAAAAAAAAAGAAACAAAACCAGATGGACCACCAGGCATTAACTTCGACACCAGAACCAATAATGTCAAACACAGTCCTGGTGATCCTGCAAAATCCTCCTTGCAAACATCTAGGAGCTTGTGCCAAAATTGGGACAGCTGTCTCACAAGCTAGTCAAGTACACCCTGACACCCTGGGGCATGTCCTGCCGCACCAGTAGGTGTATGCAGTCAGAAGGGAGTCTTCAACATTGGCTCTAGGCTTCAGGATGTCTCACTGCATCTGGTCAATCATGGGCAAGGAAATCTCCTGCTGATCACCGCATGCTACTGTGTCAACTGTCGAATCAGTACTCGCCCATATCGAGCACCACTTGGAAGAAGCACTGAAGGTGACAAGGGCATAGAATGTCCTATACATAGGGGACTTTAATGCCCACCATCAGGAGTGCTTAGCAGCTCCTGGTGTGCTACAGGTGTTGAGAGAACCAACAAGAAGGAAATATCAACTTTGCTCACCAATCTAACTGTTGTAAATGAACCCGTCCATTACAGTGTTAATAGGAACAATCATCGCTGAGTCATCAGAAATACAGAAGCCCTGTTTTCTCATTAAGGTTAGCCTCCATCGTGTTATGAATCACGACCACTGTGCTTAAATGGTACAGTCTCAAACACATTCAGCAACTCAAAATTAGGCTCATGAGACACTATTAGAAATCAGAAGTAGCAGAATTATATTCAACTGCTATCAAGCTAGGTGATCAATCTTCGTTCAATGAATAGGAGGGGCAATACCAAGCATGCCTAAAAACAAGCTGCTGTGTGGCTACAAAACAGGACTGGCTGCATTACAAACAGTGAAAGCAGCATTCAACGGACAGAGATAAGCAATCCTAGAACCTGTGAATCAGTCCAAGTTCTGCCACATACAGTTGTGAATGATGTTGGCCAATTGAACTAAGAACAGGTGGAAATTTCACAAATACCCCATCCACAAACTCAAAAGGCAACACTGAATCATTTGCAATAATCTTCAGCCAGAAATGTTGAGTGGATGATCTTGACATCCTCCTGAGGTTCCCAACATCACAGTTGCCAATCTTTAACAATTCCATTCACCCCACATGGTTCCAGTAAATGGCCAAATACAATGAATACCGCAATGGTTATGAAACTTGACAACATTCTGGTAATGACACTGAATATGTGCTCAAGACCTAGCCATGCCCTTTGCCCAGTTGTTTCAGCAGAGCTACAACACTGGTATTTACCAAACAACGTGAAAATGTCTATTTATGTCCTGTGCAGAAAAGGTTGGACAAATCCAACCCTGCCAATTACGATTCCATCAGTCTTTTCTCCATCACTCAAGAAGTGACAGAAGAGGTCATTGACAATGCTACCAAGCAGCACATCCAAAGGAATAATTGACTCACTATTGCTCAGTTTGGTTTCTGCCAGGGTCATTCAGTGCATGATGTCATTAGAGCAACAAGAAGCCTGAGCAAAGCTGGAGTCAATGGGAATCAGGAGGAAAGCTCTCCATTGGTTGCAGTCATATCTAGCACAAAGTAAGATGGTTGTAGCTTCTGAAGGTCAATTATCTTTGAGGAATTCCTCAGAATAGTGTCCTGAGCCCAACAGTCTTCAGTTGTTTCGTCATTTATCTTCCTTCTATCATGAAGTCAAAAGAGGGGACAATAGTTGATTGCTGCACAATGTTCAGCATCATTCACGTCTCCTCAGATACCGAAGCAGCCCGTGTCCACGTACAGCAAGAACCGAGCAACCTGGCCTGATAAGAGGCAAGTAACATTCACCCACACAAAAACCAAGCAATGACCATCCCCCAAAAATGAGAATCTAAACATTGCCCCTTAATGTTCAATGGCATTACCATCACTGAATCCCAAAATCAACATCCTGGGGGTTATTACTGACCAGAAACTGAAATGGACCAGATGTCTAAATACTCTAATTGCAACAAAAGGTCAGAGGCACACAACCACCTTCTCTAGAGCAATGAAGATGAGCAATAAATGCTGGCCTAGCCAGCAGGACCTACATCTCCTGAACGAATAGAAAAAAAATCCAGCTTTACACAACGTAAAATTGAAATTTATGATCCGCCAATGCCTATTTATCTGGAACTGACTGTCACTTAGAACACAAACTATTCCTTTTATTGTCTTCAAAGCTTGATCCAGTTCACCCTCAAGTCTTGACTTTGCTCAGGTATAGGATCCAAACTCTGTCAGTCTATCCTTCTAGCTGAAGATTCATTCCAGCAGAAGGGCAGTTTCTGGTTTTGAGGTCTTCAGGCTATCATAGGTGGAAAGTAGTATTAAGCTGTTTTAGCAGCCTCAAAGTCAGAGAAACATCAGGAAGTCAGCTTTGTGTGTGTTTTTGGAAGAGATGAAAAGCATCATATTTGGTCAATGTGAATAAAGTCACCAAAAGGAAAAGCTTGTGACCTCTTTAATTGAGAAAGAAATTTTGATGTGAAGACAGGAGTGGCACTTCACTAAGGTGGAGTGTCTGTAAAGGATACTGCAAGAGTCTTGTTTTTTGCTGTTTATGATAAGATCCTTCAAAATTGTCATCGGTATATTTATGTATGGCTATTTTTTTCTTTTGTGCAAAAATTTCTTGTATTCTTTTGTGAAGGATGCATTGACAGCCTCACGTGAGCATGTTCATTGACAGACCCCCACGGTGACCAAATTGCAAAAATTACAACTTATGGTCTGTCAAGCCGGATTTCACTCCGGGCTCTGACATATCCAGTATTGCCATCAGCTGGGAACATACCAAAACTGACAGCAAATTCTGCTATGTGTTGTTAAAACACGCACATAAACAAGCTGATGGCAGTAATTGCCTGCCCCTCCACAGTCGGCATCCCTGCAGATGGCAATCTTTTAAAAATCACTCAATTGTTAAGATTTTCCACACTTATGCTATAAGATCAGAATGAAAAACCCATGAAAAAGTCATTCATTGACAATGAAATGTAATTGGGTTTATAACTAAGCCATTACTATGAATGAACAGTCTTTCTGCCCTTGAAAACCTAGCTTTATACTTGTGCAATGCAATTTTTTTCTAAATGATTAAAAAAACTCTCATGTATACATCCTAACCTTTCTCTTGGCCTGCTCAATTACATAAAAATTATGTAAGTTGTTAGATAACCATTTTACTCCCTGGTTAGCTGCAAAAATTCCAGAATTTGCTTCGCTGTGGACCCTACTCAATGATATTACTTGAATGGCTGGAGATTTTTTTGAGTTGCTATCAGATTGAAAGTTAAATGTTCAGGAAGTGTGAAATCCACACTAGAAAGATTACACCAGAAAGCGCACAGCTTTCTTCAAAAATTATTGAAAGTGCCACTGTTCACTGCAAATTCAGAGCTACTCTCATATTATTGGTTGTTTTGTTTAGTTGAACTACTCATCAGTGATCCCATTAATTGCAGCTAGGGAGAAAAATGTGGCAGACAACATTTTTGAAAAAGCTTTTCAAGTGATTTGGCTGATACATAAATAGACAAAGTGAATGAATCAAAAAGGAGTAAAATGTTGACAGAAAAGTAGGACCAAAAATCCTGGCAAAAGGAAGCTGATATACAGAGGGGGCCTGGTATGAAAACACTTCATTCTAAATAGGTATTTTCCATAACTAACCAGCTGTCTTAAGTAAATTCAAGCAGCAAAGACAATGAGTTTCATTAAAACTGTGTAAACTTTGGTAAAGACAAAACCAGGCCCCGAGGTTAACAGGAAAAGGATGATTTTTAAAATATACTCATCTACAAGCATCATTTTGCCAACTATGATACTGATACTATCTTAACTCAAAGTATGTACAAAACAGAATCATCCCAAAGCGCCTCACTTTCACTAGTGCCAATTATTAAACCACATTAAAATAACTCAGAACAGTTTAGGTTGTCTATTTAACAACTTAATCAGGCAATTACAGAACTCAGAAGTAATTTAGTAAATCAACATTACACTGTGGATTAAAATACAATTTAGTTGCAAGGTTCAGCAGGCATTCTGTTACCAGCTGAGAATTAATTGTTCTTCACAACAGGTCCTAGCTACTTTCCAAGTTGTCCAATTGCACTCAAAGATGGAATGTAGCTCCACATTGAAATGTTCTACAGAGAAGAAGTAATGTTATGACTAGGCTAGTAATCCAAAAGGCCAGGCGATTCCTTTGGGGTAAAAGCCAAAAGAACTGCAGATGCCGTAAATCAGGGACAAAAACAAAGTTGCTGGAAAAGCTCAGCAGGTCTGGCGGCATCTGTGGAGGAGAAAACAGAATTAACGTCTCAGGTCCGGTGACCCTTCCTCAGAGCAGTTGAGGAAGGGTCACCGGTCAAATCCTGCCACAGTAGCCGAGAGAATTTAAATTCAATGAATAAAATCTGGAATTGAATGCTAGTTTCGGTAATGATCACCATGAACTCCTGCTCTTTAGAGAAGGCTAAGTGCCCTCCTTATCTCGTCTTGCCCTATGTGACTTCAGCCCTTCAGCAATGTGGTAGACTTAACTGACCTCTGAAATGGCCTAGTAAACCCAATGGCTCCTGAGCAGTTAGGAATGATCAACAAAACTTGCCTTGCCAGCAAAATCCCATGGAAGAATTTAAAATGGAATGAAATGAATGAAATGTTGGATCTTCTGAAGGATTAATCCAGTTGTTCCCATAGTTGTTACTATCTTCACTCCCACGGCACTGCAGGTCCACAAGTTTGGGCAAAGGAGTGAACCTCAGCCCAAGAGAATCAGGCAGACTAGGCTTCAGAAATCAGGCAACAGTAGGCCAGAGGTGAGCTCCAGGCACAAAGAAAGGCACAGGACCTCTGGGTGGTACTGTGAATCTCTTGCCGAAGCAAGGCAAAACAGTGAATAGTATTGAGAAAGCAAGTTTAGCTCAAGGATTCAGTAAGACAATAATAGGCCTAGGTCATCTGAAAGAAACTGGCGGAGGGAGCAAAGTGTGTGGAGGAGTAGAACAAAATTCAGGTAGACTGGTGAGGGGCACTGGTGCTTAGCAAGGTTGTTTTCTTGAATGGCTTTAACTTTTTTTAAACTGTCATTTGAAAACAAAATGAAATGCTTGTGTTTTTGCTGCAAAACATATTTCAAGTGTGTATTGTTAACAGAGGCTGAAAATTAATAATTTGAGATTCTATAAATGAAAGTTGTTGAGTCAGTCTGGGCTCTATTGATTTACCAGTTAAACCACTGGAATTATTACAGGGAACTATTTCAACTTTGTCATCCAGGACCATGTCCTTATTCCTCACCTGATACCACTTTTCCTCTTGGGTGCGTTTTATCCAGCAATGGAATGATTTTCTCAGCAATACCCCCCTGGAAAAGAAAGATGCAGTTCCAGAAAAATCAGTAACATATAACAGAGCTGTAGAGTTCTTGGCATTTTGGTGTTAGTAAAGTATAATTAACTCAAGTATTAATTGCTTCTAATACTTGCTTGCTTTCAGTGGAAAAAAAAGGAAATTGTTCCTAGATTTTTCCATTAACTGATTGCATTGCAAATTTGAAGCAACTGCGCGCATTTCCCAAGGACCCACAGTATCTACAATGGCTGAAGGTTGAATGGGTCAAGAGCAGCAAAAGCAGCCTCTCTGTCAGAGAGGTCAAATGCAATCAGAGCCTGGCCAGAAAGAAATCTGAGAACATACAAAACTTTACAAACAGCAAACAAAATCCCCTGGTCCAAAAATAAAAGCAAAATACTACAGATGTTGGAATCCGAAACGAAAACAGTAAATGCCAGTGAAGCTCAGCAGGTCTAGCACCATCTGCCTGATCTACTGAATATATTTTCTGTGTTAATTACTAGTCAAGCTAGCTATTCGCACATATATGTGCTGTCATGTGCATCACAATACAGTGACTGCCAGTTCCACATGTACAAGACTGGAAGAGGCAAAATGTCAGATTACAAATACAGATGAGTTCTGGAAATAAAAATGGAACATTTCTGAAATACTTTGGCAAAGAAAACCAGTCCAGGAGATCATCGTGGCCATAATTAAGTAAAACATTACCTGCCACTTGTACAAGATGATCCACACTCAAGTCAGAAACAGGTTTGAAGGGAAAAAAAACAGCAAACACTGAAAGTAATATCAGTTAGAAAGTCATACAGCATAGAAACAGACCCTTCAGTCCACTAGTACATGCCGACTATGTTCCCAAACTAAACCAGTCCCACTTGGCTGCGTTTGGCCATATCTCTCCAAACCTTTCCTATTCATGTACTTATACAAATGTCTTTAAAATGCTGTAACTGTACCAACAACAATCACTTCCTCTCCCAGTTCATTCCACTCACAAACCATTCTTGTTTAAAAAAAAAAAAAAAATTAAAAAAAAAACTTGCCCCTCAGGTCCTTTTTAAAACCTTCTCCTCTCACCTCAAAAATAGGACCCTGAGTTTTGAACTCCCCCACCCTAGGAAAAAGACCCTTGCTATAGATGTGCACAAAGATACAGAGCTCATATTTCACATTACTGGCCTTTCACTTGAAAGGTTGCTGACTTGAAACGTCAACACTATTTGACTCTTCATATTAACTGACCTGCCAAGCATTTCCAGCATGTGCTTTTCTCCCCATATCTCTAGCATCCACAGTGTTTTGGTTCTGTGCAGGTTTGAAGGAAGGTAACAAACCAGCTCACAAACTAATAGCTCATTTCAGACATTGTGGGTGCCTGAACCCTGGGATCAGGCACCTTCAGTTTCTGTTGCCATCAGGTGGTTGGCCTAAACTTTCAAATTGGTGTATCTTAGAAGCCTAAGGACCACTTTCATGACAGCATCCAGACGCTGTCAACTTAGAAGCTGTCATCAGATGTCAAACTGGTCATCCAACTGTGCAATCACATGGTTTTATGCAGCAGCATTCTATATCTGAACAGATATGAGCCATCAGAAAGACATTCAGGTCCAAGCGTCTGACACACAAAAATGTGACTAATCAGTTTTGAGATACTCAATCACAGGAACTGACTATAGATTTCTGAATCAAAACTCTGTGGAATGCTAGGTGCACGTTTAGGAGATTTAAGGCAAGGTATGTGCACAAAAATAGGAGCATATCAGCCTTAGAACAAAGGATAAATTTCACTTTTCTGTGACATCTGATTATTGAAAGTCAGGAAACTGAACAGTTAACCATTCTCAGATTACAAGAATACCTGAAATGGTTTTGGGCTTGTCCTGTCAATGCTCGAAGTTCAAGTTCCTCTTGCTGTTCCAGACGCAATTTCCACTGATTCCAGCACCTTCGCAGCATCTGTCAGAACAAAAAAAATTGAGGGAGCAGAAATGCAGGCTCAGGTCCCAGTACAGCTGTATTTATAGAACTGCACAGTTAAGTGAGCCCAGGTAAAGTGATTGGGGTTTTGTCAGAAACACATTCATCAGCCAATTTAATGTGCAGGTTCACGAATGCATTTTCCATTGTTTTTCACCTGTGAGTTCTGCACATTTTCACTTGAGAAACTCACTTTTGTGTATGGGGGTGGGGAGAGGAGGAAGATTAGTAGTTTGAATTTCATGAACTCCATGGATCTGTTGTGTTTATGTTCTTTGCTTGGAACAGGCTTTCATGAAAACTGAACCATTAGAGGACACTGGATATCAAGGTGCACCCTAGTTAAACCTGAATTCAGACAGACCAAAATCTGGTCTTAGTCTAGGCCTCAAATGTCTCAGCAAATAAGATTCCTAAATTATAATGGCTTCAGCTCCATTAAATGCAATTCACAGAGCCATAGCACCAAACAGCATAAAATGCAGCAGGTTCACGAGGTTGATTCCAGAGTTGAGAGGGTGGTTTATGGGGAGACATTGGGTAGACTGAGACTATACTCATTGCAATTTAGAAGAATGAGGGGGCAACTTATAGAAAGACATAAAATAATGAAGGGAACAGATAAGATAGAAGCAGAAAAGTTGTTTCCACTGGTGGGTGAAACTAGAACCAGCAGGCATGGCCACAAAATAAGGAAGAGCAGATTCAGGACTGCATTGAGGGGGAACTTTTTCACCAAAACAGTTTTGAATCTTTGAAATTCTTTGCCCTGTCAATCGTAAGAGGTACATCGTTGAATTTTTTTTAAGGCACAGATAGATAGATGTTTGAACAGTAAGCGAATTAAGGGTTTTGGTGAGCAAATGGGTAAGTGGAACTGAGTCTACGAAAAGATCAGCGATGATCTTATTGAATGGTGGTGCAGGCTCAACGATCCAGGTGGCTTACTCCTGCTCCTGTTTTTTATGATCTTCAGCAATCATGCTCGAGCCACCTCTCTGGAAGACTAACCCAATTCATTTCACTTCCCTCTCTTTCCCCATTGTCACTTAAAAGCAAAAAAAAAACTTTTCAGAACTATCTAATTTATTTTTGAAAGTTACGCAAGGATCCCCTGCCACACCATTCCAGACCAAAACAACTCACAAAATATAAAATTTCCCCTCTCCCTCCCCCAGTTTCTTTGCCAATTATTTTAAATCGGTGTCTTGTTACTGAAT
Source organism: Ginglymostoma cirratum (assembly GCA_024137785.1). Classification (NCBI taxonomy): domain Eukaryota; kingdom Metazoa; phylum Chordata; class Chondrichthyes; order Orectolobiformes; family Ginglymostomatidae; genus Ginglymostoma; species Ginglymostoma cirratum. Next base: position 3,702,842 of record JAHRHZ010000119.1, on the reverse strand, counting down.
CTATTGCAGTACAATCAGTTTCTTCCCATCCATTCCATCAAGATCTTGCATAATTTCAAACGCCAGAGAGATTAAGAAACGGGAGTTTGAAAACACACAATGAGCAACATTCCAAATTCTTCTTCTCTAAATCAGACAGTCTGGTCACAAGCTTTACAGTGACCAGAGGAAGAAAGTTGTGAATCACATGCAGCAAAAAAAAAAAAAACGAACAAAGACTAACTTACTAGAAATTTACAGTTTACTGCAAAAGGAAATGATTCCTATTTCTTGAAATTTGTATAAAGCAATAAACATTGTAATTTTATCCACCAAGAAAAACTAATCATTCAGCAACTTCAGGAATATTTTGGACATTTGAGTATTCGTGGCGACAGTGGGTCTCTCAGGAGCTTATCTATTTAATCAGTGTAGCTAAAAGGACACATTACAATTGACAGCACATGCTTGGAAATTATTCAGAATGCGCTCCATAATGCCTGGAAGAAAAGGTCATTGTTTGATCCTCACCTGTCATTTTTTCAGAACTTTTGTCTTCCTCTGTAAATTAACAATTTAAGCCGCTTTTAACCCATTACCTTTAACTGATCCTTAGAATTATAGCAGCAACGACACTTTTTTTTTTTAAAAAAGAAATTGTTATATACATAATACTTCCTATAAGGTCACCAACACAAGCTAACATCTCACTTAGATTTTCTTACAAAGCTGCTCATTAGTCACATTTCAACTGTACACTTCAGCCACAAGATGGAAAAGAAGCTGCGGAACTTCAGTGATCTCCCAAACATGGTCAACGCACTGAGGGAAAGATAGTTGGAACTAGCATACTGATCAGGGGAGTTCAACTCCACTAAGACAGGGACAGTTGCACTTTATTCCAATGCCCTGTTATGTTGAAACTTGCAATGCTACAGATCACAGTGTTTTCCAAAGTGCTCTCCATTGTCTCCTGAAAATAAACTTACTCATGCTGAAGCACAATTCCAAAATCACTGTAGCCTTCAGTCAAGTTGTTTCCTCACTTGTGCCAGCAATTGCCAATGGGCAACTGCACTGTGAAAGACATCACACCATGCCAGCTTCTGGTTCAGGAATACTTGAGTATTCTTGGGTGGAGTTATTCCTGGACAACCAGGAATGGGAACTAACTAACCGATCATACCCATTTTCTGAATGAATCTTTACCTTTTTCATCTTGCCTAGGTAAGATCAGTTAATCTCACAAGCTCTTGGCATCAATCTTGAAGCCTCTGATGACAGCTATCAAGAGCTGCAACCTATTTCTCAATAATTACACTCCATAGTTCCACTCCAAATTGCAGACATTAATCATGTGTGCTGAAGTTGCCTTAAAACAAGAGGCATGGACAGACTTATATCTGTTGAAGCCACTGTCTCTTGGAACTACAGTTTCACAATAACTAGCTTGTTAAATACATCTGAATCAATGGAGAAAAACCATGGTGATTCACCTGAAAATGCAGTGTCAAACCACCAGCACGAAATAGAGAACAATAGGCAGCTGAAAATGAGTAACAAAGGTCTACTGAATTGAATGCCACGCCAAATCCAATTCAGACGAACTCCAGAAACAAATACAGATTCTGCAAAACTCAGAAATAAATCAGCTTTTACATGTTCTGCATCATGAAGGTCACAATGAAAATTAGAACAATACAGGGACTAATTGACATATGAGATGGACGAGTTATGTCGTTCTCTTGTTATGAATGACTAATGACAGAAACCAGGCTTTCATGAAGGAATGATTTGTTGGAGAACACATTTGGAGAACTGAAATCTGTCTATAACTGCTTAGACGTGACACAACTATCAAGAAATCAGTTTTAGTCCAGTAACCACTAAATTGCATTATGCACTATCATATGGACACTGTCACTCATGTATGACATCACCTGGGAATTCGTCAATTTCTGATCTAATTAACATTTGTAATATTACTGTGCCACCAGCACATACGATGGCATTGTGCTCAGAGGTTCCTACATGCGCTTTCTGAATGGACTGGGCAGATGAAGCTTCTCTGCCCCCTTCCTCTCCTCCCTCCTAAATGAAGCAGCTACAGATATAATGGATGCATTGATTGACATTTGCCAAAATCTTTGAAGTACCAGAGGATTAGAAAACTGTCAATGTGACACCCCTATTCAAAAAGGGAGAAACACAAAAAAAGGTAAATATAGGCTGATTAGTCAACATCTATTGCTGGAATTACTTATTAAGTAAATAATAACAGCACATTTAGGAAATCATAATCTAATCAAGTAGTGTCAGCATGATTTCATGAAAAGGAAATTTAACTGACTAATTCATTTGTTTTTTGAAGAAGTCTCAGCCAGAGTAAAAACAGCGGAACAAGTTGAAATGTTATCATGGACTTTAAGAAGATGTTCGATAAGGTACCTCACAAAATGTTATGTCGTAAGATAAGAGACAATGGTGTCAGAGTTAATATACTTGCATGGATAGAGAATTGGGCTAATGAACAGGAAACAGTGAATGAGGATAAGGGGTTCTTTTTCACATTGGCAACCTATAAACCAGTGGGGTTCCAAAGGGATCAGGGCTGGGACCACAACTATTTACAATGTATACTAATGACTTGGAGGAAGAAAGCAAAAGTACTGCAGCCACATTTGCAGATGACACAAAAGTAGGTGGAATGGCAAATTGCAAGAGGGATAAGAACAGTTCACAGAAAGATATTGATAGATTAAGTAATTTGGGCAAAAGTTGGCAAATGGAGTATAATGTGACAAATGTGAATTTTGGAAAAGAGAACAATGGAGCAGGGCATTATTGAAATACAGAAAAAACAATCCAGGCATTAAACATGTGTGTACTAGAGGGAATCAAGAGTTATGGGGAAAACAAAGGAAAGTGGACATGAGGAACATCTGATCAGCCATGATCCTATTAAATGACGAAGGAGGCTCGAGGAGCAGAACAATCTACTCCTGTTCCTATTTCTTACAGCTTTATGATCTCTTTCAATAATTTGTCCTGATCTGTGAAACTTGTGCTCATTTTCCCTGCAATGTTATAATGAAGGGGAATGAAAATACTGCACTAATGTTTGGGACAAAGTTTTCTGTGCAGAAGCTTTGAAATCAGGACACAATCCTTCAGCCGTGCAACACCACATGCTGCAGATTTAGGCAAGTTCAAACCATTCTAGAAAGCATCAGACATTTCCAAAACCATAAGAACAGTCAGTAAAGTAAATCAGTCACTACCCTGAAAAAGCTGATAACTCAATCTACTATTTTGATCTAAAATGGAGACCAATATTTCTAAAATCCTTATTATACTTTGACGCGCGCTAAAGCTGTCATTTGTCTCTATTTCTAGTCCTGTCTTATCCATCACTTGCATATAGCTACAGTAACCCTGCTCAAATACTTCAAGAGACAATAACCATGATAATTAAGGATCAACTTTCCCAAATAATATTATTCGCAGAAGAGGAGTCCTTTATTTCATATTGCTTATAGAAGAATGCATCAGGTTTAATCGATCAAATAATCGCTCACGTTGATTGAAATATTTTTTCCCCACATGTACTCAATTGCACTGCAGATAAAGAAGAAATTCTTACCCAAACATGGACCTGTCGGTATGCCAAATTACTCAACATCTGTTTCTGTCGAACACTTCTCACATTGAACCTCAGAGCTGTAATACTTGATTGCTGGTAAAAGATAATTTAAAAAAAAATAATAACATGGAACAAAAAAAAAAAAAGGCCTCCCAACATTTCTCCCTATGAGCGAGGCTACTGGAATATAGACATGAGGTGTGGTGGCTGGGAGTTCAAAGAACAAAAGAGGTTCAATTCTCCCTCACAGTTCAACTCAGTGGTTTCTACTAGGGGTAGGAGACAGAATTCCACTCAGTACTTCCGGATCAAAGAATAGTCCCACCACAACTTCATGCTTATTTAATTGAGTTGCAGAGCATTCAATCAGTCCAGTGCTCCAAGACACTGAATATCAAAGGAAGATGCAGACAACAGAGACACTAACTCGCTCATTGAACAAAACAATCATACACTAAAAGAACAGGACAAGCCTAACAGCAATTCGTGTATGCAAGCACTATTGCTGATGACTTACCAGCAGATGGTGGTGGTAGTGTTCATCTGCCAATTTGCACAGGTTGGTCTTTTCCACAGCAAGTGAAATGTCTGGATTGAAGTTAAGGCATTCAGAGTTGACAAGCAATTTAGTAAACATTAGAGATCAGCAAACAGTACAAAAGGGATTTTTTTTTTTTAAAAAATGGACAGAAATGGCAAGGGAATATAAATATATTCCAAGACAGAAACGCAGAGTTTGAAAGCAAAACTAAATCCAGATGTTTCTGTTATCAGCATTGTTCAATACGTTATGCTCAAGTCAAATGGCATTAGACCACGGGCCATAAGAAATAGGAAAAGGAGTGATCCGTTTGGCCCCTCTAGCCTGCTCCACCGTTCAGTAGGATCATGGCTGATCCAACATTCCTCACATCCACTTTCCTGCCCTTTGACCATAAGCTGTGAATCTCCTACTCATCAAGAGTCTATCCATCTCAATGGTAAATATAGACAAGGATTCTGCTCACAGGTCACTATGACAAAGAGTTCCAAAGACGCGCAACCCTGAAAGAAGACTTTCTTGCTCATCTGAGTCCTAAATTGTCACCCCTTTATTCTGACACGATGTCCTCTGATCCTAGACTGTCCCATGAGGGGAAACATCCTCTCAGCATTTACCTTATCAAACCCCTTAAGAGTCTTATATGTTTCAATGAGATTAGCTCTCATTCTAAATTCCAATGAGTAGAGTCCTAACCTGTTTAGCCTTTGTTCATAAGACAATCCCTCCACACCAGGGATCATCCCAGGGAACCTTCTCTACCTCCAATGAAATACCTTTTCTTAAATAAAAAGACAAGAAGTGCTCACAGCATTCCAGATATGATCTCACCAGCACCTTGTACAGTTGCAGTAAGACTTCCCCATTTTTATACTCCAACCCTATTGAAATAAGGGCCCATTTCTGAAGAAGGGTCTAGGCCCGATACGTCAGCTTTCCTGCTCCTCTGATGCTGCTTGGCCTGCTGTGTTCATCTAGCTCTACACCTTGTTATCTCTGATATTCCATGAGCCTTCCTGATTACCTGCTGCACCTTTGTGCTAGTTTTGTGTGTTTTATGCACAAATTGCCCCAAGTTCCTTTGTGGTGCAGTTTTTTTCCCCATTTAAATAATTCTCTTCTTTTGCTTTCCCTTCACATTCCCTTCACAATGAACAACTTCACATTTTCCCCACATTATACTCCATTTGCCAACATTTTTCCCTTTTACTGTACATATCAATATCTCTGTGAACTGTTTGTGTTCCTCTACAACTGCCTTTTCACCTATTTTTGTGTTGTCAGCAAATTTGGATATAGTACATGTGTTTTCTTCCTCCAAGTCATTAATATATATTGTAAACAGTTGCTGTTGCAGCATTGATTCTTTTGAAAACCCAGTGGTTACAGGCCACCAACCTGAAAAGGTATCACTCACTGTTTCCTGTCCAGTAGCCAATTCTCTATCCACGCCCATATACCACCTCCAGCACCTTTGTTTCTCTCACGGCTTAACATTTTGAGGTAACTTGTCGAGTGCTTTCTGGATGTCCAACTACAATACATATAATGGATTTCCTCTATCGACGATGGTTGACTTCCTTAAAGTACTAATAATTTAGTGAGACATTATTTCCTTTTCATGAAGCCATGCTGACTCTGATTAGATTATGATTTTCCAAACGTTCTGCTATTTCTTCTTTAATAATTGATTCCAATACTTGTCCAACAATAGATTACAGAAACGGGGCGCTGTTAAAAAGGTGGCATTGTCCATTCCTTCCTTGACAGTACAGCACTGCAGAGGTCTTCATGGGAGTGTCGTCATGTCTCATTGAGGCAGCTCACTGGAAATCAAGCCCTGCCATTCCTGGAGTCATCACAAAAGTTAAAGATTTTAAACTGTACGCTAAGGTTCTCCCAATATACCTATCTTCCAAACCAGGCTGCTGGAAAGCACACACCAGGTTTCTGTACTGAACAAAAAATTATTATTTATTGTAAGCAACTAGACTCTAGCTACAAGTAAACAATTACAAACTGTTGGCATATAACTATACGAATTAAAATTCTAATCTTTTACATATACAGACAAAAACAATGGATATTACAGATAGAGGGAAGGACTAGGAAGGCAGCTCAGTGCTTCCTCACATGATTCTTGCGCTATTCAGAACGCTGCTTCCTGATCATCCTTTTCCAGATGCTTTCACCTGCTTGCAAGTGGCACAGGGTGGCTCATTCATTTACCAAAGGTTTATGACTTATTAATTAACATTCACAGCCTGCAGCAACTGCTGAAGGAAAGATAAACTGTTTCCCTTCAGGCTTAAAGCCGTTTTTACTGCAGACAAAGGATAGAACTCCTGAGCTGGTCTGATATCTTCCCTGTATCTAGTGCACAAACCAAAATTGTTCAGCTATTTGAGAATCAATCACACAACTGTTAGCAAGCAGCAAGCCTTTGTCATCAATAACTGGTCTTCAATCCAAAGATCAATAATCTATTTGTACCAAACAAAGCTCCATCAAGACACAAGCCGTTCCAGTTCTTCTGCAACAACACCATGACCACTGCTCAAAGCTGTGATTACCTGCTTTCAAAATGTGCAGAAATACTACCCTAATCCTTGCTTTTAAAACTGTTTTATTCTCATTTCACTCTACAATTAAAAATAAAGAAGACTATAAAGATACAGTCTTAACACCGTATGCTCCACAAATTGGAAAGGTTGGACTCTGATTTGTTGGTCTAAATGGTCCTTTGTAACGCACCAAGACTAATAAGGTTCAAGTTGTGGTTTCAGAGTGAAAGATACAGAGACTCCAGCGGGTAAAGGCCCTCCGCAAAGTGCTCCTCCTGCCCAGTTCACTGAGGTGATCATGTTGTGCACGGATGCTCCTTTGAAGACACCAGGCCGAACGCCATGAGGAGAAGTATCGCTGAACAACACAATGCTCATACTTCTGTCCAGCCAATCCTGTAAGGCAGAAAATGCAAGAGTGGAAACTAGGCAATCATGAACATTTAGCAGTTTAAGAGAGTTGGGAAGGTGAAAGGGCAGTGAAGTTTGGGGTTGAGGGGGGTGTCAATGCTTGAGATCTTTGATCTCAGTCTCTCTTCACCACTTCCTCTCACCCACCACTGTCTTCCCATTTCAAACACCTCTGATTTTAACCAGTTACCCTCCTTCCCAGAAGCAATTTAATTATTAAAATGTTTTAAACACCTCAACCAGATCGTCTCTCAATCTCCTCTACTGAAGGAAATGCATGTTTCTGGAAGTTGTCGTCATAATTTGACTCTCTAAGCCCCTATATCATTCTGGTGAATTTGTGAGGCACCTCCTCCAAGGCCAACCTGTGCATCTTGTACAGGGCATGCAGCGTATTAATTTGCCGACAGGGAGTTTATGAATTTGCTGAGCTGGAAGAACATAATGCTGATACAGTCCCTGATTCAGCACCACCAGTCCTTGCTCAACTAACATAAACAATAAACAAGTGAACCATTTTTCCAAATCACCTCTGCTCCTCTTGACTCTAAACTGGCTCAGTGATGTCAAACTGCTCATCTGACATCCAGTCTTGGATAAGTCCCAACTTACTCCAGCTATACACCGGGAAGATCAAAGTTACTGGTTTGACACTACCTCTTCTGCAGCACAAAGTCTGTTTTCTTGTCAGATGCCCACCCTCTCCCTAGTTCAATCAAATTCTTTGTAACCTCAGCAGTGTGTTTGATACTGAGCTGAACTTCAAGCTCCATTACACAGACTGTCGATTTCAAGCACAACAACACACCCTGTTCCCTGTTAAAATCTGTAACTGTAAATTCCAAACTTGAATGCTCTCCTCACCGGCCCGTCAACCTCTCCTCACAGTATTCCTACGCACAGCTCCACAGCAACATTAAGTTAAAATCCTTACCTTCTAATCACTCCACATAAAGCTGAGTATCATCTTTATAACCTCCTCTCATTATATAGCCTCAAAACCCCAGCAGAAATTATTTGGCTATTTGCCCCTGATCTCTTATAAACCCTACCATCCATCAACAGCAGTAGAACTTCAACCTCTTTACTCTATTGCGGTCCTTTAAGAATCTCTTAAAAACCACTAAGCTTTCCTGCTCCCTTCTCAAGTCTGCAAACACAAGACAGCCTGGAGCTAAGCTTGGAGGTGAATGAGAAATAAAGACACAGAGCTTCTCTCCTTGACAGTGAGCTTACTGACTTCTACAGATTACACAGTTCTCCTCCATACAACCCAAACCCAAGTCCAACTGTTCTCTCTATAAATTTTTTTTTTTTTTATTTTAAAACTTGAGTTGTTTTGACATGTTATATCACACCTCCAAGGCCATTATATGCTGAGGTGGGATTGAACCTCAGTCTTCTGGCTCAGAGGTAGGTACATTGCCACTGTGCCACAAGACCCTCACTGTTCCCTTTTTATACACACACACACACACACACAATTTTAACCTTAATTATTTGATATTAACACCCATTATCTGTTTAGTAAATTCATTTGAAATGAATAATAAAAGCAAAATTATGCAAATGCTAGGAATCTGAAATAAAAGCAGAAATTGCTAGAGAAACTCAGCAGGTCTAGCAGCATTTATGAAGTTGGAAACAGAGTTAACGTTTTGAGTCCTGTAAGACTTCTCTTCATAATCTGAAAAGGTGTTCTGAAGAATTATTATACTGGAATCAAAACATTATCTCCGTTTCTTTCTCCACAGATGCTGTCAGACCTGCTGAGTTTCTGCAGTATTTATCATTTTTACTTCATTTGACATGAACATGACAAAGTCTCACTATACACGACTGGTACTGATTGGTCCTGGAAATTAATTGTCACACATGTAAGTTTTAAGTCTGAACAGTAAAGATATGATCCGTCATAAAGCAGAGGTTCAGGAAGCCTTACAGGCCTTGGAGTTCAAGTCTGCATCCCAGAAACTTACTGTATTGACACCTCTTATCCCTGCAAACTTGGACATATACACGCCAGGCCATCAGTGATCGCTGCATGCAACGGTGCTGGTATATTTGCTGCGCTTGGCCATCCCTCTCTCGCTCTTGCTGCAACAAATGCAACAACGCATTCCACTGAAGCCAAGCCTGCACACAAAACAAAAGATACCAGTTAACTGAAAGCGTACATAACAGCAATTGTATTCCAGAACTGAAATCACCTTGTACCGAATCGCAACAGATATTTTAGCAAGTATCACATATTGATATTTAAAACTGCTGGTCAAAGATGTAGAAATAAACAAATCAAACATTAGTCAGCATCTGAAAAATGCTCATCCTAACAATATTTTCCAGGTGAAAGACTTGTAGATGTGCTAACCTCAGGGAGACTAACAGCAGGTGCATAATTAGTTTCACCAGTTCAGGCCCAAAAAGTGAAAAACCAAGGTTTCAGGGCACTGCCCAGTGACTCCTGCTGGCAACTGCACATGCCAATGTCAGCATGGGAGAAGACCGGACTTGTCTTCAACATCAAATAGCCTGACAACATTCACTGCCAAGTCCCAGGCATGCAGCGTAGACACAGAGATTATGAACCTTACAGTTATCTTCAAGATTGCAATACGATAAGCAGCAAAGTTATCAGGTGGAGGTGTGCGTGGAAAAGAATCTTAAGCAGCAATGATGATGATAAATGTTCTTATCTTCATTAGGGGTTCTTAAGTATTCTATCCCACTCTGCTTCCATTATTTTGACCAGTTTCATTAGCGAACAGCTAAGCTGTTCAGTGGACAATAGGTAACAGAACATAGTGCCATAATCAGATGCACACGGCTGCCACCTGCTGGTTGAACACATTATCATTGTGTGCAAGGAGCAGTCCAGCTTTCAGTCATCTAGTCACATGAACAATGAGTCAAGAAAACTGTGTAGCAATTACAGAACAAAAATAAATAAATTTTGATCACAACCACTATTTAAATTCATGATTGTTTTATGTAGCTATAAAACAAATGTATGATCTGCTTTCGAAATGCAACTGTCCTAAAAGCTGTGTAACATTTTATTATTTCCTTCCCAATTTTTGGCGTTTTCCCCCTCAGCTGACTGAAGAGGCCACCCTCTGGGTGCCATCTATTACCTCAGCAGGTTTCCATGCTTCATGCCTGGTGTGCTAAGATTTAGATTTGGGACTCTGCTGTTACATAAGACTTTTGGTGAAATTGACATAAATGCAGCTCTTGGAATTAAATACAATGCTGGAACATTCAGACTGAAAAACATTAAGAGCTGGAAAGCTTAGAGAATTAAGACAGTCTGAAATAGTGTGCTTCGGGCAACAAAATTAGCTTGGGGTCAAAGGAACATTCACAGCTATTCAAGGGAAGGATGTTTTCTTTCATGTAAGCCCAACAATGTAGAAAAAAAAAAAAAAAAAAATTCATACTTGTGTGAGTGGGGTTAGTTGGTCTAGCTGGCTTATCTATTGTTGAACTTCTGAATGGGGGAAAAAGTCACACACCTTATCCTTTCAGTTGCTGTGAATACACAGGTGCGTAGAGAACAAAAGACATTGGGCAGACTGGCTGTTAAGCCCAAACCCAGGCCTACAGCTAGAAACTCAATTACATTTCTGTGACAAATTGCCCAGTTTTGCCTTTTTAGAAAATCATATTCTGTGCCTCAAAGAACACACATGATATTTCGGACAATCCTATGCAAAACAAAATGAAATTCACTGGGCAGCCATTTTGTTCATTTAAAGTCCTCTGTGTTCTTATTCCATGGCAATGCATTGGTATTCCAACAAAAAGGATTTCATTTTAAAGGAACAGCTCACCCTGATGGCTCAGCAAACAAACTGCATCATACATTGCAGAACAAGAGATTCTCTTGATGTGAATTACATGTGGGTTGCTATCAGTCTCCTCAACAGCAGCCAGTTGCATGAGGGAAATTATTCAGACAAGTTTATCACTTGCAGTGTCTGAAGGGGATAGAATCAGCCAAAATGTCCTCTGTGGCTCTCATGTTGATATCCACTCTCGATATGTATCTAGTATAACCACTGGTTAATGCCAGTGGAACTGTACTTCAAGAATTGGTTGCAAGAGAAAAATATGACTACAAATGGACATAGAATATTCTGCAATATCCACACAATTTTCAAACTTTCAAGATTCAAGATCTTCAGCATTACAAATATGGGTAGAAATAACCAGATGTATATAACGTGCATCTCAAACAAAGAAGAGAACATAGGAAACACACTTTCCAAAAGCTTTACTGTGCAAATCATGGTGATACACGAAAAATATATCCTCATACCTACCCTGTGCTGCAAGGTTTTGGCCCAATGCTGCATTGCCAAGCCATCCATTTTGCGATTTCTTTCTTTTCTCCCCAGTTGTTTGGTCCAAATGGACCAGGCAGCCCTGGCAAGAAACAGTATTGGTTACAATTGTAAAGTTTATCAGTTAATATCTGATCAACACAGGCTGGTCAGACATTAAAGCCTATATTAACTTTCGAAAGAAGCATGAATAACAGGATCTGTTGAAAATTCAGGAGAGCTGTCAAAGTAATAAGTCTGTACTGATCGAGTACTTTAAATATCCAGAAGTCACCCCAGCTATAACCTGAATGGTGATTGACAAAAGGTTCAATAATGCAATACTGATCTGAGGAACAAGAATCAAATAGGGGCAAAAGTGAACACAAATGTCAGAAACCGTCAGTCATGCTTTTGATACCTCCAAACTCAATGATACGAAAAGCTTTCCCGAACAGTACAAATTATAGAATAGTCCAATACAGAAGGAGATCCAATGAGGCTGCTCCATCTTTATTAAACAGTAATCCAGTTAATTCCACTTTCCATGGCTTTCTGCATGTTTCTAAATTTGCTTTTTCAAGTACATATCTAATTCACGTTTGTAACTTACATTTGAACCCACTTCAAGATGCATCCATTTCCGGCAGTGCATTCCAAATCAAACCATTCATTGCACAAAGTTTTCACTCATTTTGCATTAAGTTTTTTGGCCAATTAGCTTAAATTTGTGTACTTTTGTATTCCATCCTTCAGCAACTGAAAACAGTTGCTCCTTACTTAGATTATTTAAACCCTTCAAATTTGCCGTATCCTGAATCGTCAGGGGAGGCGTTGGCCTAGTGGTATTATCACTGGACTGTTATTCCCGAGACTCAGGTAACATTCTGAGGACCCAGGTTCGAATCTTGACATGGCAGATGGTGGAATTTGAATTCAATAAATATCTGGAGTCAAGAATCTAATGATGACCATCAATCCATCGTGAATTGTTGGAAAAACCCATCTGGTTCATTAATGTCCTTTAAGGAAGGAAACTGCCATCATTACTTGGTCTGGCCTACATGTGACTCCAGACCCACAGCAATGTGGTTGACTCTTAACTGCCCTCTGGGCAAATAGGGATGGGCAATAGATGCTGCCTAACCAGCAATGCCCTCATTTCGTGAATGAATAAAGAAAACTACACCTACACTAGCTGATCAACACGTCATATTTAAAGTTCACATTTTTGCTCCTCCCAGGTCATTGAATCAGAATCATTACAATTCAAATAGAGGTCATTTAGCCCATCGAGTCTGCACCGACCCTTCAAACAGCATCCTGTGCAGACACATCGCCATCGCCATCACCTCCCCCATCCCTATGACCCTATATTTACTATGGGTAATTCATCCAGCCTGCACAACCTTGGACACTATGGGACAATTTAACATAGCCAAGCCACCTAACATGCACATCAGACTGTGGGAGGAAACCAGTGCACCCTACAGAAACCCAAGTAGACACGGGAGAATGTACAAACTCTACAGTCTGCAGTCACCGAAGGCTGGAATCAAACCCAAGTCACTGACGCTGTGAGACATCAATGCTAACCACTGTCACCATGCCAGCCTCTCATCCTGCTGACTCCAATTTTGGGAGAGAGGGCGGCATAATAGCTACGTCACATGTTTAGCAATCCAGAGGCTAAAGCAAATGCCATCCAGGCAGTTGGCCAAGTTTCAAGTGAATTAATTAAAGCTGGAATTGAAAGCTCTTCCCATTAATGGTGAAAACTATCACAAATTGTTTTAAAAGCCCATATGGTTGACTAATGTCCTTTAGAGAAGGAATTCTGCCATTTTTACCTGGCCTAGCCTACATGTGTTGACTCCACATATTAATTCAGTTGACTCTCAATTGCTTCCAAGGGCAATTAGAAATGGTCAACAAACGCTAACCCATGTCCCATGAAAGAATACGAAAGCAACTTTCTCCAATCCAACAATCCTCTGATAACTCTGCATTCCTCAATCATTGCACCACTTGCAACATACTACAATCCACCACAGTTCTATCAGCTGTTCAGGTCTTAAGTTTCCACATTCACCTTCCTAAACCTCTTCACACTTTTCTTTCAGATGCTCCTTAAAGCCTATTTCTTTCTGCCAAACTGGTGCTAACTGCTTTATGAAAATCTTGTTGTGTCTCACTATACTGTGTGTAACACCCTGGTTTGTATTACTACATTCTGTTGCTAGAGAAATGCTACTTGTAATTAAGCACATTCAGGATATGACAAAATTCGGCATGTAACCAGAATGAACAAAAAAAATCCATGTCAGAATCAAAACTGGAATTACAAGGGCACAAATACAAAATAGTAAGAATGTACTTTGGTTAATTGGACAGAAATATAAACAAAATTTAAATTATGATGCTGGAACAGCACATAGCAAGCCTTATACCAAGTGTCAAGGTGCTGGAGAGTTATAATTTGGATTTGATTCTTGTGTAAACTGTTAAATCCAGCTCCCAAGGGTATCTGACCTAGTACATGTGTACATAAATGCATTTGACCTTTGGTATATCTTCATTGATGCTGATACTGACTGGTCAAAGCAAATTCTTCTAATGTCACTCTGACATTAGCCATAAAACAGATGTAAAATTTGACAGAAATAATTGAAGTTGTTGGCTTGCACTTACTGAAGAGTTGCTTTCACACGGAACTCATCAGCCTCAAACTGCATCATGCGTTTGGTTTTCCGGATCTTTACGTACAATGTCCAGTGAATCCAGAACTTCCGAAACAATTGTGTACTAGCTAAAGGAAACATAAAAGAACATCAGTGGATAATCTCAAATTTAACCAGGATAGTTGCAGGCTATAGCTGCTGAAACTCTCTTTCATTTAGGATGAGCATCCTGTAACAGCTGACAAGAGCAGATGGGCAGGTGGCCCACAGTTAGATGAATTTTGTTTTACGCGTACCTCATCTTGAAGAGACTTCACCCTTAAGGTTTCCTTAAAGATGAAGTTTCTCTCCCCCAAAGACAGCATATTCATTGATTTTGCGAAGGAGAACATTACAAAACATTTGGCTGAAATATTACAGAATTTACAAAAAAATTCAACTTGTTCCAGTACAACATATTCCACTTCATTTGATTCCAATAGTCCTAATTTTGACTAAATATGCAGTCCGAGGGCAAAACAGTTCAAATTGAAAATACAATCGATATAGAATTATTCGTGATACACCATGTTCCACTCTGAAGTACCTCAATACATTTTGAATCCTCAGAATTGACATATGCCTTCTTTGTAATGCACACATCCCAAGGGGTAGTACAGTTTCTAGACCTTCATTGTATTACAATTGAAAGGTCCTCGCCAGCAACTGTGACCCATTCAACATCTGCAGCCATTGCCCCGAACTTTACTGTGTTGAAACCATCACTATATTTCTTTAATTTTTCTCAGCTTTGGTTTGATACTGCATTGTAGTCGAGAAGTGAGCATTAAACTTTGAACACCAATTCATTTCAAAACAAAGGGACACGACAGCATCCTGGAATTTCCACATGGAACAGAGTATGCGCTGCACAGAATTGAGATTCCCTGCCACACACAAACGTTGTTTATATCATCTCCATGCTTTTAATGGCTGCTACTGCATGCCAGAGAGATTGATTGGCTTTAGTTAATAGTTGTGACATTATTAGGAAGGTGCTCGGAGTGAAATGACTAAGACTTAACTTTCTGTCACGGACTTATTTCTCGTTTACCAAGCTAACATGTGAACCTCATTCTTAAATACATTTCCATAATGAGGCAGGTAGCAAGATGGCATTTTTGGTAGACTAACGGCAGAGTGGCACAACCAAGGCAACCACTTATTGATATCAGTATTTAGATGTGATTCTAGCCTGAGGTTGCAATAATATTTCATCCTCAGTAACAGCAAGTGCCATTAGCCTCCACACTATTTTGAATGCATATTCTGGTCTGTGAGCCAACTGTAAGTGTAGACTGGTGTAGCTCTGCACCTTGTAATCTCTGTAAGTGTAGACTGGTGTTTTAATCAGTCAATTTTTTTAATTGGCCACCAAATTACTCAAAAGTGACACAGCTAGAAGTCTGAGATACCAAGGTGTAGAGCTGGATGAACACAGCAGGCCAAGCAGCATCAGAGGAGCAGGAAGGCTGACGTTTTGGGCCTCGACCCTTCTTCAGAAATCTGTGTTCATCCAGCTCTACACCTTGGTATCTCAGATTCTCCAGCATCTGAAATTCCTACTATCTCTGAAACAGCTAGAAGTCTGCAAGAGTCGTTTGATCAACTCCGTGGACTGGAATTCTGGTTAGGTTCAGTTCAGGTCAAGCCAGCATTAAATACCATCTAAAAATTGAAGATAATCAAGACTTCCCCATCAATTACAATATAGGCATCTTCTTCTCATACCGTGTGAAATCGCCTTTGCAAATTTTGTTTTCTTCATCTGCTGCTGAAAGATGTACATGTGCCAGGCTCTCCATGTCCGATTGTACATATGATATCTGTTATGGGCAGGAATGTGAAAATTACAGAAACAGAATACAACTTCAATCTGATTCCAGAGCATAAGAAATATGAGTACACCATATGGAGTATAGAGGCTATGCTCCTTCACCATTTAATACAACCATGGATGATCTTGGGCTTCAGATTCACTTTGCTGCCCATTCTCCAAATCCCTAGATTTCCTGACAGACCATAAGACCATAAGACATAGGAGTGGAAGTAAGGCCATTCGGCCCATCGAGTCCACTCCGCCATTTAATCATGGCTGATGGGCATTTCAACTCCACTTACCCGCACTCTCCCCGTAGCCCTTGATTCCTTGCGAGATCAAGAATTTATCAATCTCTGCCTTGAAGACATTCAACGTCCCGGCCTCCACTGCGCTCCGTGGCAATGAATTCCACAGGCCCACCACTCTCTGGCTGAAGAAATGTCTCCTCATTTCCATTCTAAATCGACCCCCTCTAATTCTAAGGCTGTGCCCACGGGTCCTAGTATCCCCACCTAACGGAAACAACTTCCCATTGACCAAAAATCTGAGAGGATGGATTTCACAACCAATTCTCTCACTAACACATGGCCTTGCATTAAAATCCCACTCTGACTCATTCTGCAGTACAGCTTCAGGCATTATTTGCACTTTTCTATCGTACAACGCAAAAATTTCCATGCATGAGCACAGATTAATTAGCTGTTTCATTATGGGGTATTAAATTCAAACAGAAATCCTGTGCTTTTCCAAAACCCTCAAGCATTTCCAAAAACCATAGCTCCATTCTCTCAAAATTTCCTACCCTGACCTGGGGCAGAGTGGTTCGTGTGACCCATGAGAACATGAGAACAGCTATCTGTTATTCAGTACCCAGAAATCCCTCAGGTAGTGCGGACACATGGGAACTGAACAGAACAGAACTGGTGATGCGACTGTTATTCTTCTGTCATTTTGTTGAGGTATTGGGACTGATGTTTAGCTTGTGCCAGACTGTGAAGCAGAAACAAGAAAAAAGGTTACCTATAGTGACAGTCTGCACGAACCATCAGTTTCCATTCTATTCGCACAGTCCACCATTGCTCCTTCCATTTGCGAAATGCTTTTTGCAATGTGGCATGACAGTAATGGGACCTGGCAAAAAGAACAGCGTGCCTTTTGAAACAGTCATCTCATCTCTTAACAGCTGATTGAGGTTTCTGCCAAGAATGCTTACTAAAAGCGAAGTGTGACCTCAACACAACCTTTTATAAAAGGTAGCAGGATATCCCAACTGCTTTATTCCAACTTGCATGCAATAAAGGCTGACCTATCATTTGCCTTTTTAAGTGTTTCTCTCGCAAAGCAAACCTGTGTTTTACGTGCAAATTTAAAGCTTTGTTAAATTGCATTGGCATTTGGAATAATTCGTGAATCCATACCTCATTGCTCTTTTACCCCAATCAGACTGTTATGTTTCAAAGATTATCAGGCATTCTAAATAAAATGTGCCATCTCATACTTTAACTACATAATTCATGGACCATTTACCCATATATTCTACAATTAATATCAACATTATTAACATCTAACATGAAAGCAGTATGTTACAGTTGCTGGAAATCGGGAGTAAAAATATGAAATGCTGCAGGAACGCAGCAGGTGGGGGGAGGAGGGGAGGAAGGGGAAGGTGGACAGAGGAGGTGGTGGTGGGGGAGCAGTCATCGCAGCTCTCTCATCATGCACCCAAGTTTCACAGAAGCATATTGTGCTGTGGAACACGTACCCCAACACGAAGACTGAAATTGCTGATTTGAACTTCTTTGCAAAATCTCAAAATTTTCCTTCAGTATTCTTCGAAGTGATTCATTCATCACATAAAATACCAAAAGCTTAAAGCTACTTCTGTTATGTTCTAACTAAAATTGCAGGAGGAAAAAACATTCCAGCCATTATTTAACTTCACAGAGAACTGCACAAAACAGAAGCAAGTCATTCAAGCCATTGGAACAGGAAAGTTGGCGTTTCGGGTCAGGACCCTACTTCAGAAATGGGGAGGAGCAGGGGGGCTCAGAAATAGAGAGAGGCGGGGTGGGGCTGGGGAAGGTAGGTGGGATGGTGATAGGGGAGTGCAGGTAGGGACTGGTGGGGATTGGTCAGTGAGGTGGGAGTGGCGGATAGGTGGGAGAGAAGATAGACAGATTGTGTCAGGTCAAGGAGGTGGGAATGAGAGGGAGGGTTGGTCATGGGATCAGGCTAGGGGTGGGGAGATTTTGAAACTGGTAAAATCCACATTTAAGCCATCAGGCTATAGGCTCCCAAAGCAGAATATGAGGTGCTGGTCCTCCAGTTTACAGGTGGACTCATCGTGACACTGGAGGAGACCCGGGATGGACATGTCACCGAGCGAGTGGGAGGGGGGAGTTAAGATGTTTCACGAACATAAGGTGTTCTTGTTTGTCGCATACAGAGCACGATGCTGTACGAAATGGTCTCAGTGTCTCGGCTTGGTCTCACCAATGTGGCCTCCTCTAAAAAATCCAACGTATTTAAAATTGCAGGAGGAAAAAAAAACATTAATTCCAGCCATTCTTAAACTTCATAGAGAACTGCACAAAACAGAAACAAATCATTCAATCCATTGGAACAGGACAGTTGGCATTTTGGGTCAGGACCCTACTTCAGAAATGGGGAGGAGGATCTCTCTGCCACCTACAACTGACCCTGCAAGCAAAGATATATTTCCCTCCCCACCCCTATCTGCCTTTCGTAGGGACCGCTCTCTCCGCAACTCCCTCATCCATTCCATACTCCCCACCAACAGCACCACCCCGGCACCTCTCCCTGCAACCGCAGGAAGTGCTACACCTGCCCCTACACCTCCCCCATCACCTCCATTCAAGGCACAAAACAAACCTTCCACATCAGAGATAACAAGGTATAGAGCTGGATGAACACAGCAGGGCAAGCAGCATCGGAGGAGCAGGAAAGCTGACGTTTCGGGCCCAGGCCCTTCTTCAGAAATGGGGGAGGGGAAGGGGATTCTGAAATAAATAGGGAGAGAGGGGGAGGCGGATGTGAATAAAGGTGGATAAAGGAGCAGATAGGTGGAGAGGAGACGCACAGGTCAAGGAGGCGGGGATGGAGCCACTAAAGGTGAGTGTAGGTGGGGAGTTAGGATGGGGGTTGGTCAGTCAAGGGAAGACGGACAGGTCAAGGAGGCAGGGATGAGGCTGGTAGGTAGGAGGAGCAGACAGGTGGGAGAAAGGACAGACATCTCTTCCACATCAGACATGGGTTCACCTGCACACCCATCGACTTCGACTATTGCATCTGCTGCACCCAATGTAGCACTCACCTATCACCATCACACCTCTCTTTATTTCTGAGCTCCCCTCCCCCTCCCCATTTCTGAAGAAGGGTCCCAACCCAAAACGTCAACTTTCCTGTTCCTCTTATGCTGCCTGGCCTGCTGTGTTCCTTCAGCTCCACACTTTGTTATCTCTGACTCGAGCATCTGCAGTTCTTGCTATCTCTTTCAAGCCATTGTTATCTGTGCTTGCTGTTTAGGAGAAAAATGCAGTTAGCTCCACTCCCCAAGATCAATATCCAGAAGCATGCAGACTCCTTGTTGAAATCTCCAGGAGACTCAGAAAGGGGACATTACCGACATACAACTTGTTTCCCCAAATAAAAACAGAAATGCAGGAAACATACAGCAAGTTGAATTTAATGATGAATCCTACATTAAATTTTGCTCACTACATTCTAACAGAATGCTTCAGACAGATGTACAAACTACAGATGAAATTCAGAACCTTCCAAACCCAAAAACAATTGCAACTAGAAGGATAAGGGCAGCAGACATCTGGGAATGCCAACACCTCTAAGTTCCCCTCCAAGTCACTCACAATCCCGACTTGGAAATGTATGGCTGTTCCTTTACTGTCACCGGGTCAAATTACAGGAATTCCTTCTGTAAGGAAATTGAGAGTCAACCGATACAACAAGCGGACTTGCAGTGGTTCAAGAAGGCAGCTCGCCATCACCTTCTCAAGAGCAACTAGGGACAGTCAATAAATGCAGGCTGTCCAGCGACACCCGTGTCTCACGAGTGAATTTTTAAAAAATTTATTTAGGCAACATCAATGCTGCAACTAGCCCTGAAAATGTGGATATTTCTGAAGTTAGGGAGAATATTTTTCTCCCCTAACATCTCAACCACAGAAAACGGAGGTCAAATTTTAACGACATGTCACTCCATTCAACAATAGTTTGCTACTTGAAAGTTTCTGTTTGAGATATGGCAAAATGGTTTCAGTCATAACACCATTCTAAACTCTGCCACTTGAGCTATTTTTGTCATACATCATGACATGCAGTAATTCACATGGCTTCATTACAGGATTAGGATTACTGTTTGCAACTTAATATTATGCATTTGTTTCCCAAAAGACTGAAACCATTTTGCCATATTCTCCCCAACTTCAGAAGTATCCACATGAAGAGATGGAAACAAAGTAAAT
Source organism: Ginglymostoma cirratum (assembly GCA_024137785.1). NCBI lineage: Eukaryota > Metazoa > Chordata > Chondrichthyes > Orectolobiformes > Ginglymostomatidae > Ginglymostoma > Ginglymostoma cirratum. The sequence continues at coordinate 3,682,335 of JAHRHZ010000119.1, read as the reverse complement.
AGTAGCTCACCTAGCTTGGGATGGAAGGATTCTCCCAAATGTCTTCCGTATCCACAAATGCAGAAATTTTCTCGCAAGGTGCCTGGGATAAGAAGACAATGTTACCATTTGGGCAGAAAAATTAAGTCATTGATCTGGGCCACCAAGCATGAAACAATACCTTGAAGCTGGTATAATAAAATGTAAAAAGTTGCTGGGATGCCAGTGTCGAATTTGTGAAGCTTCACGCTCAGAAGGAAGAATTGCTATTTCTTCCCACTCCCCAAAGTGGAGCAGGAAGACAGTGAAATTCAAATCATTTGGCACATTTCTACTGTGTCACTCTCAGCAGACAACAATATTCCACCTGTCTGAGACAAGCTTGTCACACTTCATGGATCCTAGATTTGCTGTTGATACAAAGCTAGATGGAAATATGAGCCGAGAAGAGAACACAGCATCGCTGCAAGGCAATAGAGACAGGGTGGACAATAAACTTACAAATGCAGTGTGACATGGCAAAGCAAGGTTATTCACTTCAGTTGCAAGAGTAGAAAAGTAGAAATTTTCTGAATAGTGTTGAAAGTGGGGAGGGTGCAGGATCAGCAACCTTTCTATTTCTAGGTACTGATATTGATTGTATTTCATAACATATTCCATTCATCCTGGGTAATGTATGTGTTATGTTTGAGGTTTACAGCTGTGCCCTCTGCATAAGATTGATAAACAACACTCCAAATTTGATGCAAATTTTAAAATTTAATTATTTAGTGCACCTTGACAGCTTAAACTCCCAAGGCAATAACAAGTGCATTTTACACCAGAAAACTTTTACATGAGGTAAGCATGATACAATGAAGCAAATCTGAAGCTTTCTGCTGTATTTTTAACATTGATCTACAAAATGAAGAAATTGATTCTGTTTTTCACCATGCATGTTATAAAATCTAAAGACAGTGTGATGAGGGTAGGTGTTTTTATCAAAGCGCTAATCAACCAGAATTTAGAAAGAGATACTTTCTAGGCTAATGCGATGTAGTTAAAATAAGATCCAATTTGTGAATGATAATGCTTTACACAGGATACAATAATTTGTACTATTAAACAGGAACGAGGCGAACACACCTGCCTGAAGAAGTAGTAGCCACATAACCTATTCATTTGTTTATATAGAAATCTGTACACTGGATAAGATTACAATTCAAATTTGGTTAGTGGAATGAACAACAGGGATTGTAGCATGAAAAAAAGACCATTCAGCTCAAAACCCCAACGCACAGATCTAATTTGCTATACTTTAGTCCCTAAGTTATTCAAACTACATCCTTGGATATTTAATGATTTTCAAGCGCTCAAAGAGACCATTAGCCGCTTTTGGTTAGATTCTTAATAACTCTCTTCATCAAAACAATTACATGTCTGCTTGTTACTGATTCAACCAACCAATGGAAATTATATTTCATCAGTTATCTTTCAAACTTACTTGAAACCCATTATACAGTCGTAAAGTTACACAGCATGCAAACAAACCCTTCAGTCCATGCCAATCAGATATCCTAAATTAATCTAGTCCCATTTGGCAGCATTTGGCCCACATCCCTCGAAACCCTCCCTATTCATACACCCATCCGGATGTCTTTTAAATATCGTAATTGTACCTACTTCCACTACTCTGGCAGCTCGTTCCATACACACACCACCCACTGCATGAAAATGTTGCCCCTCTGGTCCCTTTGAAATCTTTCCCCTCTCAGCTTAAACTTGTGCCCTTTAGTTTTGGCCTCCCAAACCCTGCGAAAAAGAACTTGGCTGTTCACCCTATCTATGCCTCATGATTTTAAATTTCTATAAGGTTATGCAAAATTAGGTTTCTCCTTAGCATCTTCTGTTCCAATAAATACAATCTGCATCTTTTTTTTAAATCTGTTATATCTGTTGTAGCTCTTTCCATCTCTAGTATTTTATTGAGCCTTAGCTTTTGACTCAAATATATTTGGTGTAATGGAGTGCCAAAACAAGAACAATAAATATTACCTGACAAAGTTATGTCCACTTCACGTTTATATTTTCTCTGGACTGTGTGCGTCAAAATCACACACCAATTTACACTTTCAGTTCACAGACTGCTGGAAAGTCTGTGGTGTTTTTAAGTCAGTCAGCAACTGGATGCAGCAGGAAAACTAAAAGTTATCTCCTTTCAGAAAATCTGGTTAAAAAGTGAAGGGCCAAGGCCACAGGTCAACAGAAAAGTTGACAAATGTAAATAAAAAGATGCAATTGTCAGATGACAACAAATTTTAAAATTCTGTGGGCTTCAGGAGAAAAGGAAAACAGAAGGCAATAAAGACTCCACAGCATTGAAAAGAACCAGTCACAACTAGTCTTCAATTCAACAGTGTCACTGAAGAGAGAAGAAATTTAACAATAGTGACTGCTGGAGGTTCTTGATTACAATTGGAAGGAATTCAGAAGGCTTGAAGGCAAAAAAATCTCCATTAAAAATTAATTCAGCCTTATTTCACCTGAGGTGAAAAGTTGGCCAGCTTTGAAAAATAATTTCATCTCATTGGTACAAATACTGCAGACTGCGTTTTTTGTACCCGAATAGGGAGGATGAGCCAACTGACCACTGCACTGTGGTATGGGAGACTATTCAAGAGGTGGGGAGCAAAAAGACAAGTGGTAGTTGAAGGGAATTCTATAATTAGGGGGATAGATAGTGTCCTTTGTAAGCAGGATCGAGAGTCTCGCATGGTGTGTTGTCTGCCCAGTGCCAGGCTAAGGGATATCTCTGACCGGCTTGAAAAGATATTGGAGCGGGACAGGGAGGATCCAGTTGTTGTGGTCCACGCCGGAACAAAAAACATAGGCAAGACTATGAAAGAGGACCTGTTCAGAGATTATCAGGAGCTAGGAACCAAATTAAAGGACAGGTCCTCAAGGGTTCTAGTCTCCGGATTACTGCCCGAGCCACGTGCTAATTGGCATTAGGACATGAGAACAATGGAAGTAAACACGTGGCTAATAGAGTGGTGCGGGAAAGAGGGGTTCCTTTTCATGGGGCATTGGCATCAGTATTGGAACAGGAGGGATCTGTACCGTTGGGACGATCTCCACCTGAATCGAGCTGGGACCAATGTTCTAGCGAAAAGGGTAAATAGGCTGGTTAACAGAACTTTAAACTAGAAAGTGGGGGGGGTAAGAGGGGAGAGAAATGGTGAAACTTGCCCCAGTGGGAAACAAAGCAGCAGGTTAGTAGTGGTGGATTCAACGATGTGGAAAAATATGAAAGAAATGACAGGAAAGGAGAACTCAGGAGATGTTATTAGAGTCTCCAGCACAGACACAAATAAGACAGAGTGTTTGTAAAGGGCTAGCAATCAAACTTCAAGCACACTGGATAAACAAATGACAATGAGAAGAGGGACGGTTAATACAGGACTGAAGGCGTTATCTCTGAATGCACGCAGTATAAAGAATAAGGTAAACGAGCTTGTGGCGCAGATCAAAATTGGCAGGTATGACATGGTGGGCATCACGGCGACGTGGCTGCAAGGGGATCAGGATTGGGCACCGAATATACAAGGATATACATCCCATCGAAAAGGTAGGCAGGTGGGCCGAGGGGGTGGGGTTGCCTCATTAGTAAGAAATGAAATTAAATCAATAGGAAGAAACAAAGTAGGGTCAGATGGTGTAAAGTCTGCGCGGGTAGAATTGAGGAACCGCAAAAGGTGAAAACACCATAGTTGGAGTTGCGTACAGGCCTCCAAACAGTAGTCAGGAGCTGGGGCACAAGTCACACCAGCAGATAGAAAAGTTGTGTAAGAAAGGCGAAGTCACAGTGATCATGGGGGATTTCAATATGCAGGTGGACTGGGAAAATCATGTTGGTAGTGGATTGCAAGAAAAGGAGCATGTGGAATGTCTACAAGAGGCTTTTTGGAGCAGCGCGTGGTGGACCCCACAAGGGAACAGGCAATCCTGGATTTAACATTGCGCAATGAGGCAGATTTGATAAGGGGGCTTAACGTGAAGGAACTTTTAGGAGGCAGTGACCATAATATGATAGAATTTACTCTGCAATTTGAGAGGGAGAAGATAGAATGTGACATAACGGTATTACAGCTGAATAAAGGCGACTACAGAGGTATGAGGAAGGAGCTGGGCAGGATTGACTGGAAGAGGATCCTAGCAGGGAAGACAGTGGAATAGCAGTGGCAGGATTTGCTGGGAGTAATTCAGGAGACACAGCAAAAATTCATCCCCAGGAAAAAGCAGCATGGTACAGGGAGGATGAAGCAACCGTGGCTGACTGAGGAAGTCAAGGGTAGCATAAAAGCAAAAGAGAAAGCATAGAATGTGGCGAAGGGCAATGGGAAACCAGAAGATTGGGAAGCTTCCCAAAGACCAACAGAGGGCAACAAAAAAGAAATAAGGGGGGAAAAAGATTAAATATGAGGGTAAGCTAGCCAGTAATATAAATGAAGACTGCAAGTGTTTCTTTAGATATCTAAAAGGGCAAAAGCAAGGCAAAAGTGGACATTGGACCACTGGAAAATGATGCTGGAGAGATAGTAATGGGGAACAAGGAAATGTCTGAGGAAATGAAAAATTACTTTGTGTCAGTCTTCACAGTGGAAGACACGAGTATTATCCCAAAAATTCAAGAGAGGCAGGGGGCAGAGCTAAGTATGGTGGCCATCACCAAGGAGAAGGTTCTAGAAAAACTGATTGGCCTGAAGGTGGATAAATCACCCGGACCAGATGGACTACACCCCAGAGTTCTAAAGGAGATAGCTGAAGAGATAGTGGAAGTGTTAGTGGTGATCTTTCAGGAATCGCTCGAGTCAGGGAGGGTCCCAGAAGACTGGATAATTGCTAACGTGACACCCCTGTTTAAAAAGGGAGTAAGGCAAAAAACAGAAAAATACAGGCCAATTAGCCTAACATCAGTCGTGGGGAAGATTTTGGAGTCCATTGTGAAGAATGAGATTTCCGAATATTTGAAAGTGTATGGTAAAATAGGGCAAAGTCAGCATCGTCTCATCAAGGGAGGTCATGCCTGACAAATCTACTTCCTCAAAGAATTCTAGCAATGAGCAGGGTAGATCAAGGACAGCCAATGTTATCTACCCGAATTTCCAAAAGGCCTTTAGCAAGGTGCCACACAGGAGGTTGCTGAGTAAGATAAGGGCCCACGATGTTAGAGGCAAGATGCTCACATGGCTAGAAGATTGGCTGCCTGGCAGAAAGCAGAGAGTGGGGATAAAAGGGTCTTTCTCAGGATGGCAGCCGGTGACAAGTGGTGTTCCACAAGGATCAGTGTTGGGACCACAACTTTTCACTTTATACATTAATAAGAACATAAGCAGTAGGAGCAGGAGTCGGCCTTCCGGCCCTTCGAGCCTGCTCCGCCATTCAATAAGATCATGGCTGATCTTTTTGTGGACTCGGATCCACTTACCCGCGCTCTCACCGTATCCCTTAATTCCTTTATTGTTCAAAAAAAAAAAAAAAAAAAAAAAAATCTACCTTAGCTTTAAAAACGTTTACTGAAGTAGCGTCAACTACTTCACTGGGCAAGGAATTCCATCGATTAACAACCCTCTGGCTGAAGAAGTTCCTTCTCAATTCAGTCCTAAATCTGTTCCCTCTAATCTTGAGGCTATGCCCTCTTGTCCTAGCTTCACCTGCCAGTGGAAAGATCCTCTCTACTTCTATCTTATCTATTCCCTTCATAATTTTATATGTTTCTATAAAATCCCCCCTCAATGATCTAGATGAAGTAACTATGGGCATTCTGGCTAAGTTTGCAGACGATACAAAGACAGGTGGAGGGACAGGTAGTATTGAGGAGATAGGGAGGCTGCAGAAGGATTTGGACAGGTTAGGAGAGCGGGTAAAGAAGTGGCAGATGGAATACAACGTGGGAAAGCGTGAGGCCATGCACTTTGGCAAGAAGAATAAAAGCATGGACTATTTTCTTAATGGGGAGAAAATTCAAAAGTCTGAAGTGCAGAGTGACTTGGGAGTTCTAGTCCACGATTCTCTCAAGGTAAACTTGCAGGATGAGTCAGTAGTCAGGAAGGAAAATGCAATGTTGGCATTTATTTTGAGAGGACTTGAATATAAAAACAGAAACTTACTACTGAGGCTTTATAAGGCTCTGGTCAGGCAATATTTGAAGAATTGTGTGCAGTTTTGGGCCCCGTATCTCAGGAAGGATGTCCTAGCCCTGGAGCAGGTTCAGAGGAGATTCACAAGAATGGTCCCAGGAATGAGAAGCTTAACATATGAGGAACGTTTCAGGACTCTGGGTCTATACTCAATGGAGTTCAGAAGGATGAGGGGGGATCTAACTGAAACTTACTGAATGGCCTGGACAAAGTGAATGTTGGGAAGATGCTTCCATTGGTAGGAGAGAATAGGACTCAAGGGCACAGCCTTCGAGTAAAGGGAAGACCTTTTAGAATGGAGGTAAGGAAAAACTTCTTCAGCCACTCAGTCGTGAATCTTTGGAATTCAATGCCACAGAAGGCTGTGGAGGCCAGGTCATTGAGTACATTTAAGACAGAGATAGATAGGTTCTTGATTATCAAGGGATCAAGGGTTATGGGGAGAAAGCGGGAGAAAGGGGTTGAGGAACTTATCAGCCACAATTGAATGGCAGAGCAGACTCCATGGGCCGAATGGCCTAATTTCTGCTCCTGTGTCTTATGGTCTTATGGTCTAATGAAATCAGCGGAAATCATCCACGGACGAAAGTGAGGTAGAAAAGGCCCACAGTCCAACAAAGTCCGTGGGAAAGTTGAGATAGCAACATCAATTCAGATAACTACAGCTACTGCGATAAGAGAAGCAACTTTAATACAGAAATAGCAGAAATAAGTTATTTACACATCATGATCAATGTTTGCTATAATCTCCCCAAAAAAAAAAAAGAGTTTAGATGCAAAATGATTGACTTTTGAATAACTCCAATTCAGATGCTAAACAGTCCAAGAAACCTTTTCACACGCTGACTTCATTTCAGTGACTTTGCACAAACAAGTGTCAAAAAGCTGGCCTCTAAAATGGAAGAAGGGTCTTTCAGGGCCCATTAACTGCAGATTTTACCTTATGCGAAGTTCCTTTAATCGCCCACCTCTGTTCCAGGTGTAATTCACCCTGTCTCGAATCAAACTCTTTTTGACACAATATACATTAATCCCACCGCGCTTTATGGCATGTTCCTGGGATATGCTTTTGGGAAGCTGGCTTTTTACTCTTGAGCTCACCAACACAGCCCTGGAGAATCAAAGGATAGAATCATGTCAACCCTTACCAAAACATCACAAGCAACATAACTAATCTCGTAAACAACAAGTCAACAAGAAACTGAGCTTTTTAGTTATTTCTCAGCCAAGATCACATAAAAGCAGTGATTTGCCACAGGTCTCCATCCTGTGCCAGCTTACAATCAAGTGAATTCTCAGATCACACCAACATTTTTCAATTACTTCATGGGATGCAAGCAATGCTGGCGAGTCAGCATTTGTTACACCTTCTGAGGGCACGGCTGTCCTTGCAAGGGTTTGGAAAAACTGAGTGGTGTGTTATAAAAATTGAATATGCTGGAGAAACTCAGCAGGCCTGGCAGCATTTGTGGAAGAGAAACAGACATTTCAAGTCTAGCGTGTTTTTTTGGTCGGAACTGTAAAGGACTGGAAAATTGTGATTTTCCTGCTATAGACAGAGGCGGGAAGAGAAGCAAGTGAAACAGATTGCGAGGGAACTCAGGGTTAAAGATGAAGGCAGTGACAATCCTGATGAAGGAGTGCTAGATATGCAAAACAGGTGTAAATGTTAGCTGTAAAAAGGAGCAAATGGGTCCTCTACTGAGAGCAAACCCAAAAAGACTCAGGCGAGGGAAGGTGAGGCGATTTAAGAAAAATTGAGTACAGAGGACATACTCTGAAGTTGTGGAATTCAGCATTGCGTTCTCGAGGCTGGACAGTGCCTAAACATAAAATGAGGTGTTGTTCCCCTAGCTTTGCATTGAGCTTCATTAGAACAGTATGGTAGGCCAAGGACAGAAATACCAGCATAGGAGCATGGTGGTTTTATTGAAATGGTAAGTATCTGGAAGTCTGGGGTGATTCCGATCAACAAAGTGGAGGTGTTTCACAAAGCAGTCACCCAGTCTGTGTTTGGTCTCACCTGCGTAAAATAGACCACATTGACAGCAGCAAATACAGTAAAACTAGATGGAAAGAAGTACAAGGAAAATCATGCCTCATGTGTGTTTGGAGCCTTAGATAGTGAGGGAAGAGGGTAATTGGGCAGGTGTTACAACTTCTGCAATTGCATGGGAAGGCTGCCACTGGGGAGTAAAGAAATGTTAGGAGTTTTGGAAGTGTGGACCAAGATGTTGCAGACAGAACAGTCTCTGTGGAGTGCTGACAGAGGAAGGGAAGATGTGGTGTCCTGGTGAAGGGGGTGCAAATGGCAAAAAATGAACGTTTGCATGCAAAGGCAGATTGGGTGGAAAATGAGTACAAGGAGAACCCTATTGTCTGGGAAAGTGGTGAAAAAGGTGAGGGCAGAAGTGTGAGACATGGAGAAAACAAGGACTGCAGACGCTGGAAATCATAGTCTATAGGCATGAGGCTAGAAAAGCACATCAGATCAGGCAGTAACTGAGGAGCAGGGAAGTCAACGTTTCGGCCCAAAACATTGATTTTCCTGTTCCTCGGACGCTGTCTGATCTGCTGTGCTTTTAGTGCGAGATATGGGTCAGACCCAGTTGAGGGCCCTGTCAACCATGGCAGGGGGACCTGTTGGTGAAAAAGGAATCAGAGACAGCCCAGTCAAAGGTTGTAAATCTTTGAAATTACTTCTAAAATAGCAGTAAATTTCTAGTCCATGCAGATGAAGCCAATAATGAGGTACTAATTCTGTCCGTCGATAAAAATTAATCCCTGTACTCCTGTTCTAAAACCTGGCAAGTGCACGTAAATGATAAAATAAGTTACCTTCAAAGCTCCAATGGCAACGATAAAACATCTCAACAAGTGGCAGTTTCAGAAAGGTATGAAGATCCTCAAGAAAGCACAGAGAAGATTTGATAGAATGGTTACAACGATGAAAGGTTTGGTTTTAGTCACAAGGTTAGTTTGGAAGGCTTGTTTCCTTTGGAGCAAAGGAGACAGACAGAGGATTTGATAGAGAGGTACAAGACTATGACAGGTGAGGTAGATCAGGAAAAACACTTCTCATTAGTTCATTGTGCAAGGACTCAGGGACACAGATATAAGATTCTGTGCAAGGGATGTAGAGGGATGCAATACACTGTATCTGAACGTAATCTACAATACACTACCTGACAGAGGCTAATTCAAAGCTTTCCACAGGATATTTGATAATCGATAATCGATAATTGTGAAAAGGGAAAATCTGCAAGACGAACTGAACAGTTCTTCCAAAGAACCAACACAGACATTATGGGCCAAGTGGCTTCCTTTTCTACAGTAACAATTTTATAATTCTACTATAAACAGGACATTGGAGCAGAATGTCTATTTCATTGACTTTTTTTCCTCAATTTACCTTTGATGATCTTTCTTCAATGAGCAATCATCTTTCTTTGTTCCTAAGTCCTTTCTAATTCGACTCCTTGCCAAACTTAAAGTAATCTTATTTGTTTTTTGCTCCATTTGATTCCACAAGAGTGAAAAATAAATTAACACGAAACATCAATGATCCTCAAGAAGATCGGTGAAGTTTCTTTACAGCAATTCCAGTTGAGTTCGCTGTCAAATCTTCAACTATGGCCTCTTGATTTGACAACATATTTGACTGTTTACTTTGAAACAGCTACAAAAATATTGTGATGGCAGAGCCTGTTCATGAGTCAGCATTGGAATAATCAGAAAGTAACTGTTAGGCTTCAGATGGTACGTGCTTGAAAGGATGTAACAAATCTTCATATCTCAGATTATTCAGGTGATTATTTTGTTTTCTTTGTTCACTTGCTGCTATGTCCTTTAGATGACCGAATTCTTCTAAATGGAACTCAGATGAACCCTGCAATAAAAATTCAAACAAAAAAAAAGTTGCATGATTCTGTGATTTTCCAGTAACTTGTAACTGTACTTACTAAATACGTGCAACATTTTCTCAAAAGTGCACGGACTTAACACAAAAATGGAGGGTGGGGAGAGAGAGGCAGAAAGGTCATATTTCACACCGCTGTGTAAAAAGGCGGGTGAAACGAGGCTCAAAACCGTCAATTACCGAGAAGAAAGCAACAGGCCTCGCCAAAGCCCCATGAACAGACCGTTCGAAAGGCCGCCATTTCTACCATCCCAGCGGGCAACGCGCCACACCCGTCTCCACAGCAACCAGACGCCGGAAGTGAGTGGGAGGCAAGGATGGAGCCGGCCAGCAATCCGGTGGGAAGCTCTGCAGATAGAGTCAGGGGGTGTCCACAATCACATCCTGAATGCTGGGATCTGATCTTTTAAAATGTGGTTCTAGGTATGCATTGTATATCCATGTATGGTGCTTCCTCGTGTTTATAACTGCTAATACGCGAAGGCTGCTATAGATTTTAAAATGTACAGTTGCCATTTGGGGTCGCCCTTTGCGGTCAAAATCTTGATAGGGAAAAAGGTACATTTGAGAAACTAAATTTGCATTAAGTCAAGAAGACTATGTGCTTGGCTTCTACTTCAGAAACCTGGCCAGCATTCCAGAGATGAGCTGACCGGAAAATCAAGGTCACATTTATCAAATAATCAATACCCTTTCATTGTCACATGTATTCCATTGTACAAGTACAGTGAAAACTTTTACAATGTCTGCCTTCTTACAGCAACATCTTAAGTACAAGTACCTCTGTACAATTCTTGGATACAGCAGAGAATTAGAAGTAGTTGCTTAATTACAGAGTTGAAAATAAGTTAAACTTAGGAAAATATTAAAGGGTTATTAAGGTATTTGACCAATGTGCCATCAAACAGCCTTCACAAAAGTACAATCAGGAAATCAGAGGTAAACTCTGGTCAGAGTTATACCTAGCACAAAGAAATATGGGTGTGTTTGTTGGAGGTCAGTCATCTCAGGCAGGAGTGTGTGAAGACCAGCCATCTTTAGCTGTTTCATCAATGACCTTCCCTCCATAATTGTGCAATCATCAGCAACCATCCACACAATGTTCAGCATAATTTGAGCTTCCTCAGATACTGAAGCAGGCCATGTCCAAATGTAACAAGACCCAGACAATAGCTGTCAAGTAGCAGGTAACATTCACGCCACACGAGCACCAGGCAATGATCAACTCCAAAAAGAGAAAAATAGCTTTGACATTCAATGACATTACCATCACTGACTTCCTTACTCAATACCTTCTGGGTTACCTTTGGCCAGAAACTGAACTAGCTTTACAAATTGTGCGGTGACAAGAGTAATTCAGTCCTTGGAATCCTCCAACAAGTAACTCACTTGCCTAGATGAGTTCAGCTCAACAACACTCAAGAAGCTTTACACCATTCAGACCAAAGCAGCCCACTTGATAGGAACCACATCCAGAAACATTCATCACAGATGCAAAATATCGCATTGTGTACTGTATACAGATGCACTGCAGAAATTTACGAAGGCTCCTGAGATAGTATCTTCTAAACCCACGACCATTTCCATCTAAGAGGACAAGAATAGCAAATGCCTGGGAACACCACCCACTGCAATTTCCCCGCCAAGTATTCACTATCCCGGCTTGGAAATATATCAATGCTTCAGTGTCACAAGGTGAAAATCCTGGAACTCCCTTCCTAACACCGTTGTGGGTGTACCTACACTAAATGGACTACAGCAGGTCAAAAAGTAGCTCATTACCACATTCTCAAGGGCATTAGGAATGGGCAATAATTGCGGGCAACCCAATAATTCCCTCATCTCAGGAGTGAATCTAAAATATCACCAACTCACGTGACAATCCTTCAACGGAAAATGGGAATATTGGAAACTGGCAATTTGTGAGTGTGAATGAAACACAACCAAATCAGAATAGAAATCTGCAGAGGCTATGATATGACTTGAAAAAGCATATGTCTCATCTCGCTTAGCTGACTGTATTCAATTTTCTTCAACGTTTTCAAATAAAGTGCTGAGGGTACAGAATAAATCTATAAGGAACAACGAGGAAGATCTCCAGTGTGAAGTGAACAAGCTCTGGGAAAATATTTGAGAAGTTCAAGCTCTTCTGCCTTAGTAGAAGGTGTTTAAAAAGGCTAAAGGAATCTTCAAATGTTTACGGGATACGTAGGTCCAGAATATTACTTCAAAGTAAATCAGGCTTATGGACAGCCAGCATCAACTTGTTTATAGAGTCGTAGAGTAAAACAGCACAGAAACAGACCCTTCAATCCAACTCGTCCATTCCAACCAAGTTTCCTAAACTAAACTAGTCCCACTTGCCTGTGTTTGGCCCATTTCCTATTCATGTACCTGTCGAAATGTCTTTTAAATGTTGTAACTATACCTGCAACTACTACTTCCTCTGGCAGTTCATTCCCATCACAAGTCACCCTCTGCGTCCCTCAGGTCCCTTTTAAATCTTGCTCCTCTCATAAAATTATGCCCCCTAGTTTTAAACTCCCCCATCCTAGGGAAAAGACCTTTGCTATTAACCTTATCTATGCCCCTCACGATTTTATAAACCTCAATAAGATCGCAGCTCAATCTCTTAAGCTACAGTGAAAAAACTCCCAGCCTCTCCCTCTAACTCAAACTCTCCAGTCCTGGCAACATCCTAGTAAATCTTTTCTGAACCCTCTCCAATTTAACAATATCCTTCTTATAGCAGGGCAATCAGAACTGTACACAGTACTTCAAAAGGGGCCTGACCAACATCCTGTACAAGCTCATGATGTCCCAGCTCCAATGCTCAATGGTCTTATGTAGTGCCTTTAAACTCATGAAGTGTTATAAGGTGCTCTACAGGACATAATCATGCAAAGTATGACACTCAGGAGATATTAGATCAAATGTTAGAAAGCATGATCAAAAATGTCAGGCTTTAAATAGTGAGCTACAGAGGCAGAGCGGTGTGGGCTAGGAATTGTACAGGTTGGGATCTATGCAACTGAAGGCAGAGCTACCACTGGTATAGCAATTATAATTGCAAATGCACAAGAGCCCAGAATTTAAGGTGTTGAAGGAGCTAAGACTGGGATGTAATAGAACAATGCTATCCAGGTGGAAATTGGCAGTCTTAGCAATAGTGCAAATTTGAGGTCAGAATCTCAACTCAAAATTAAATGTGACACCAAGGTTGCAAACAGAATGGGAGAAGGATAGAGTCCGTCACTATGGAACCAAGATTGGAGTGAGGACAGGAAAAGACGTTTTAAGTCCCATGGATTTAATATTAAAATATTAAGAAAGAAATCACAATACGTACCAGAAAAAACACTTTACTCAAGGGGTGACAGACATCTGTAAATAATGTTCCAAGCAAAATGGAAAAATACTGTCAGGGGCGCATTCATATGTGAAGCCACTGGACTGAGAGTATTGGGTATGGGAATTCACAAGCTAAATGTTTTCCTTCTCATCCCAGTAAAACCATACATATTTTCAGTAAGTATTCCTGAAAGCAAGCAAAGACTGACAAGAGTGCTGCAATTTGCAATTAGAATTATGTAGTATCGTTGAGACAGAGATGGGGAGGAAATACAGTGTACATTCATCAGAATGATCTGATTCTTCACTGCCCAGAAGTGTGATGGATCTGGAATCATAGATTTCAAAAGGAAATTGTCTGGGCACTTGAAATAAATAAACTTGCAGGGCTACAGGAACTCAGTCAGCAGTGGGATTGATGAAATTGTTCTGTGAGAAGCTAACATGGACTTGATGGGTTGAGTGATGTTCTTTTGTGCCCTAAATGATTCTTTGACTGTGATATCAGGGTTTAAATAATTAAACTTTGAGGACACATTGCATAAACTTAGTGCATTCCCTGAATTCAGTGGGGATATACAGATATATTATGTAACTGAAAAGCAGAAGAGGATCAAGGAGCTGAATTCCCTATTGAATGACCCAACTTATGAAAGACAGAGGTTCTGATGATGGTGTACACCCAAAACATATTTGTCTTTTTTCAGTGTCCAACTGACCAGCTGTTCGTTTTCAGAATTTTTGTTTTTATTATTTCATTGGCTCTATCTGTAAAAGTCAAAAAATGCAATATAAATTTAAGCCTTTTTTTTCCCTCATTCTTTTTTTCCCTAATCTCATGGGTTTTTTTAAATACCCCTACACTACTCCTATACAACAGTAGTGCTTGGTTTTATCCACAGCACCTATGTTGTGTCTGTGCAAGTGCAGGACTCAGTAAAAACACCGGTTGCGTAAACAATTTTATTAAATATTCCACCACCAGGAAAAACACCCATGTGGCCAGGGAACCACTGTCAGGCAGAACCCAGTAGGGGCAATGCCTATGTGAAAGAAAAAGTGAAGGGGAGGGGAGGGGAGGGTACGGATCAAATCAAATCAAGATGGAGTTTGAGGGGGAATAAAGCACTCCACCCCACTGCGGTACCCACCTCTCTCTAAAGGCAGGAAGGAGCATTGATGGACACTACATGCTCCTTCTCCAAGGACACCTGGGCTCAAATATAACCACAGAAGAGGGGTAGGCAGTCAACAGAAATGACCCTTCTCACAGCCAGCTGCCTGGACCTGTTAATAGTCAGCCTTGCCAAGCCTTCTTCTCTCTTTAAGCATGCTATATTAAAACATCATGTATCCAGAAAAACCATTCACAAACATCATTTCACAGATCTCTTATGATGTGTCTAATTGCATTTTCAATCCAATTACCTGATAGTTGGCTTTTGAAAGATTTTCTCTTGATCCAAACTAAGTCAATATTGAATCCTTGCACTTGTAATTATTCTAGTTTGGCAATTTGTTATCCGTAGTTGATATTCTGTGTCCCCCCAACCAGTTTTGGAAATGATTGGCTGTCATTGAGTGTTTGATCATTTTGCCTATAAACTACAATTCCTCTCCCAACTCAATGTTTAATCAGCTCTTTTAAATCAATTTTATTAATGTTAATTCACGATTAGAGTCATGACTTAAGCATTCAAATTCTTAATTTAGGAAAAAGTTGACCTGTATTTTTATTTGGGACTCATTAATTTTCTACTTATTCTCTTGAACCTTCACCATCTCTGTTTCTACATTCACAGTCTATAGTTTAGACGTTATCTTTAACCAAGGAACTGAATTGTACTACCAAAAAAAAGTTCACTAATGAATTTATCAATGAAAGAATCCTATACCCTGGAACTGCCCTTGTCCATCATCCCTAAACCCCCACCACCACCACCACCACCACCCCCCCAACACCTTATGATACATTGATGTGTAAATGTACAGGAATGTTGAATTAGTTTCATAAACGTTCAAAACCCCAACCGACGTCATATGCATAAATCCAAAAAGAATCACTGGGTCATGACCACATGTGAGTGTGCATGGTTGTGTATATCTCAGCAGATATACAAGGAGGCTCAATCTTTTCTTTGATTGTCGTCCAAGTTATGACTTTAGTAAATGAAGTGTTTCTTTCTTACTTCGCCTGGCCTCAATGTTTAATTCACTTGGTTTCATTCAATCTACATATAACTTTCGAGCTCGTTCTAGTCTCATTTTAAAAATTATTGAAAGTTGTGCATTTTGATGCAATGATCACATACACAATACGTAATTCTACAACAAGAAATTGAACATTAAAACAGAGGGTTCCAAAGCAAAGCAGAGAAAACCACTGTCATGTCTTTTTCAGGGTTCTGAGATGGGGCATGTGCTTTTCTAAAATCATTCTTTGTTCAGTTCTGAAGAAAAATCATACCAGACTTACAATGTTAACTCTGTTTCTCTCTCCCCAGATGCTGCCAGACTAGCTGAGTTCCTTCAGCAATCTCTGTGTTTGAACTTTTGATGCTTGTCCTGTTACATTTCTGATCAAAGGTAACTCCCAAAATGTTGACGTTTGGAGATGGTTAGATTGTGTCTTGATGCGGATGGCCAATGTCTGGCATTTGCGTGGCATGAATATCACTTGCCGCTTAATAGCTGTAATCTGATTGTGGTCCAGATTTTGCTGCATGTGAACATGAACTCTGGCATCTGAAGAGTTGCAAATGGCTTTGAATATTGTACATTTATCATTGAACAACATGAGTCTATAATGGAGGAAAGATTATTGATAAAGCAGCTGAATATGTACCCAGGACAAGTCCTCAAGCTGAGATGTTTGGCCTCCAAAAGCCCAACCATCTTCCTTTGTGCTAGACATCCTCCAACAAGTGTTTTGTCATGTCACAGTCAGTATACCTTACAGAGATATGTTCATGATATCACTGAGGGTATAAAGATCTCATACGCCAAACTACCTTGGAAGACTTGAAGCATGATAACCTTGTGGAAGCATACTACTTTGCTGCAAATTACTGTGTGAGGGGTTATCTCCTTAGGGGTGTGGGTATTATAATATTGAGGAATCTAATAGATATTTATTACAACTAACCATTATCTACAAATGTGGAATTCCTCAGGCACATAAGCATCTGGGCTAATAAATTAGTTTATTTGTTTACATGATGATGATACTGTGAGTATATTGAAACACTATTCAACAAAACTCAACAACCGTTAGAAAGCATTTCTCCGATTCACATTGATTTCAGTTTTTCACTCAGTCAAAAGCTGCCTTGGTGTCAAGCTCAAATTATTTTTTGAGGAGAGATGGTGGTACAGTGTTAGTGGACGAGTAATCTCGAGACACAGATTATACCCTGGGGCCTTAGTTAAAACCCACCACGGCAGCTAGTGGAATTGAAGTTCAATGGAAAGAAAATCTGGAACATAAAACTAGTCTTAGTAATGGTGGTCACAACAGCCATCATCAATTCTGAAGGCTGTTGCCCTTTAGTAAATGAAATATTTCTTCCCTACCTCGCCTGGCGTACAAGTGATCTACACCTACAGCAAGGTGGATGACTCTTACCTGCTCCCTGAAATTTCTGAGCAAACCATTCTGTCTAGGAGCACTTAGACATAGACAACAAGTGTGCACATTTGGTCCAAAATAATAAAGGAAAAACTTCTGGGATTCAATTATTTTATTTGAGTTTGAAGAAAGGCTGTAAAGAGATCTGCAGATGAGTGAGAATGACAGAACTCAAACTGAGTATCAGTGCGATTTTTAAAAAAAAAATTCATTCACAGGATGTGGGCTTCGATGCCCATTTATTGCCCATTCCTAGTTGTCCTTGAGAAACCGGTAGTGAGCTGTTACAGCCCTTGGAATGTGCATGAACCCAGAGTGCTATGAGGAAGGGAGTTCTGGAATTTTGACCCAGTGACATTGAAAAACTAATTAGATAATTCCAAGTCAGGATGGTTTGCGACTTGGAAGGGAACACGCAGGTGGTGGTATTCCCACATATCTGCTCCCCTCATCCTTCCCGGTGGGAGTGGTCAATGAGTTTGGAAGGTGAAGTTGAAGAAGCGATAAGGAATTGCTGCAGTTCATCTTGCAGATGGTTCACTCTGCTGTTACTGTGCATCAGTGGTGGAGGGAATAAATAATTAAGGTGGTGCATCAGATGCCAATCAAGCAGACTAATTTTTCTGAATGGTGTCAAGATTCTTGAGTATTGTTGGAGCGGCACACATTCAGGCTCTCCTAGCTTGTATCCCAGAGATAATAGGAACTGCAGATGCTGGAGAATCCGAGATAACAAGGTGTGGAGCTGGATGAACACAGCGGGTCGTGCAGCATCATAGGAGCAGGAAAGCTTATCAATAATGGACAGGCATGGGAGGTGGGTGCTGAATTATTTGTCACAGAATTCCCGCCTCAGACTTGCACTTACAGCCACACTTTGTGCATGATTGATCCAATTTGGTTTTTGGCCATTGATATTGATAGTGTGGGAGTGCTCGGGGATAATGTTTAGATTCCCTATTGGTGGAGATGGTCATTGTCTATCATTAGTGGAGTGTGAATATTACAAACCACTTCTCAGCTGAAACATGAATATGGTTTAGGACTAAACACATTTGGACATGGAGGCAAAAAGGACTGTAGATGCCGGAAGCTAGAGTCAATAAATGTGGAGCTCAAAAATCACAGCAGGTCAGGCAGCATCCGAGGAGCAGGGAAGTCAATGTTTTGGGCTAAGACCCTTTGTCAGGACTGAAGAGGGGGAGGGGAGCCCAGAAATAAATCGAGGGACGGGAGTGGGGCTAAGGGGAGGGTAGGCGGAATGGAGATAGGTGATGGCATGGTGGCTCAGTGGTTAGCACTGCTGCTTTCCCAGCGCCAGGGACCTAGATTCGATTCCACCCTCGGGTGACTGTCTGCATGGAGTTTGCACATTCTGTCTGTGTCTGCATGGATTTCCTCCTGGTGCTCCGGTTTCCTCCCGTAGTCCAAAGATGTGCAAGCTAGGTGGATTGGCCATGCTAAATTGCCCATAGTGTTCGGGTATGTGTCGGTTAGGTGCGTTAGCCATGGAAAATGCAGGGTTACAGGGATAGGGTAGGGGGAATGGGTCCAGGCGGGATGCTCTTTGGAGGGTTGGTGTGGAATTTTTGGGCCAAATGGCCTGCTTCCACACTGTAGGGATTCTAAGAATATCCTTTCGAACTTTAGGACAGCACAGTGGCTCATTGGTTAGCACTGCTGCCTCACGGCGCCAGAGATCTGGGTTTGATTCCACGTTCAGGCAACTGTCTGTGTGGAGTTTGCATATTCTGCACTGTGTCTTCTTTGGGTGTTCTGGTTTCATCCCGCAGTCCAAAGGTGTGCAGGTCAGGTGGATTAGCCATGGGTAATGCAGGGTTACAGTGTCTGGGTGGGATGCTCTTCAGATGGTCGGTGTTGACTAAACAGGCCTAATGGCCTGTTTCCACACTGCAGGGATTCCACAATAGCTCAGCCAGCTTGGTCAGTGGTGATACTACTGAGACACTTTTGCTGATGGACTTTGAGGTTCCCCCACCCAGAGTGCATTCTGCATCCATGCCGCCCTGAGTGCTTCCTCCAGGTAATGTTCAACAAGGAGGAAACCTGAATAATCAGCCAAGTAGGGATGCTAAGTGGTTATCAGCAGGAGGTTCCCTTGCCCATGTTTGACCTGACAGTATGAAACTTCATGGGGCCCAGACTCAATATCAACGACTCCTTGGATAACTATCTCCTGCACAGTGTACCACTGTACTGCCACCTCTAGTGGGTTTGTCTTGCTGCTGGGGGGTGACATATCCAGGGATGATGATGTCCGGAGCATTGTCTACAAGGAATGATTCTATGAGTATGACTGTGTAGGCTGCTGCTTGACTAGTTTCTGGGGCAGCAGTCTGAATTTTGACACAAGTTTCCAGATGTTAGGGTGGCACGGTGGCTCAGTGGTGAGCACCACTGCCTCACAGGGCCCCAGGTTCAATTCCAGCCTTGGGCGACTGTCTGTTTGGAGTTTGCACTTTCTCCCTGTGTCTGGATGAGTTTCCTCTGAGTGCTCTGGTTCTTTCCACAGTCCAAAGATGTGCAGGTTAGGTGGATTGGCCATGGGAAATGCGGGGTTACAGAGATGTTTGGATGGTCGGTGTGGACTCGATGGGCCGAATAACCTGCTTCCATGCTGCAGGGATTCTATGTTAGCGAAGAGAACATTAAAGCTCAACATGGCTGTGTTGGAGTTGTTTCTGGTACCTGGGTCATTGCTAGGTGGTCCATCCAGTTTAAAATTCACTGTGGTTTGGGTGCCCTTTTAGATAATTTCAGAGGGCAATTAAGAATCAACAGTGTTACAGTTAATGAACAAAAGGTAGAAAGGCAAAGAGTTTTAGGACGTAATTTCAGACCTTAGGGCCCAAGCAAATGAAAGTATGACTACCAAATGGTGGAGTATTTAAAATTAAGGATATCCAAAATTAGAGGAGGTTGGATCTCAAAACATCATGGAGCTGCAGGAAATAAAAGAGATAGGGAAGGATGAGGCCATGGAGCGACTTGAAAACAAAAATGATCATTTTGAAATTGCAGCATTGCTTACCTGGAAGCCAATGCATGTCAGTGAGTACAGCAATCATAGAGTCATTTACAATGCAGAAGGGATTCTCTGAATCCATGCTGACTTCCTGTGAACCAATTCAATGTTAATTCTATTCCCTCTCTTGATCCCTGTCGCTCTGCAAGTTGTTTTATCCTTCAAGTGTCCATTCAATCTCCTGCTGGTGTTTCTGTTTGTGGGCACTGAGTTCCTGATCATTACTGCTTGCTGAGTTAAAGTGTTCCTCTTCACATCTCTGGCATATCTTTTGACCAAAACCTTCAATCTGTGTCCCCCTTCATCCTTCTACTATCAACAATAGTCACAGTTTTCTGTTGCTTCCCTTATCCAAACTTGTCATAATCTTGCACACTATTATCAAATCTCCCCATAATCTCTGGTCAAAGGAGACCCCAGTTTTTCGAACCCAAGTTTGTAACTAAAATCTCTCATCCCTGGAACCATTCTGTTAAATCTCCTCTGCACCTCATCATGGGTCCTCATTCTCCTCCAAAAATGTGGTGGCCAAGTCAATGGGATTTGGTACAAATTAGCGTAATGTTTGATTTGTAGGGAATGGAAGAAGAATAGAATAGAATAGTGAAGACCCAGACAGTCTCAGGAATGTTGTGAGAATGAGATCATACCAGGATCAGATATGACACAAAGTTTGTGAACAGTCTCATTCAGCCTCAGACAGTGACCAGGTAGAGCAGGGAATTGGTGACTCAGAAATGTAGTTTGTAATGGCTTCATTGTTCTGAATATTTAGTTGAGGGGAATTTCTGCTCATCAAGCCCCAGATATTGACAAGCAGCCTGACAATTTTGAGATACTGTAAGAGTTGAGAGAGGTGTGGTGAGGCAGAGTTGGGTGCCATCAGCCCATACATGGAATCCATTGGTGTATTTTTAAATGGTGCCACCAAAGTGAAGCATACAGATGAGAAATAAGAGCTGGTAGGGCTAGACCTTGAGAGACACCACAAACAATCTATCTGGAGGGGTTTATGAATAAGAAGGATTTAGAGGGGTATGGGCTAAATGCTGGCAAATGAGACTGGGTCATTTTGGAATGTCTGGTTGGCGCGAACGAGTTAGACCAAAGGGTCTGTTTCTGTGTTGTATGACTCGATGACAATGTTGCCAGATTGAGAAGAGAAATCAATGATGGTAATTGTCTGACTACAACTGGAGAGACAAGAGAAACTAGGTGAGTCCAGCCCTACCAAGCTGGGCAGTAGTGTTTGTGAGTTTGACGTGATGAACCATGTCAAAATCCATATAGATTCAAAACCAGAGAAGGAATAGTTTATCCTGATCACAGTCACATATGTTGTTATTTGTGACTTTGACCGCCATTGATTTGGCCACCACATTTTAGGAGGAGCATGAGGACCCATGATGAGGTGCAGAGGAGATTTAACAGAATGGTTCCAGGGATGAAAGATTTAAGTTTCAAACTTGGGTTGGAAAAGCTGGTGTTCTCCTTTGAGCTGTATCAATACTGCGATTGGAGCATAACCATAGATGTACTAACTCTTCTGAAGTGATTGTGAAAGATGCGGTTTCTCATTCATATTCAACTTTACCCACAATCTCACAGAAGAACTGAAATCTCAGGATTTTTAATAGTACTTTTACATATATGCACTTAATCTGAGACTGTTCATGCACACCTTAAGGCCCATGTGCTTTGCTTAGGAGGAAACTGGAAATGGAAGCCTGCAAAACATGTTGCTTTGAGTCTGGATCTTTAAGCGATGTCCTAAGCGCTGATATGTATGCATGAGTTGCAAGATGACATATGGTACGGTCCTGAAGTTTGTTCTTAAACTGGAGAGAAATAAGTTGTTAAATTATGAATCAAATGCTGCAGATGATGAAAATGTGATACAAAAACAGAGGATGCTGGAGAAACTCAACAGGTTTTGCAGCATCTTTGGAGAGCTAATGTTTCAAGTTGTCATGACTCTTCTTCAGAACTGTTCTGGTGGGACAAGCCTGATATTTGGGCATATCTGTTTTCTCAAGGAGTCCTAAATAAGGCATTAGGCTCCCCACTAGTGTACATAGGGGAAATGTTCATCTTAGGCAGCTCTCTGAATGTCTGAAAAATCATCCGACTCAATTTTCAACAATTTGGCAGGAGATGTTGCTGTCTACTTTTTAACCTTTGGGACCATGTGCTAGTTCAAGTCTGCCACTGCTTCCAAGCACTAAACAGGATAGTGATACTTTTTTTTATAAGAAGCTCTGAAATGTTGAGCTTAAATAAGCCAAGAACGACTTGTTTAGTTCTGTACCAAACCTCTTCATTTGTAAGAGTTTGTTTTTTGAATTATGCAATGGTGACTGTGCCATAACTAGAAAAATTTTATTGGAGTTATTCAAACAGTGAGATCTGGAAAAGATAGACATGTGTCTTACTGGCAGAGAGGTTGGAAGCACATTTGTCCCATATAACTAATGAGGATCTAACCTTCTCTTCTTTGGCAGTCCCTCAGGGTCCGGGACAACTTCCTTCCATTTGGGGTGGGGAAGGGGGATTTCTTCGGTGGTTGAATAATTCAATCCTGGAGCCGCAGACTCTGCCATACAAGGGGCAGGTGACGTTTGATGAGGTAGGAGGGTGGGATGTTCTGATTCTGTGAACTCTTTCCCCTTCTTGTGCTTAGCCTCCATGTGCTCCCCTCGGTGATACTGGAAGTGGTGGCATTTTTGTGGATGCTTCTTCTTAAGTTTGTGCATTCTAGGGCAAGCAATTCCCATGCATTGGTGGGGATATTACATTTGTTTGGGGGGGTTTTCAGAGTGTCCTTGTAGCATTTCATTTACCCTCCTAGTGATCACTTACCACTGCGGAGCTCAGACCAGAGTTCCTGTTTAGGGAGTTCTGTGTTGGGCCCACCCACAGCAGCTAGTCATACGTGACATTGGCCAGAGAGAGGACGCTTATGTTGGTACGCCTATACTGCCAATGGATTTCCAGGATTTTGCAAAGGCAGCAGTGGTGATAACTCTCCAATGATTTGAGATATCTACTATACATGCTCTATGTTTCTATGTGCATACAGGAGGGTGGGAGCATGGCTTCAATGTAGAGCATGAGCTTGGCGCTGGATTTGAAGTCCTGGACTTCAAACATTCTGTTCCTCAGGTTGCAATGGTTTATTGGAGTCAATGTTTGATTTCATTGTCAATGTCTACTTGCACCAAGAGGAAGCTTCCAAGGTATGGGAAATGATCCACATTGTCCAGAGGCTTGCTGTGCATTTTTATGTGTGCCTGATTGGGGACTCCTTGGGAAAACTGATTTGCTGACATGTTGTGGTCTCCATTCCACTTTCCTCTACGTGCCCCAGAGCCGTTGACTCCATTAACAAAAATCTATTCAATACTACTTGACTAAAGTCAGTGACACAGTACTTTGTGGGGAAAGAAATTCCACAGGGAGAGGGGTCAGTGGTTGAGGAGAAAGAAGCATTAACAATCTCGTCTGATATTGGCCATGACATGTGAGATGAATTAAATTTAATCATCCAGAACGACGTGATTGCTCTGAATGCTCCATTTGGCTGCCGTTCTCAATAGACAGCCTCTGAGAGTATTCAGCCGCCCACTTCCGGTATCACTGTCAATCAGACAAAAAAGTGAATGGGATTGACCCGATGACGTTGTGGTCTGGCCCGCCTCCTCCGTTCTGATTGGTTCCACCGTCCAAAATATAGTCGTCAATCCTAGTTGCTTGAGGGCCCTTTCCCTTTTGAGGACGAAGAGGGGTCTTGACAAATTTATTAAAAGTGTAGTCGAAAGTGCTTTTCTTTAAAAAAAAAGAAAGTGCGGGCCTTGTGGCTTTTTTTTGTGTGTTGATTTTTTTTTGTTTTGGTTGTGGGGACAGGCAGGCGGTTGGTCTGTACATCCGGGTGTGTGAAGCGGCTGTTGCCGGGCTTCGGGAGACAGGCCGGTTCCGTCGGCTCCGGCTCAGGCCAGAGCGGGAGAGGCGGCAAGCTAGGGGCCGAGTGTCCATAACCCCCCCCCCTTCCCCTCCCTCCATACCCCCCTCCCCTCCCGGGAAGGAGCCGGCACTTGGCCTCCTGCCTTCGGGAGTCGGTCTTTGGGGAGGCGCCGAGGTCTGACCCCCTCCCCTTGCCGCCCCCCCCCCCCAAAAAAAACCCTCCAGTGCCCGGCGCGGGCGGGTGGGCCGCTCTCTCTCCTCGTTCAGTCTCTTCGCTCGGCCCGGACCTGGTGACTGGTAGGGCAGCCGGACGCCTTTTTCTTCCCCACTCCCTCTCACCCGGGCAAACTTCCTCAGTCAGAGGCCTGAACTGTCAGCCTCGGAATCTCTCTCTGTCAGGTGTGTGTGGTTATCATGCAAAAACATCGTCTAGCCTCGGTCTTTGTACTTGGTGGAGCAAGCTGCTTTAATCTTTTTTTTTTGTCCCGACTTGTTTATATCACGTTTTGTTTATGGCTTCCTACGACGTCAAACGAAATAGCTGGCCGTTTGTTCCTAGTGTGCCTTGGCTGTGGTGAAGTCGGGTTAATTCTGTCCTTTTTTTGCAAGTTGGTTTGTTTCAAAACTGAAAATTTCTAAGGGAGAACTGGTTACAGTCGCTTCCTCCTAGCGGCTGAGGAGACAAACCTGCGCAATTAACAGTAGTTGATGGAATGGAAATTAAATTTCTCTTGTAACTTTAACTGTTCTGAGCTGACTTAACTTGGGTTCTTTAAGGTGCAGTAGCTTTAAATGTTCGAATTGTCTGAGTTTTGAAGCTTTGTGTTTTCGTTTGAAGGTACATGTTCACAAAGCCCTCCATGGCAGCCATGGATAAAAAAGAATGGATTGAAGAAAATGGAGAACCATTAACTAATCTACCAAAAATCTGTGTTATGAAGAAACCATATCGATATTCAAAGGTATGAATCATGTGGTGATAGCTAGGATTAATATTTAAAATCCATTTCATGGAACCGATGTGGTTGACACCTTAACTTTGTTTTGGGTCTTGCAGCTTGCAGGTATTTATTTTTGTTTTAGTAATAATGGGCCATACTTGTCAAGTTGATAGATCATGATTAATAGAAGAGATTCTGTTCAAGAATTTGTCTTGGTGACCGTGACCAGCTGTAGCAAAATTGGAAGATTCTGTTTAACTTGGTGCAGCTGAGTGGAAACAAGTCAATAGCAATTGACCGAGGAGTTTTGAGGTATGACTCCAGAGCATTTTGTGGTGTGATGTCACGTAGCAGCAGTCTCTGTTCCAGTGAACTGTGAAAGTATGGGTCGTGTGACCCACTCAACCTTTACCTTTTTGATGCAATCTTCTTCCTTAACTTCCTGCTTATGATCTGAGTACTGCTGGCTACACTTCAAGAAATACCAATCTCCAACTGCCCCTTGGAGCTGGTGGTAAACTGCTTGGTTTTTTTTTGTAGTTCACATGCTGTTAGGCAAGTTACTTTAGGATTTGATCTAGAAGTGTTAAAATGATACAACATAGAACTGTACAGCAGAGCGGCCCTTCAACCCATGATATTGTGCCAAACATGACACCAAATTAAACTAATCCCTTCTGTCTGCTGTTGGTCTATATGCCTTTTAGACAATGACATGAATATGCAAGGAATAAGTCCTTTTAAATGCCTCTACTACCACCACCTTGGCAGTGTTCCAGACTGGTACTGCTTTTTTAAACAAAAAAATTGGTCCTGGTGTCTCCTCTGAACTCCCCACCTCCACCCTAAATGCATGTCCCCTAGTATTAGACATTTCAACTCTATCTATGCATTCTCAATTTTATAGATTTGTATCAGGTTCCCCTGCTCTGTTTTCCTTTGAGTAGCAGAGACTGAGTTTTTCTAGCCTCTGTACTGCTAAACCTCTAGTCCAGGCATCATCTTGGTAAACCTTCTCTGCATTCGCTCCAAAGCCCCTGCATCTTTCCTGTAGTGGGGTGACAAGAAATGAATGCAATACTGTGGCCTAATCAACATCTTAAAAGCTGCAACATGACATCCTGATACTTGTACACAATTCTCCAACCAATAAAAGCAAGCATGCTATACACCACCTTTACCATCCTCTCTACTTGGCTAATTGCAGGGAGCTATGGACTTGAACCCCTAAGATCCTTTTGTCCATCAAAGCTGTTCAGAGCCTTGCCACTAGCTATATTTCCTTAACACTTGATCTCCCAAAGTGTAGCACCTTACTTACCCGGATTAAACTCCATCTGCCGTATCTCTGCCCATATCCTGCTGTATCCTTTAACAATCTTCTACACTATCCCTAACTCCACCAATCTTTATATTGTCTGCAAACTTGCTAACCTACCTGTCTACATTTTCATCCAAGTCACTTTTATATAAATCTAACACAGCAGAGGTCCCAGTACAGATCCCCTGCAGGACACCACTAGTCATGGATTTCCAGCCTGGAAAATGCCACCAATACCCTCTAGCTTCTATGGGCAAGCCAATTCTGAATCCATGTGGCCAAGTCACCATGGATCCCATGCGTCTTAATCCTCTGGATGAGACTACCGTGAGGGACCTTGTCGAAAGCCTTATTAACATCCACTGTCTACCCTCAATCACCTTTGTCACCACCTTGAAAGCCAATCATTCAGTAAGACATGACCTGCCCTGCGCAAAGCTAATGCTAAGTGGCCCTAATGAGGCCATGCTTTTTCCAAATGTGCATAAATCCTGTCCCTAAGAATTCTCTAATAGCTTTCCAACCACCGTGAGACTTGCTGGTCTGTAGTTTCCCAGATTATCTCTAGTTCCCTCCTTGAACAGAAGAACAACACTAGCCATTCATTAGTACTCTGGGATCTCTCCAGTAGCTGGTGAGGATACAAAGATCTTGATCAAGTTCCCAGTAATCTCCTGTCGTGCCTTTCTCAATAATCTGGGCTAGATACCATCGGGCCCTGGGAACTTAGCCACTTTGGTCTTCAAGAGATCAACGCCACTTCTTTCTTGATCTCAATGCATTTTTAGCATGGTCCACACAAATCTATTCTCCATATTCTTCTCGGTGAATACTAATGCAAAGTACTCATTTAGGATCATGCCCATATTCTCTGCTTCCAAGCACAAGTTTCCCTCCTTTCACCTTGAGCGGTCTTACCTTCTCCCTAATTATCCTATTGTTTTTAAATGGATCCATAGAATACCTTTAACTCTACTGGCCAAGATCGTTTCATGCCCTCTTGCTCTCCTAATTTCCTGCTTGGGTGCTTTTCTTGTATTCCCCATGAGCCCTATCTGATTTTAGCTTTCCTTATGTGTTTTTTTAAATTCCTTTTTGACTAAATTCACAAACTCCCTCATTATCCAAGGGTCCCTTACTTTACCACCCTTATCCTTCCTCCTTACTGGAACACACCAGACTTGAACTCTCCTCAGCAGGTCTTTAAATAGTTCCCACATGTCAAATCTGGACTTGCCTGATAACAGCTCCTCCCAACGAACACTCTAGTTCCTGCCTAACACTGATGTAATTTGCCCTCTCCCAATTTGTGCCTTCGCTCGAGGTCCTGACTTATCCTTGTTCATAGCTGTCTTAAAACTTAAGGAATAACAATGTGTGGAGCTGGAGGAATGCAACAGGCCAGGCAGCATCAGAGGAGCAGAAAGCCAACACTTTGGGTCAGAACCTTTCTTCATTTTTGAAAAAAGGGTCCAGACCTGAAACGTCAGCTTTCCTGCTCCTCTGCTGCCTGGCTTGCTCTGTTCCTCCAGCTCCACACATTGTTATCTCAGACTCCAACATCAGCAGTTCTTGCTATCTGAGTGAGTTAAAACTTAAGGGGTTGTGTTCACTTAACAAGATGTGCTCCCACTGAAGGGTCTGTCTCCTGGCCAGGCTCGTTAGTCAATACAAGGTCCAGTATGGCCCCGCCTGTAGCTGGATTATCCACATACTGTTTCAGGAAACCCTCTTGGATGCCACATAACAAATTCTGCCCTGTCTAAACTCTTGCTCTAAGGGATTCCCGGCTGATACCAGGGAAGTTCGTCATTCGCTATGACAACTCTTTTTATTGCACCTTACCATAACCCACCTATATTTTTGTTCCTCAATCTCTTGGCTGTTGAGGGGCCTGTAGTATAATCCAATCAGTGATTGCTCCCATCTTATTTTTGAACTCTATCCATTTTGCCTCTGTGGATGTGCCCTCCAGGATGTCCTGTCTGGGTGCAGATGTAACATTGCTGACATTGAGTTTAGTTGTCAGTGGGAACCTTTCTGAATCCACGTGAATGGTTTATCAAGTTGTGACTTGGCTTAAGTATTTGGTATTTAAGTAGCCAATACATCGGAGACTCTTATTTTTAAATGATATAAAATGTGAATTTACACTTGCTTGATCGCTAGGGTGTGTTGGATTTTGACTTTGGCTGTGGCATCAAAATGATGTTTTTAATGTGAGAATCTGTATGTACTGTTATGTGCCAATTGTTTATCTCGATGTGTCATTCCAAGGTGTACAATTTCACACTTGGAATTGTCCTTTAGACTTATCTTTCAAGTTCACAGCTGCTTTTGGTAAAGCTTTACTGCATTCCCTCTTATGGACCAGACCAAACCCCCTCAAAATATAGCAAGGCTGGAATTCCTTTACTCAAAGGAAAGTGTAAGATGCTGTGTTCCAGTTGTGATTTGGTACACTACTAGGCTCTGAGTGAAACACTGTATTCTTACAGTTAAATTACAAACAAGAATCAGCCTAACTTTAACTCTATTGAAATACTAAACATTGTTTAACTACTCAACTGTTCCAATATAGTGTCCCATAAATACGCCCTTGGCAGCAGCAAATTTGTAAAACATCTTCCTAACGAGCTATCTAGGAGAAAGGAATACAAAAATAAGCAATCTAACAGTAGAGAGAGAACTTCTGCTTTTGAGTGCAGCAGAGGGAGAGAGCTACATCTAGTAGTTTCAACTCCAAAAACCCTAGCTTCAACAAAGTGAAAGTAAAAGCCTGGGTCATTGTGAGCCTGATTCCATCCATTCGTGCTGCTTCTGTCTTTTGTTTTCAAAAAAACCCACTAAAGCACAAAGCTGTTTACCCATTGCTTCTGAAGCAGACACTCCAGCACTGCTATGACAGCATGCAAGATGACCAGGACAGAACAAATCTCTGAACGGCACAGTACTGTTATATCTCTTTAGCAAGAACATCTTTCCTTTTGAATAAGGAGACCAACACTGCATACCGTAGTCAAGGTGTGACCTCATCAATGCCCTGTATGAATTGTGGCTATACGTCTTGTTTCTGCACTGACTGATTTGAATTGTCTTTTTTTTAAAAAGGTTTGGCTTAGGATTGTATTCTCTGGAGTTGAGAATGAGGGCAGGATCTAAGGGAAACCTATAAAATTCTAACCTAACTAGGTAGGTTAGATGCAGGAAGGATGTTTGTGATGGTGGGGGAGGAAATGTGGGGTAATTTTGAAGACTAAGATGAGAAATCCTTTCACCCAATGAGTGGTGAGCCTGCAAAATTCATAACCACTAAGTGGCCAAAAATTGTGTGCGTGCATGTTGATCATATCGAATGGTGGAACAGATGCAAGTGGTGTACTCCCTTTTTTATTGTGTGTGCTCTTGATCTCAGCTGACCACCATCTCCATATGCTCAGCCTCCCATGCGCCTTTACTCATTGGTTGTGTATCTTATTCCTGGCCTCCTGCTCCCCCGACCTGTGGTTGCCAAAGCCAATTGGTGTTATTACTGTGCTCAAATACGTTGAATTTATT
The DNA here is from genome assembly GCA_024137785.1 of Ginglymostoma cirratum. NCBI lineage: Eukaryota > Metazoa > Chordata > Chondrichthyes > Orectolobiformes > Ginglymostomatidae > Ginglymostoma > Ginglymostoma cirratum. Next base: position 3,652,453 of record JAHRHZ010000119.1, on the reverse strand, counting down.
AATGCTCAGGGCTGCATGTGTATGGTGCAGTACTTGAAGTTGTATGTTTTCCAGGCAAGGAGATGTCATAATGAGCTTTGATCTCAGCTTTGATCCATCCGTGATTCACTCAAAGTCACTTCACATGCAGCAGTGATCCTTATGAAGGGAAACTCTTGAGGATTGTGAATGTTGGAGAGCAGTGTTCCTCATCCTGACCAATATGTAATTCAGTATACGCCCTGCTCCCTGACCACTACCAGCCCCCCATCCCACTCTGCTTTAAACGGAGCTATGAAATTGCAGAGTTGTTTGCAGTACAGGCCATTCAGCCCACGTATAAAATGGCTTTCGGCAGAGCAGTCTAGCTGTGTCCATTCCTTACAGTTTGATAAATTTAATCTCTAAGTGCAATCTGATTTTCTTACACTGATTCCACTTTGTCCACTCCTTTTTGGGCAGTAAGTTTCGAGTCCTTGCGATTCACTGAAGCCTCTTCTCCATCTCTTGACCAGATATTAAATCTGTCCACTTGTCCTTGTAACCATCATTTTAATGGTAATAGCTTTTCTTATTGTGCATCTCTGGGCCATGCACCCACCAGGATAGTACATCTACTGTGCAAACTTTCAAAATATCTTGTCACACTTCATGATGTCTTTCAGAACTGGGCTACTTGTGACCTAGAGATAATAAGAACTGCTGATGCTGGCGTTGGAGATAAGTGTGGAGCTGGAGGAAAACAGCAGGCCGTTCTTCTGAAGAAAGGTCCTGACCCAAAATGTCAGCTTTCCTGCTCCTCTGCTGTCTAGCCTGCTGTGTTCCTCCAGCTCCACACTGTTACTTGTGACCTATCATGAGCTGTTTTTAATGCTCAGCATAATTTGAATAAAAGCAACATACTGTTGATGCTGGAAATATTTTTTTAAAAAAATTGGAGAAAATCTGATTTGGCAGGATCTGTGGAGAGCTAAATAGCTAACTTGAGTCTGATATGACTCTTCAGAATGTGTAATTTCTCTGCTTTTTGTGCTCATAATCATTTTATCCAAATGCCTCTTGGGCCACTCAAGATTGCAAATGCACTCCCTTGATCCTTCTCACTTTACGTTTTGTTTATCATGTAAAATGCTTGTGCTGTTTTATTGATATTCATATCAACCTGTTTCCTAATTGGAATTCCTCTGGGTACCTTTTTTGGAGTGGCAATATCTGAAGAGCTTTGGAGGTTGAGGCATGGTCTCCAATGTGTGCTCTTTGCAGCAAAGAGTTGTGGCAAGTAGTCTATTTAAAAGGAAGGGGAAAATTAATCACTTTGAGGTATAATTTTCAATGTTTGGGGGGTGGTGGAAATCCATCCATTAACTAAGATCAAGGCTGAATTTCATTAATCTAACAAATTCTGTACATCGTTCAAAAATGTTGCGTGATTGAAGCAAGTAACTCTATTCAATCCTAGCAGTGGTAATTTGATCTATAACTTGATTCCTAACTGCTTACATGTTAGTGTCCATGTACTAAGTGAGTTTAAAAAAGCTTAACTTAAATAATGTGACCATTTTATAACCATGGCAAGTAGCTGAACCAATGCACAGTAAACAATATTAATTGATCAAATTGTACTTGTGCAGATATCTAGATTCTAGATCTAGAATTTCCAATTGGATGGATTGCCTCAAGTAAACTGTACTGATGAAGCAACTACTTAGTGATTAGGATCTTTCTGGAGAGAATGTACAATATTTGCAGCTGCACATCATGACTGGCAGCTTTTTCAATGGTATTGTATTGGTAGTCTTAGTCTGAGGGATATGTTTCGAATATCAGGCATTACAAATGGTTATGATTTGAACTACCTAATTTCAACACCGTGAAGTTGTGTGACGGACAGCTAATTAGCTCTGCTATATGCAACATGTAGTTCATATTGCCTTAGATGGGTTTTGAAGAAAAATGTCCACTGGAAGCAATTTGCAGGATCAGGTTGGAAAATTTTCTTGAATCATCATTGGCATTTGCACAGTTAATGCAAAGAGTTGAATGTGACAATGCTATTGTTAATCACTCAGCATGGGTGTTGAGGTTTTTGGGAATGATTTAGTGTCTTGTAGTAACTTAGGACAAAATAGTTACCGATATCCAAGTTGATATCTAGAGGCGATTGTGAATAAATGTTCGATAGCTGTTTCAGACTTGTAGGGCTTGATGACTAAGCACTTCCTGTTTGGAAGTTTAAGTCACACTTTGCAGTACAGCAAGGAACCTTGGTGTGGTATGATTAACTCGTTACCAGTATGCCTGTACACTTTGTGCCTACTGATGAATCTTTTGTGCAAGTGAGTATTCTTGTAAGAAATGATGCAGTTGTTGATGCCGTACCTATGCAAAGTCCCAAGGTTACCAGAGCATTAGGTAACTGATATCCCTTGTATGTCAGGTCTTCAAATAGACGGCAGAAGCTTTGAGTTGGGAGGTGGGCAATGCTCCGAACATGATGCAGGAATGGAATTAGTACTGGTTTTGGGAAGGCTTCACTTGTGGGGCATGCCACAGGTTTTTAATGGCTTCCCCCATTAAGATTTAGACCACAGTCTGGGTGCTGTGTCAATTTTTAAAGCTAAGTACTGGGCAATCGGGTAATTGTGCTGTATCTTGTCATGCCAGGATGAAGTATGTGCAGTTTAACATTTTAAGTGAATTCTAATTCCTGGTTTATGCTAAACTGTCCAGAAAAAGCTAAGATTCTTCCAGGATAACAAGGTGTGGGGCTGGAGGAACATAGCAGGCTGAGCAGGAAAGCTTGACGTTTCGGACCTAGACCCTTCATCGGAAATGCCTTATCTCTAATCTTATCTCTAAGATTCTTCCAGCTTGTGTTTTGAAATTTGCAGCCTCTAGACCAGTCCACTGAGTTTACTTCAGCATTGGGTGCAGCTAGGTTCAATATCTACACAATTGTTTATGCAACACTGGTTGACTGGATGTTGCATAGGGATAGAGACAATTTTAATCCTGCTTCCCCCAAATCTGACGCGACTGTCTAAGCTACAGCCCACAATCCAGTTTTCCCCTAAATTTGAGTTACTTCAAGTTTTTTGGTTAACTTATTTTTGCCACACCTCAACCAATTTGAATCTGACACCAGACATACAATGCTGCAGACCAGATAGCAATTATCCTTCAAGGGGAGATGTTGGGTTTTGGCCAGATGGCATAGTAACAGGTAGTAGGAATTGACATTTGAGGGTGGAATGAAGGTGACAGCACTATCTGCTGAAGCTGTCAGGGCAGACATTTGGTCATCAAGCCCTTTGCTGTGCTGCTGTAGGTTAATGGCTCATTATCTTTGCCAAATTAATGTGCTTTTCTCCATAATCCCTTGAAGCCATTAGAAATTATATATTTATCAACCTGTGAACTGAGTTAATTAGGTTTCTCATCCTTCTGGAGTAGAAAATTCCGAGTTTCTCAACCCTCTGAAGTTGATCCTGGTGTGTTTTTAATGGCCTGTGTTTTCATCTGGGACTGTTGAGTCAAGATACCATTAAGATAGTATAGGGCAACATACTGCCTGTATCAACTCTTATCGTCTGTCCCTTTTATAGAATTGTGTATTAACATAACTCCATTCTGCTAAAAGCATGAGAATATGGGTCCAGAATCCTATAATCTATCCTCCGAGGATAGTGCTGCCACCTCTGGAATTGTATGGTGAACTTCCATTGCATTCCTTTTGTGATATTATATATCCTCCCTTGACGAAGGGGACCAGAACTGCACGCCACACTTGGTGTCAGTCTGCCAGTGTTAAATACAATTGAAGCAAGTCCTTTGCCTGTGATATTCTAATGTATACATTGAAATATCTGCAATTAAAAGCTGTGTTTTTTAAGCATTCATGCAATGTAGATGATATAAAATCATTAGTTTGAGTGCATTTTTCTTGCAGGAAAAATTACTGGAAATCAAAGACTATCCATATGCCAAGCAGAGACCAGCATGCCTTCTGGAAAAATATGACAGGTAAACCTTAAAACGTGAGCACTTCAAAAATTGTTGCTGTTAAGTAGATTCCAAAGTCTTTCAGGCTGAAGTGCATGACAATTGAGCAATGTAGTCAGTTTGAAATTGTCATTGTTTGTTTTATAAATATAGCTGGTTCTTAAATTGACTTGGCATTCAAATTTTTAAAAAAATACTGTTTGCGCATTATTTGATTTAAAATAGTTCGAAGTGCCCAAATTTCTAAAGTGATGGATGAATGCACCTTCAGAGTATTTCTCTTCTCCGTGATAGCTTTACTTCAGAAAACTTGCTGTCTGTGGACTGCTCTCTGCTATCTTAATTAGGTAATCCAATCACATGTTTGACCCTGAATTTTGAACACTAGTGCTGTGACCTGATTTTAATAATGAAAATCTCAATTGAAGATAGGAGGGGTGGAATCTCCATGTTATAGTTGCATGAAGGTGAACTTCAATGGTACCCATACAACTGGGTGGTCAATAATGTAGAGCCTTGAGTCCAGCTGCACAGCAATGTAGCTCTAATATTCTAGTTCATGATAGGTCTGTGTCCCAAAAAAAATGCTTAGTCTCTCATTTGATGGCTAGCACCCTGGGATTTAGATTTTTCAAAATTGAACATAGTTAAGTTCTATGTCAGGCTTGAGCAGCTGGGGATCTAGGATCAGATATTATGGAGAGATGGGTTAATAGGTGTTAAATGAGTTTTGAAAATGTGAGCAAGGCTTTGAGGTGGCAATGATTCTGTAACAGATACAGTTATGTGGGCTTCATGTTTAGTTTTAGTGGACTTGTTTGAAGGATTGTAGGCAACTGAATATTGACTTCTTACAAAACTAACCGGACATGGCAAACTTTGAATAAGGTACTTCTGGCAGCCACCTGTCTTTTGTAAATATTTGCTCAAAGGAGACAGTAATTTACAGCCATCCGCTCTCACTTACTGCTTTGACTAATACTTGGTGATCAAGTGGCTCAAGAAAAGGAGCCTTCCAGCTTACTACTGTTGTTGCTAGATACAACCTTGTGAACTCGATTGTGAAAACTGATCATTCTCTTGGAATATCTGGAAGGATCCTCTGCAGGGTATCCTAGAGAGGTTTGAGTTAGCACTGCTGCCTCAGTGCCAGGGAGCTGGGTTCGGTTTCAGCCTCAGGCAATTGTGTGGAGTTTGCACATTCTCCTTGTCTGCCTGGATTTCTGCCAGATGCTCGGACTTCCTTCCACAGTGCAAAGATGTGCCGATTTAAGTGGAACAGCCATGCATAAGGCGACAATGGCAGCAGCCAAATTCATGGTCTGTGGGTGGGTCGACTGCAGATGGAGGGACAGAGGCATAGAAATGATATAATTGAATCCCCTATAATTGTAAGGGGAATAGGTGTTTGTGGCTTCAACCAAGACACCAGGGTGGTGTTGTCTCCGTGGTACTAGGGTCCTGGATGTCTCCAAGCAGCTGCAGGACATTCTGGGGGTAGGGAGGGCAGAAAAGGTCATAGTACCAAAGTGTCATAATACCCAAGATAGGGATAACAGCAGTCCTTGAAGGTCGTAGTCATACAGTGCGGGAACATACCCTTTGGTCCAAACAATCCCAAACTAAGCTAGTCCCACCTGCCTGCTGCTGGTTAATATTCGCCCCCACCCCCCAAAAAAACTTTCCTATTCATGGACTTATCCAAATGTTTTCTATTAGTTAAATATAATGCCTGTACTAAGACTATAATAAAACTTCAAGCATGCAACCCCAGGAGCAGCTGCAAGATCCTCGTTGCACCTCCACCACCTTTGCAGCTATCGATCACTATAACGTGCATGTACTAAATGAGAAATGGTCTGATCTCTTTGAAAAATGCCCTGACACTACAGAAACAGTTGGAGATGAAGTACAGGAAAACTGCTTCAAGTTGCTACCAGAAACCATGGGTGCCTGAATAAATGAAAATAATGGACTGCTTAAGTTATAGAATCCCTACAGTGTGGAAGTAGACCATTTGTTTCAGTCCAGACTGCCCCCTACCCTATCTGTGTAACCCTGCATTTCCTGTAGCTAATCCACCTAGCATGCATATCCCTGGACTCTATGGGCAATTTGGCACAGCCAATCCACGTCATCTGCACGTCTTTGAACTAGAAGGAAACCCACGCAGACTTGGAGAACGTGCAAACTCCCCACAGTCGCTGAGGGTGGAATCAAACCTGGGTCCCTGGTGCTGTGAGGCTGCAGTGCTAACTACAGAGCCTCTGTGCTAACTCCCAGTAATGGGAAGATATCCTTGCTGTGGAAGACATGTGAGCATGTCCTGATTAGGTTGAAAATGCTACATCTGCATTTGAAGATTGTGTGGGAGCCAGGAAGGCATTCCAGAGCATTAGCAACCAATCGGACTTGCTGTTAATTCAACCTGGTGAACCTGTTGATGGCAGCTGAGATTTTTATCACTCACTTCCACGTAACTGTGCAAGCCAATATCTGAATGGGTAGGGTGATTCTGGTTGGAGTGGTATTTGGGCGGCTTACCAGCTGGCTTTAAGTTCCTGAGATACTGGTGTTGGTTGAAGGTCTCGTAGCCTTGGATCTGTAAATGGGTGGCGAAGTCCTCTGAATTTGTACAGTGCGCAGTTTCCCTATTGAATTAGTGTCCTGTCATTATCTGGCAAACTAATTAATCTTGTGCGGATTCCTTCATAGTTCAGGGTGACTACTCGAACATGGAGATCGGTTTGCACGTCTTGGATGAGAAAAATTGAGAGAAACACTCCCATGTAGAATGTATCTGCCTTCAAGATCTTTATGGATGAAAATTACAATGTTTTAAAACATCTAAAATTCTAGAATCAAAACATTTGAGTCAAAATAAAGACGTGGTGATAGAATAGTAACCCACAGAACAAAACTGCTTTATTTTAGACAGTAAAACGGGGAGAAATTCACAGCATTAATATATTCAATCCAACCAAAAACATCACACTCAATCTGATCGTAAAAGACACTCCTGAATATTTTAATTTGGAGAATATTACATTGTGGAATGAAGTTTTAAATGACAATGATAAACCTAATGGTAAAGTAGCATCCGATCTTCTATCTTAAAATCTAATCTCTTTCAAATGAACTTCATTATCCAGTAAGAATATTTCTTTTTGAAAAGTGCATTTTGAGAAGGCTGTTTTCAAGGGTTTGATTCATTCCTTGAAGCCCAGATGAAAGTGTTCAAGTTTCTCCATCCATCCTTAGTGTTAAATTGTGGAAAGCGATCTACAGAACATTAAGCAGGAACTGCAGAATTTTGATGGGAGGTGGCTGAGGGTAAATCTACATGAGTATGTGGCAGTATTTCAAACAGCAGTTAAGAGTTCAGGAGCATCATTTTCCTGCAATAATGAAGGAAATAGTCCCAAGTTATGTGAACCTTGGATGACCAGGGATATTGACTTTGATCAGATTCAAAAAAGGAAGCATATGTGAGGTTTAGGAGGATGTGAACTGATGAAGCCTTTGAAGTATATAAAGTAAGTAGGAAAGAACTTAAACAAGCAATTGGAAGGGCTAAAAGGTGTCATAAATTTATAGAATGTAGCATTGAGGCAAATCTGAAGTCTTTATACATATATTAAAAGGTAAGAGCGTATCTGGGAAAAGGGTTGGCCTAATCACGGACAAAGGAGGCAAGCTGTGTGGAGCCAGAAGACATAGCTAAAGTCCTGAATGAATACTTTGGTGTTCACCAAAGAGAAGGAATTGGTGGAGAATGATCTTGGAAGGGAGTGTTGAGTTTCTAAGCCAAGTTTCTATTTAAATAAGTGTTTTCTGTTATAGTATTAAGGTAGATAAGTCCCCAAGTCTTGATAGGATCTCCCCAGAATATTGAGGGAGGTGAGAGAACAAACCCCTGGAACATTGGCTGACATCTTTGTATCCTCTTTGGCCTCAGGTGAGGTCAGGAGGGCTGGAGAATAGCCAATGTTGTCTCATTATTTAAGAAGGGTGGCTGGGATAGTCCTGGAAATTAGACTTGAGTCCCACATCGGTGGTAGGAAAATTATTGGAAAAGATTCTTGGACAAGATCTATAAGCATTTAGAAGCAAATGGACTTATTAATGATAGTGTGGTTTTGTGCAGGGGAGGTTGTGCCTCACTAACTTCCTCAGGTTTTTGAGGTGACTAAGATGATTGAGGGAAAAGTGATTGATACTGTCTACATGGCCTTCAGTAAAGCCTCACGGCAGACAAAAAGCAAAATCAGATGTCAGCATCTGGACTCGGTCATACAGGGTGAGCTGGCAAGGAACTGGCTTAATCGTAGGAGACAGGGTAGTGGTGGAAGGATGTTCCTTCAGAATGGAAGGCTGTGACTAGTGTTCCACAGGGATCAGTGCTGGGACCTCTGTTTATAATCGAGGATAAATGATCTGGAGGAAAACATGGCTGGTCTCATTTTGTAAGTTTGCAGATGGAACAAAGATTAGAGTTGCAGATAGTGAGGAGGGTTGTCAGAGGATATAGCAGTTTATAGATCAGTTGAAGGCATGGGTAGAAAAATGGCAGAGTTTAATCTGGACAAATGGGAGGTGATGCATTTTGGAAGTCAAGTAGAGGTGGAAATTGTACAGTCGATGGCAGCACCCTTGATTATTGATATGCAGAGGGATCTGGGTGTGCAAGCCTACACATGACTGAAGGTGGCACTGCAGGCATATAAGGTAGTGAGGCTTATGGTGTGCTTGCCTTCATTGGAAGGGACACTGAGTACAAGATAGACAAGGTGTGCTGCAGCTTTTTAGAACTTAAGTCAGGCCACACTTGGAATATTATATATAGTTCTGGTCATCGCTCTACCAGAAGGATGTGGATGCTTTGGAGAGGGTACAGGACATGTTTACGAGGATGTTAGCAATGAAGAATGGTTGGATAGGTTGGGTTTATTTTTCCCAGAATGCAGGGGGTTGGAGGCAACCTGATAGAAGTTTGTAAGATTGTGAATGAATAGAAAGTATGAGCCTTTTTCCCAGGGTGGAGAGGTCAGTTACTAGGGATATGGGTTCTTCTGTAAATGAAGACCCTTTTGCTATGAAAAGCAAAATGTGGCTGCATTGGCTTAGGGTGGTGGGGGAGGGGTGGTGGTGGTTGCTGAAGGACCTGTTTGTGCTGTATTTGTTCTCAAATTGCCCATTGTGTGTGGGCTGTGTTAGCCATGGTCAAGTGGAGTGATGGAGTTAGGGTGGGATCTCTTCATGGCTTTGCAGATCTGATGGGCTGAACGGTCTCTTCCAGACTCTAGCATTCTCACATTCTAGAAACAACTGACCATGCTTGACACCTATCTGAAAATGCAGAAAGTTCAGCCAACTGCCAAATGAGTATTCCACACCTTTTTTCTTTTGTCCCATTTGAAGAACTAACTGGCTAAATGATTTCTTTCCAAGTAATTCTTTGTCCACTTGCTGGTGTGAATGTTTTAGGGTTTAAGGGTATATGCTTACACTTGGATATTTAATTAACTTGGCCAGATAAGTCTGCTTTCCAATAGATCTGTTTTGTTGATCTTTATTTTGAGCCTCCTGTAGTTCCAATGTTTAATTGGTCTTTTTGGTAACTGCTGAATTACTTAGTTGTTTTGCAGTGGCGTATGAAAGTCTAGTGAACTTCTCCAGTCTATCATAGCAACTTAAGGTAATTTTTTTAAAAAAAAAAACCATGATATCATGACAATGACTTTGACTTTGCCCAGCATGTTGTGATATGGCCAGTCCAACCTGAAAGGATGGTGATGCAGATGTAGTAATTTCAAAGTTACTTTCTAACCTTGATGGGAAAGAGGTGGTAGGACTGTCTGAAATTCTCAAGAGCAAGCATGATTGACCAACTAAGTTTAAAAACTGAAAGAACTGCAGATGCTGTAAATCATGAACAAAAAACAGACCTGCTGAGACTTTCCAATAACTTTGGCAGCATCTGTGAAAGAAAAAAGCTAACATTTCAGGTCCAGTGACACTCTTTCAGAACTGTTCTGAGGAAGGGTCACCGGACCTGAAATATTAATTTTTTGTTTCCTTCACAGATGCTGGCAGACGTGCTGAGCTTTTCCCAACTTTGGTTTTGTTCATGATTGACCAACTGTCTGCCTGCTGTATTAAAACTAGCCTCAATCCAAATCCTGTAAAGTTTATTTACTATCACATGTTAACTGGATTTGAAGAATGGATTTGCCACACTGATTGTTGACACACCCTAGCTTCAAAGTGTACAGGATGTATGAAACAGCTTTTTAAAACTCTCAGTTTATGTTAAATGAGTCCATTTACTCATCTGAGTTTTTGTGCTTGTGATTTCTATAGTGAAGGTATCTGGGACCCTGAGAAATGGCACGCATCCTTGTACCCCAGCTCGGGCAGGAGTTCACCATCGGATGGGACAAAGAAGGATTATTCTTCAGATCTGGACAGGGCAGTTCTCAAGCGGAGAATGGCAGGTGACTGAGTCAGAGTCACGTTTGTTTTGCTATAGTTGATGTTTTGCTTTTGTGGCAAGATTTTATATTAAAGTCCACATCCTGTAGGTGGACTATGTATTTGTTTTGAGTTTACCAGTGTCTGAAGACAGCAATGAGCTTTATTACTACTATTTTGGCATCACGCTTCTGGCCCTTAACCTAGGGTGACTTAGTTCCCCAGCCCTGCCTGTGATATTAAAGCCTGGTATTGAACCAGTACACTTGGCACTCACTACTTTTTTCTTTTTATTTTGAACATTAAGACCCTTGACTGTTCAGTTTTCTTTTTTAAAAAAAAAAAAAAAACAACTTGCATGTTAACTTGATGGGCAAGGCATCTGAATTGGTCAGATCTTTACTGGACAGAAAATCCAGAGGCGTGAATCAATGCTACTGAAACAAATTCCAATCTTCTCATGACGGCTAAGGGAACTTAATTCGATCACTCTTATTTGTTCGATGAATGAATGCTGCTTACAGTGTCAGCTTCCTTGCCCTTAAAAGTAGTGGTGAGCTCCTTTTTTTTTTGTCACTAATCGATGGGAGCAGATTTTGTTGTTAGACAATTACAGGATTTTGAGCCAGTGAAAATGAAGCAAGTACAATGCCATCCAAGACTTGGAGGGTGTGCATGCAGGAAGTGGTGCTCTCATGTGATCCTTGTTGAGTTTGACAGCATCAAACAGGGTGTGTGCATGTGCCGAGTACTAATTAGCATGGGGCTGGTTGAACACAGGTTGAGCAGGAAAACTTGACGTTTTGGGCCTAGACCCTTCATCAGAAATCATGAAGGGTCTAGGCCCGAAACGTCAAGTTTTCCTGCTCCCATGATGATGCTGCTTGACCTGCTGTGTTCATCCAGCTCTACACCTTGTTATCTCAGACTCTCCAGCATCTGCAGTACCTTTTATCCCTGAGTACTAATTACATTGCTTTTTCAAATTAATGGAATCAACTTGCACATTTCCCCAGTTTTCTTGTCTAATCACATCCACTTAACAGAAAACACCACTGGTTTGTGGTAAAAGTACAAACTGCAAATCTGTTCTAGTCAGATAAATATGACCAATTTCACAAATGTAAACCACTACACGTGCAGATACAAACAAATGTAAACATTCACCTTTACAGATGAAGGTAAAGTAAGGGAGCACTGTTTTTAGTAGCATGACTCCATGGGATTCAATTAGGTGTCTTTCTGCTTTGAGTCCTTCTGATCGTAGATCATCTTTCCAAGTCCTTTACAATTGTATTGTGCATGCACACTACTATGGCATTGCTGATTCGGTCTCCCAGTCACTGGTTGGAATTGGCAGTTTATAGGTTAAATGGTGTGTGAGAATTATTAGCATCTTGCAGAGAGATTGTGTTACTTTTTTGCTTGCCTACAGGGACAGAATCTCCAATTTTCATGCACATTATGTCCACCTGCCTAGGATCTGATTGATCTTGTCATGCTGAACATTCCTGAACACACTTTATTAGCCTGATCTGTGTCAACTTTTGGATTTAGATAGCCTCACTTAAATGAGGCAGATGCAACTGACTTGTAAAAAGGATACTGACGGAGAATTAGAATTTTCTGCCTACAGGGCAAGAGGGAGGCTGACCAAAAATTTTTGAATAGGTGTGGTTCCTTTGATTCCCTAACTGAACAGTCTAACAATACTAATTGATGGAATAATGTGTTTAATTGTTTTGACTTCTGTTGAAATGATAATGTTCCAAGTATATTGGGTTCCACCTTGACCATGGCAGGTAGTGGAAAGGTTTTTTTATCCAGGATATTAAGCTAGTCTCAAATGACTAGCATGAAGCTATCCTCATTTAAACACTGTTCTGGTTCACAGAAATTCCTAAGGAATTTGCATCCTTATGTGGTCTGCCTCACATCTAGACTCTCAGGAACATGACTGACCATTAACTGACAAGCAACTAATGTTGCCCTTCCTACTGTTGCTCAGTCCCACCTTGTGGTAGACAAAATACACATTCAGGTATGATTGGGGATCTTGATCAGTGACAGGTCCTTTTTGTTTTAAATCTAATTGTGGGATGCTCAACTGGCACGGTGGCCAATCTTGTGCTTCATGTCGTGGCTTTCCAAAACCAAACACAAGTTTGCACTTGCAAGTGGTTAATGCATGTGCACTGTGATTTTCCCCCCTACCCCTTTTCATTCCTCTTGTCATTGAACTAATGCAGTTATAGTTCTCCTAAATGTTTGCTTTGCAGTTTGTTTCATGTTTGTTGCATAAGTGAGAGTCTAAATGCTCTTGATCTGCCAAATGCAGAAATGGACTTGGGGTTGACATTAAGCTATGTCACTAGCAAACTAGTGAGCAGCGTGCAGTTATGTAAATCTACTTGAGTGCTGCTGGAAACCCTTTTTTGGGGTCACTTCAGAATTTTCATAGCCTTGAGAGGTTTACCACTTGAACATCTGTATTGGATCCACTGCATTTGTTTATTCTCAAAACTTTTCTGTTTTCTTAAAATACCTGGCAAAGTATGCTTCTACCTGTACTTGCTGACTAAGTTTTAACTAGGTTCTTTTTATTTCTTGAATTGGAAAATGCTAGTTTGTTCTAGATTGGACAGAGGTATTCAGCAGTTGAGCCCTGTTGCATAGTGTGCTGCTGCTGAACTCTGCCATGTAGCTACCCTTTCAATCGCTGGTCTGTTAAGTACCCCTGATTGAGGACACTCAATGATGTTGACACTGTCATTTTACACCTAATGACTTCATATTTAAGACTTAAAAAGATTGAGTGTGGCAGTCTCCTTTTTGAGGTGGTAAGTCGAAGAGAAGTAGCAAATGATTCTTTTAAGCAGGCTGTTCTTGAACTCCTAGATCCTTGTTGTACAAGTAACAATTATGTCTTGTGTCCAGATCCACGCGAGAGAATCAAAGAAGAAGATATTGATGTTGTGCTCAGTCCACAGCGCCGGAGCTTTGGTGGAGGCTGTCACGTGATTAGTACTTCGAACTCCCGGAGATCTGGGAGCCCACTAGAAAATAAAGAAAATGAAAATTCCCGTGGATTGGGCGCTCAGCGGCGAATTGGCAGTGGACGGATAATTGCATCGAGAACCTTTGATCGAGATGGCCGAGACAAAGACTTGCGTGACCGAGATGTGCGCGAGGGGAGAGATTACAAGGAAAAACGCTTCCGGGTTAGATTTGGTCATGTTTCACTGACATTTATGCCACCTTGAGTATTACAGAAGTCAGTAGTAACTATGGGCTGAAAAATGTAACTTGAATAATAAGTTCAAGATCACTTGTAACTGATTTTGCCTGCTTTAATACTGTCTGAGGCGGGGGTGACAATGGGATGTGATACAATAGATGTGTTAGCTGGGACTCCTGTCCCTATCAGACAGGGTGACTATAAGGACAGTGTTGGGCTTTTGACCAGACAGTTGATTAGCTTCCGTGTGAACTTAAAATGTAATTGTAAAATTGATACTAGCATTGAGACAAAAGTCACACTTTTTTAAAGCTATGCTTTGAGGCTGAAAACTCCTCCATGATTCAGAAGGTCCAAGCTACTTTGGAACTGTAACCTAACCATTTGAGGAGTGCTGTTTTTCTGATGGCTGCTGCTAAATTGACAAAACTTAAAGCTGAGTAGATTTAAGCACTAAATTGTCACTTAACCTAGCAAGTTACCCTTTACTGATCAACGTAAATGGAATTTAATCATTCCACTGTCCTCCATTTAGAACTTGGTACAGCAAACCTTCTAGTAACCAGCATCTGTGGGACTGAGGTTGTCCAATATTCCAAATCAACGTTCATGTAACCAATGTAAAAACTTAGAAATACAAAAATAATGCATGGGATATACACCCGATGCAACTTTACTTTAAAATTTACTGGTGGAGAACCTTCTCACTTGCCCTCGCTAACTAATCAGATATTGGATCTCACAAATATATTTATGTATTAAGATATAATCTTCCAGTTTATCGGGTGCTGGTATAAAACCAGAGTCTGCTGTATTTTATTTAAGTTCCTCCATTTTGTTTTAAAGGCTAATAGCCTTTTTGAAATTGGGTTCCCCAGTGACAGTTGTGGACATAAAGATCACAGCAAATCAGTATCTAAAGTTTCTGAATATTCATGAGCATTGTTGTCTTCATTCCTCAACACTGGGAAAAATTTTTCCCAGAGGTAAGTTATTGATTTGTTTTTGCAGAGGGAGTATGGTGATGGCAAACGTGCTTTTGGTGAGCGGAGACGATGTGATTCATACACTGAGGAGGAACCAGAATGGTTCTCTGCTGGCCCCACCAGTCAGTCAGAAACAATTGAGCTGACTGGCTTCGATGATAAAGTACTATTGGAGGATCCAAGGCGGCCAAAGCGGTGGAGGAAGCGATCGGATATCCTTAAAGAAGGTAAGCTTGTTTAATAACTGAATTAGATTTGACAAGCTCATGTTGAATAGCGTTAACCAGCCTATTCTGTAACTTTGAAGAGTAGTGAGTTGACTTGTAATGTTTTGGTAAGCAGTTCAACTTCTACTTTTTGAAGTGGAAAAGTATCTGAAATTAGATGGAAGCAATTTTTTTTCTAAAAAATAGGGTCTAGGATGAGGGCCCGTAGGCAACTAAATTGAAGATGTTGAACTTAAGTAGGAGCGATAGCTTCAGTTCTGAGGCGGCAAAATTGTCTTCCAGGGTTAGTCATTGAGGTGGAACCTGTCAATTTTCAAGCTTGGGTGCAAGGAAGAAGCTCACTTGGTGTTAAATGGGTTCAGAGCAGTGAAGGGCTGTGCATCATGGGTATAGTGAAAAATAAGCATTTACTAACAGCTGGCTCAGCTAAGTGAACAGCATTTGGGTAAGAGTTGTTATAAACTGTATCTAAGAGGCCATGCTCAATTTGTACCAAGCATTGTACAGTTCTTTAATGAAGCCTTGCTGACATCAGGAGATGCTAAAACCAGCAACATGGATGTAAATCAGTATGAAATGAGCGGTGATTGTCAAAGTTGATCTGAACCTGAACATAATTCCTTGATTCGGTGGCAAATCTAGTTCAGGTTGCAACATTTCTTCATTTGATATTAGACTGCCTGGCTGTGGAATGAAGTTGAATGCTGAGCCTGCAAATGATTGTTATTTAAATCAGATTCCCATATGAAGGCTTGATGGAACAAATTTTACTTTCAAAATTAGCTGCAGTAAGTTGTAGCTCTACTTTCCTCTAATGAATTCAGCAAGTGCCAAAACCAGGTTGGAATTCAGATGTGCCACTACTGAAACATAGCCTTGGGCATTGAACTTTGTGCTTCCAGTATTTTTATGCCTTTATAGCTTCAGCAAATTGAAGTTTGATTTTATCATGCTATAATAGAGCTTGACAACTGAGTGAAGCTTGTGGTCATTGTAGGTGCAGAATGCAATGGTGGTGGTCAAGAGACAGATACGTCATCTGCAGTTCCTGCAACAGAAGCTGACCAAGAAGTTCCTCAGGAGGCAGTTCTACCAGAGCAAACACCAGGGGATTTTGACTTCAATGAGTTCTTCAATATGGAAAAGAGCGTACCTGGACTGGCTTTGGTGAGCAGACACTGCTGGCGTTTTTGGGTGTTGTGGTGAGGGAAAGAAGTGCAATGGTATTTTAATCCTCCAGAAGCTAACTTGCTTAGACAACAGATTGCTGCATACTTGAGTTATATTGGTCACATTCTTATACCATCCTGTATACTGCCATCTCTGAATCTCAAGTGCTACTGTTTGTTAGTATGTAAATCTACATTCCCTTCCAATTCACTTCCTGTTGGAATATTGCTTGACGAGTTAAGTTGCTGTGGCTATCGACCCACTCCGTTAGTGGGTGTGTAATGTCTAGCAAAATTGTAATAAGCTGCAGTTGCTGACGCTTACTTGATATGAATCCTACCATGCTTTCCCCTTATCAGCACTTATTGCTGTTTTTCTGCTTCTCCATGAATGACCAAGTCTTGGTTTGGAGGATTTATTTATCATTGCACAATTTGGATTACTTTTGGTGTTCTGGGCAGGTGGTCACCAATTCACTGAAAGCACCGTTCATCTCCCTTTTGGGAGTAATGCTATAAACATTTGCTTAGTTTACAAATGTCAATTGGACTTTTAAAAAGATTGTTTAAGACCAACAATTGGAATGTAGTTTTAAAAGGTAAGTATATTGGACAACAAAAGTACACTGCATGTAAGGTGGTGGACATTCACAGCATGAAATTTCTAGTTTTTTACTTTTTAATACAGGACGGAGCTGTCAAATGCAAAGAACTAAGTGCTGTTTTAATAAACTTATCATAAATTAGTTGGCTTGATTTCAGTATGCTGATCCTTTTTCCTGTAGTGATTTGAGTATTTTGACAAAAAACTTTAATCCTTTTTAAGTATCCCCTGTACTTAACAATAGAAGCATCAATCATTTGCCTTAAGCAGATCTTGCAATAGTTGGCCATAATGTCCAAAGTACATCAGCTTTTATAGGCTTGGTGCATTTGTGATTAACAGTCCACTTTTTATGTTTCTTTGCTTGATGTATGGTAACTAATGGGGTGGTGGTTCCATTTAACCTATTTTAGGTTCCACGGGGGCTTGGGATTGGAAGGAGGTTTAAGGTTGGGTCACAGACCATGTAGCTGCTATTGATATTGCTCCAGCTGTGGAGTGGTGCAAGGAGGATTATTCTTGGGGAATGAGCCCTGGATTTGGCTCTTATTTTTTTGGTAGGGTTGATTTGGCTATCCATTCTCTGAATATGTAAGTGAGCTTTGCCCTAAATTAACAAACTGGCTGTGCCATGCTGCCTTTACCAGTTCCTTACAGGAAAGGAATATGAAAGTAATACTGGTTTTTAATGTACTTGTTCTGTGGAACTGTCATCTCTTAAATTGAACATGGCAATGTTTAAGAAATTTTTAGGAAGAAACGTATCTGGAATTTTGAAGGCTGAAAAATTGCAGTTGATTTGAGGTCTTGGCGCTCTTTGTGGGAGTGCAAGGAATGGGCTGATTTTTATTACAGGTGTGGGAGGTTAGTAGAGTGAAGTATCAAAGACTGGATTTTTGATCCAGAGCATGAGCCAGGATTTTTTCTTTGCAAGGACAAGAATGATTTGGATTATTTGATGTGAAGGACAGCAAATCCTGCATGAAATCTGTCTATAAATCACCTTAAGTCAGAAACTTCAAACTGACCAGTCTAAGCAATGCTTTTAGCCTAAATTTGGAAAAATTTTAGTGTTGCCTGCAGTGAGGACATCTTGGAAGGTTGATTCCAGCCAGTTGTATGGAACTAGTTTCCCCACTTCAGTCATCTGGTTTCTCCTGTGGGATATTGGCATGTAATGGAAGTTGTGAAGAAAACTGAAGATTAAGTGTGAGAACATGCTAGAAGGTTGGGGCTAATAAAAGTAGAATTGGGTACAAGTGATGTAAGTTGTGGAGCACTAGGAGGGACAAAGCCAGTGATCAGCGCTTTCTTTCTGATGTTTTTAGGGTTGAGAACTTTTGAGGGTCACAAATGGAACATGGACAATAGTGGTAGAAAGTACTGCTTGTGGATATCAGTGCTAAACCTCAGGAAATGACCGGCTGAGCATGAGACTGAGAAGTGTAACTTGGGTCAAAAGGAACACTCAAATGGGTATATGAACAGGTGGTTTGATTTCGTGGGGTCAAGTTAGCTGACAGCTGTGACGTATCTGAGATGGAATGGCAGCGGGGGGGACTTGATTTGGTCACTTTGCACTTGATGCATGTCCCTAGTTGAGGGGGTTGGTTGAGTAGAAGTAACCAAGCTGCTTTAGTCAAAAGTAAAAGTTGTGCATTTTCTGTGGGTTGCCAAGCAACATGTTGGCAAACCAAGGCTTGGTTTGCTTTAAGATGCATTGATTTGCTGAGCTGATTTAAGCACCAGGGTAAACCTACCTTTTTTTATTTGGGTTTTGTGTAAATTTTCAATCCTTCTCTAGTAACGATCAAGTTTGTCCATAAAAGGATCAACAAAAGGTTTTTAAATTGTTGTAAAAACATCAGCTGTTCCTCCTGGTTATTTTTCAGCTGCAGTGAAGGATTAGTCTTATTGACCAGACTAGATAGGGCCTAGGATACTGCTGTTAACAAACTTGCTAGCTCTGTGCTAGTTCACAAACATTTGTTACCTTAGGTAACATCACTGCACTGCTGGTGAAGCATTGGTGTTTTGTCCTGCTTGCTATTTGTTTGTTTTGCTGAGATAGGTGATATCATAGCCAGATTTGTTCTTTTAGTGATTGGTATACAGGGTCCAGCTCTGTGTTTTGTTAGTGGAGTTCAGGTTTGACTGCCAGGCCTCCAGGAACTCTTGTCTCTCCTCGACTTGTCAGAGGATGGCGGTGTTGTCCCAGTCAAATTGCTGTCCCTCTTTGACCTGCCATCACTCATTACAGTACACATGGACAAAGAGGGACAGCAATTTGACTGGGACAACACCGCCATCCTCTGACAAGTCGAGGAGAGACAAGAATTCCTGGAGGCCTGGCAGTCAAACCTGAACTCCACTAACAAAACACAGAGCTGGACCCTGTATACCAACGACTAAAATAAATCCAGAAGAGATGCCACCTATCCCAGCAAAGCAATGCTTCACTGGAGACACATGGGTGTTACCTAGCATGGTGACAAAATGTTTGCAAACAAATTTACCAACTTGGTGAGCAATTCAACAACCTGAGCTACAAATCTTCTCAAACCTTGTCCAGGATCCTTTAAAACTAAACCAATTAAGACTTTAGAAACAGCTCAACAGTTCAAGATGTTCTGGACTTGACCGTGGCCAAGATTTTTCAGATTTATTGTTTCAGCACTAGGAGCTTTCACCACTGTGGTGAGTGCTTTCTGTTGAAGTACTGTTCTCCTAACATGAGTATATTCCTAAAGTAATAAAACTACTCTAAATTTCATGGAAATTAGAAATCCAATTGTAGGTATGTTCAAAATGAACTTGGAGGTATTGACCTGTCAACCATCCAAAGGTCTCAACACCCTGGCATCAAATGAATCTTCAACTTAAGATTGTGTATTTGCATTAAAATTCAGGAAATGAAGTGTTTGGTATGAGCATGTACATCTTCAAATTTGACCAAGTAAAAATTTTCAAGGAACCCTAACGTCAGTGTTTTGATGCAGTGGGTCAAATGGCCACTGCTGCAAGAAATCTGATTCTGTGCATTTCAAATAGCAACTTGTAAAGTTCAAATGTCTTAAAGTTTGCAACTTGTGTTGAAATTGAACTTGGGTGCAGCAAGTAATTACAAGGAAAATAGTATGTTGGCCTAATTTGTTCAAAAGGGATTTGGATTATGCATGTAGGGTAGTCTTGACCAATAAAGACCTTAAGACCACAGTTAGAGTCCTAAATAGTTTGGTCTCTGTATTTAAATTGAAGGTCCACATCCATTGGAACTAGTACAATACAATCCTTTGCATTCCTCCCTGGAACTAGAGGGCTGTCCAATAATGTGCTGAGTAAATTGAGCACGCACACTCTCTGGGGATGTAGAAGAATGAATAGTGGTCTCATTTAAAGCATGAACTTTCTGCAGAGGCTTAATATAAACTAAGGCTAGAGAATTTAGAACCTTTTGGTGCGCAGTTCTGAGCATAAGAGACTGATTCATTCATTTAAGATTGAAATTTCTTCACTGAAAGGGTTATTAATCTTCAGAATTTTCTTAGTTATTTAAAATCATTTCAGGCTTAAATTGTACTTTTGGTGTCCTGGAATACTGGTGAATGGGCAGAAAAATGGAGTTGAGGCAGCGATGAGCTGATTGCATTTAATGTTGACATGGATGTGAATCAGTCGTGGTCTACTCCTAATCCTGATCTTCAATCTGCATCCAGTGTATATTACTGGATATAGGGCCAGTAAGGCCATGCTCTAGTTCGGATTTGGAAACATTAATTCTGAAGTTAGACTAACGGTTTGGTGTGCTTGCTCCCTTGAATACTAAATTTTGTCACTTAAGGATGCCAATGAAAGCTCAATTGAATGTCTATTTGTTATGCCCATCACTAACCATGAATAGATGTGTTACTGAAACTTAAATGGTGTTATGATTTTTTTGGGAGGGGGTGATGTCTGTTGCACTAATTGAGCAGCCAGCCAGCGATGTGGAGATGCAGTCAGCTACCCCATCTGTCGTGTTGGGAAATGGAGTTCAAACTCAACTTCCAAATTTAGTGCCAAGTCGCTGTGTGACGTAAGTTCAAAGCTCTTCTCTAGTTTGCTTCTTGAATTTGGTTTGATTTGTGGCATAATATTTCCTCTTTTTGGATTTTTTAAAAACTTTAGATGATCGAAGAGGTGCTGGGTGAAGGATCAGTATCATCCAGCCGGTTCAGCCAGTGGTTCTCTAGTAACGTGAGTCGACCAGGTAGCCGATCCAGTAGTTTACGATCTACCCCGCATGAAGAACTTGAAAGACTTGCTGGTAAGACTTAATGCAGACAAATGTGGCTTAGCTTGTTTCTTTAGACTTTCTTGGGCCTTGATGAATAAAGACTTGATGTGGGCCAAATCTAATTCACTGTTTTAAGTGACTAATTTGCAGTTTTGCTCATGGCTGAGGGTATTAGTAGGTATGCCATCTGGAAGCAGGAGTAGACATTCAGCTCCACAAGCATGTTCCAGTCATTAAGATCATGACTGAGATTGTTTGTTTCATGAATTACACACATTCTCCTACTCTAACCTTTTCTTTCCATTCCTTATCAAGAATAGATCTATCACTGCTTTAAAAATATTTAAGGACTCCACTTCCACCTTTTTTGAATACCTCTGCTTCAAATGGTTGATCCCTTTTTTGTTCTTGGCTCTCCTGTAACATCTCCACATCTACTCCCTGTCAAGATTCCTCAGGACTTTGTAGGTTTGTGATGTCACCTGTGCAGTTTTTAAATACTAGTGGATACAAGCCTAGCCTTACCATCTTGCCCCTCCACTCCCAATTTCAGATGAATCTGAGCAGCTTCCAATGAATATATCATTAATCATTAAGTTGACCAATAGTATAATGGTATTCTGGATGTGGCTTACTAGTGCCCTGTATAATGAATAGAATCCTGCTTTTGAACTTAATTCTGCTTGTGATTAATGAGTTCTTAAATTTGCTCACCTGCATAGTAAGCTTGACTATTTCAGCATGTGGAACCCAAATCATTCAACACCTAAGCTCTGCAATCCCTGTACTTAGACAATATGCTGCTTTTTATTCCTGGCAAAATAGAGACTTATACACTTTGCCCCATGATCCATTTACCACATCCATGTCAACTTAACCTTAATCTTTTTCAATTTCCTTTCCTCCTATCATTGTCAGTAAATTTAGCATGTTGTCCATCTAATTCAAGCCATTCATGTAAACTGTAACATTGAGGCCCCAGTACTGATCCCCAGTGGCACACAACTCATTTCACCTTTCTAACGCGAAAAGATGCACTTGCATGACATGCCTGCTTCCTGTTAGCCAACTTTTTTATACCTACCCATACCTGTTCCTGAGCTGTTGGTTTCCTCAATGTTTTGGAGGCGTTTTATCAAATGTCTTCTGGAAACCAAAATACTGCACATCCACTGGATCCCCTTTATCCGCAATGTATGTTAAATTTTTTTTCTCTAGAATCTGCCTCGCTACCTTGAACTTATCTATAGGCTGTGCTGTTACTTTAACTTCTAATATTTTCCTGATTTGACTGTTAAGCTAACTGGCCTATAACTTTTTTCCTTCACTCCTTTTTATTCAAAGGAGTGAAGACATTGCATTACCTTGCAGTCTAATGGGACCTTCTCAGGATTAAGGGAGTTTTTTGAAAATTTTAAAGTCAATGCATCAACTATCTCAGCCTATTAGGATCCCAACAGAGGCAACCTCTGTCAAAGTAACTTCCATTCAGCACTGCATGTAGCTGAAAGTCTGTCATGATTATTACCTCCTTCCTTTCTGACAAGCTCATTTTTTTTAATGCCCCACTGTTACTGTTATCTGTGGGATGCACAGGATGTTTTTCTTGCCTTGTCATTCTAACTGTTACCTTTGTTTTCCTGAACTTGGGTCACCCATTCTCTAACAAAGATCTCTCCCCTTTTTTCTTCTAACCGGTGATTCCTAAATTTCCTGTAACCCTTAAATTCATGTCCTAATGTCATGCTGCAGCCATGTCTCTCCTGACCACCAGACTTGCCCATTTTCTGTTTACACACACTTTGAATGTTGTATCTGTTCAGATACAGAGCCTTTAGTTTTATCATTGTAAATTTTTGCTGTATCTGTTGGTTGACTCTCAAATTCATACTCTCCACCCCTTCCTCTTGTTCTGTGCAAAGAGCAGAAGTCATTAATAGTGTCTATTTCCCCTCACTGCACTGACCCTTTACTATCATGAATTTCTTGATCTTCTCTATCTGGAGTGGCTTGATGTGCCATGGCCAGTTAGCTCAGCTGCCATGCAGCCTTGATAGTCATCCAGGCAAGCTAAAAGAACTTCAGTTGTCCAGTCTGTGCAAAGGCTGAGGCTCCTGCCCTCTGGATCCCTGTAACCAACCTCAATCAGTTTCCAAGATAACAAGGCATGGGGCTGGATGAACACAGCAGGCCAAGCAGCATCAGAGGAGCAGGAAAGCTTGACGTTTTGGGCCTAGACCCTTCAGAAATGGGGGCGGGGAAGAGGGTTCTGAAATAAATAGGGAGAGGGGGAGGCGGAGGCGGATAGAGGATAAGATAGGTGGAGAGGAGGCAGACAAGTCGAAGAGGCGGGGATGGAGCCAGTAAAGGTGAGTGTAGGTGGGGGGATAGGGAGGAGATAGGTCAGTCCAGGGAGGACGGACAGGTCAAGGGGGCGGGATGATGTTAGTAGATAGGAGATGGGGGTGTGGCTTGAGGTGGGGATAGGTGAGAGGAAAGACCGGTTAGGGAGGTGGAGATGAGCTGGGCTGGTTTTGGGATGCGGTTGGGGGAGGGGAGATTTTGAAGCTTGTGAAATCCACATTGATGCCATTGGGCTGCAGGGTTCCCAGGCTGAATGAGTTGCTGTTCCTGCAGCCTTCAGGCGGCATCACTGTGGCATTGCAGGAGGCCCAGGATGGACAGGTCGTCTGAGGAACGGGAGGGGGAGTTGAAATGGTTCACGACTGGGAGGCGCAGTTGTTTATTGCGGACTGAGTGCAGGTGTTCTACAAAGCGGTCCATCAGTTTCCAACCTAGATCATAAAGTATGAACTGAGACTGTTTGAACTTCAAATACTTGCTCAAGATGTTTGTTCTGAACCAACTTAGAACTTCTGACATGCTTTATTGACACATTACCTGCCATCCTTTTGGGTTTTACGTAACCATATAATTGTATTCCACTTTAAGATCATGCTTCATTATTCTTGCTAACTGGCTATGCCATTTTGAGCTACAGGAATAGAATATAACTTAGATGCATTCCAACTGACTAGCTCATTTTCCTGTAGCAGAGGATGAAGCAATTCCAGAAGGTGGAAATAGTTCAGAATTTTCTTACTTTACTCCCTGAATCACTTAACTCTGACAATGTCTCACTAACATGGCTAGTTTAATGTGCTCTTTGGACAAAAAAGCCCAGAATCCAGTTTCAGCTGATCTTTAAGCTGCTATTTCACTTGAAGCTTCAAAACTCTGCCAGTCTTATACTGATTAGCATTAAACTGAAAAACAATAGAATTAATGACCAACCACATTAGTTTTGTACAAAACAACACTAGACTTGCCCAAAAATTCTCCGCAGTCAGTTTGACACCCTCCATTTCCTATCCAGCCTCCTTGAACCACTGCTGTCACTGGTTCCAACCAGCCTGCTTAGAGGCAAACTGTAGATACTTGATCCAACAACCCAATTGGAAGTTGTAAATGTAAACTGACTTTGATCATGAAATTGCAATAAATTGAACAATTTGATCACCAGGAAGCAATATGGAGCCTAGAAAGATGAGTGAGTGGTAAATTTTAAAGTGGATATATCTTTGCGTTGTGGTGAATGAAGGGGTCCAGCAAGGTTGAGGAACTTGAAGAGAATAATTTCTACAGGACTTGGTAAATACTGATTGAAATCCATTACCTAATCACTGGCCTTCATTCTAAGTTCTGAGAAATGGTTATTCATTAGTTGTACCCGTTCATTTTGCTGAATCTAAGTTCTTCAATGGTCACTAAGATAATAGGGGCAACTTTTTTAGTTATGAGGAAGGAGTTCATCAAAAGTTGGACGTTTAGTAGTAGGTATAAACTCTTGGTGTGTGACAGACATCTGATCCAGCCAATTCTGTGCCTAAGATTTTGAAGGAGGTTAATGTGATAGCCGTTGAAATGTTCCCCTAAATAAGAATGAATCTTCACGTAGGGGTGAGCTTACCAAACAAGGGGACACCTTTTTTAAAAACAGGATGGAATAGAATATTTTCTCCTAAAGAATAATGTATGTCTGGAATTCTCTATCCTAGAGTTGTGTGGGCTAGGTCAGAACATTTAAGTTTTTTTTTAAAATATTGAAGTTGAGGGCTATGCTGAGCTGTAATGAAAGGGGTTCATATTTGGGGGCAGGTCAGCCATGACCTTGTTGAATGGCAGGGCAAGCTTGAGTGGCCAAATGGCCTACACCTAGTTTGTGCTTGTTCCTTGCAGGTTGGAACCACTTGCAGCTCTATGTCACAGACAATGCTGTTGAGCAATTGAAGCAGTATTGAATCTGACCACTTAGTGGGGTTAGTACATTAGCCTTAATTACTCACTTAACATCCTGAACCTGAAATTTGTGCTATGAGTTTTGACTTGATTTCTTAATTGCTGGAAATCAAACCTCTTTATCTCAGATCAGCAGACTGTTTGAAGACTCTGTTCTGTAGGTCATGACATTTTGGGTGGGGGGTGGGGGGCGGTCCTGATTTCAAGTCCCGTGTAGCTGACCAACAACCAAAATCCCTTGTTGGTGCTGTCTCCCACTCCAAACATCAGTGCAGGGGTTTGTGGGCCCAAACGCCTTGAACTGCTTCACCAACCTTCCCTCCACTTCATAGGATCAGAAGTGGGAATATCAGCTGACAGCTGCTCAGTTTTCAGTATTATTTTGTGACCGGTTGGATGCTGTAGCAGTCCCTCACCATGGCAGGATCAGGACAACATCCATGCCTGGGCTAATGATTGGCAAGTGACTTTCAGGCTACGCATGCCAGGCAACAGCTACCAAGTGAGCTTAAACACTTGTGACGCTTAGTGCCATATCATCACTGAATTCCCCCACTATCAACATCCTGGGTTTTACCACTGACCAGAAACTGTCTTGCACCAATCATAAATATTGTGGCAACATGAGCAGGGTAGAGGCTGGGAATTGTGGTAACTAACTCTCCAGATGTGCCCAAAACCTGCTCTTCACCTATTTCAGACTTGTGCCTTACATGGTGGAATATTCTGCACTTGCTAGCTGGGTGCTGCACAACACTAACCATGACTATCCTGGGAAAAAGTAACCTGCTTGACTTGTACCCTATCCATCACCTTTCAACGTTTATTCAATCTACAGTGTTGTACCACAGCTTGCTAATGCTTTGTGGCACATTCCAAACCAATGAACTCTATCACCAAAAAGGACCACGGGAGCACCACCAAGCTTCCTTTCTAAGCCCCATAATCCTGACTTGAAATTATTGGTTCGTTTGCTGTCATCAAGTCAAGTCCTGGGCTTCATCTCTAACAGTACTAGTGGTCCTACATCAAGAACTATAGTTCAAGATGGTGCTCACTGCCGCCACCACTATCTGCTCACTATGCAGCAACTGTTGTTGGCATTGCCAATCTATTCTGTACAAATAAAAAGACAAACCTATCAAATGTCTCTGGTTTCTGTCCTTTTGAAGATCATTGGCATTATCTATTCAGGTATATCTTCCACTCCATTCTGAACTGAAGCTTCATTCTCTTCATTTTGAGAGCTGGAGTAGAAAATCCTCCCATCCACAGTCAATAGAAAGAGGAATTGAGTAAAATGCAATAACCAAAGGCTGGCAGGTCTATGAAGGGTATAACTTCTGGTTGAGAAGTGGGTGCAGTGATAACTGGTGAATTCATAGTATTCCATAGCTTCCCCAGGTTCTGATTATGGTTCCAGTGGCTTGGAAAACTGCAAGTGTGCCAGTTCTGGTCAAGGAAGACTGCTTAAAGTAGGCAATGGTTGGTTAGTTAGCCTAAACTTGAGATTGTGGTAATAGTGACAGCTATTAAGGAGTTATAACTGAACATTGGGGGAAAATGTAATCCAGTCAAGTTCACATTCCTTTGAAAGGGAAATGGCTCAACAGAGTTATTAGAGCTTTAGCTATAACCAGGTCAGTGGAACCAGTAGAGGTGGTATAATGGGGTTTCCAAAAGGCCTTCAATAAAGTGCAGTGAGTCTTTTTCTTGCTACAAGATCAAGGTCCAGTACTAGAGTAATATTAGTGTGGTTAGAGGATGGGATAATAGAAAATTGATTTGGGATAAACTATTGTTTGACTAACCATAACTACTCTGCTACAGGTATCAGCTGGGGCATCAACTGTTTGTTCATTCTAATGACTTGGAAGAAGGGACAGGTTGTGTTGGAGCTGAAGTTTGATGTATAGTTTGGTAGGAAGACAAGTTGAGGATAAATTCAAGTTGGCATTCAGTTGCAGCAAGTAGGAGGGTAAATTCAATGGCTCTTCCTTCAAGGAAGTGGAATGTGAAAATCTCAACCATTTGTAAGGAGCATCAGAGAGATGATCTTGTTGAAACAGATCCCCAAAGGGCTCGACAGGATCGACACTGAGAATGCTTCACCTGTGGGGATAACTTAAAAATGAGGCCTCCCATTTTAGATTAACAACAGAATTTATTTCCAGAGACTCGTTGCTGTTTCACATACTCCACTGTGCTGTGGAAGAGAATGTTCAAAACTCTGTCAAGAAGTTGGGTTTAAATATCACTTCCATTACAATAGTTTTTAACCAGTGCTTTCCATCCAGTTAAGTACTGACTGACATTTTCTTATGTAAATTATTGCTAGCTACTATCTTTTGTAAGACGGAAGAGGAGCTTCATAAATGACCATGTTTCTGTGCCCTTTACTCCTGCCCTCTCCCTCGAACAATAGTCAGCAGCATGCTGTCGATGCTGGTGACTGTCCTCCAATTTTTAATTAGCTTCATGGCTGACTGCATTTTGGATGTGAATGTAATCTGTCACGTTGTACTATTGTGTTTTATATTCTGAATAGGTCTTGATAGCTGAACCTTTGTCATTGTAAAGAACCCTAAGCTTTATTTTTGCTTTGCACAGGTCTGGAACAGAGGATCCCAACACCTGTTTCACAACTTGGTAACTACTTTGCTCCCATTCAGTCAAGAGAAGATAATAAGGAGGTTAATAAAAAGGTTGATATTCTAGAGATTCTGCGAAAAGCAAATGTGGATGTGAAACCACTGCTATCCAGTCTCACAGCCAATAAGGAGAAGCTGAAGGAGAGTTGTACGTGTCTATTTTTATACTTGGCTCAGAACAGTTTGAAGTGCAGTCTGAAATAATCCAGTTGCTTTTCCATTGTTTTGAGTTTCCAACCACCCTGCATAAAACTTGGTTTCTAAGCTGTCTTGTTGGATTTCTTCATGGCATCCTAAAAGACCCTTTTGTACAGATTCAGTGATCGCATGAATAAGCTTGAACCTGTGTGCTATTCGGGTTATTTTATGGACTGGGGGGGGGGGGGGTGCTTTCCTCTCTGACCCTTGAATTCCAAACTTCTAATTGTGAGCATGACAAAGCTGATCTTAACCTAAGTTAGGAGCTTTTGACTGAGTCACAACTATATCATAACTTGGGGAACGTGAAGTTTAGTTTGATTCCACAGTGAATGTGGGATGGTAGTTTGGTACAATCCTGGCTGCTTGTGAAAGCTGCAGTTTGTGCTGATACCATGTGAAAAGAATGAAGTCAGTTTGCACACTTAAATTTGAAAAAATGCATGGTTCCTTGTATCACAAACAGCAGTGCTCATTTTCTAACCCCAAAGCATTGCTTAAAACATGAATGAAATCAATAGGTTTTCTGTTACTGTCATCTGCTTTACAGCACAGACTGGAGTGGTGTTATCTGTGGAAGAAGTGGAGGCAGGTCTGAAGGGTCTCAAAGTAGAACCAGAAAGGAAACTTGCCACTCCATTCATGGTTGAACATCTGGAACAGACTTTGACCTCTTCATCAGGTTCCAAGCCAGCTCAAAGAGACATGGACATGACTGCTTTCAATAAATTGGTTAACACTATGAAGGCAAGTGGGACTCTGCCTTCACAACCGAAACCCCCTGTAAGTAGATGGTTGATTTTAGAGTCAGGTTTTGACTAATCTTTTTGTTATGGTTTGACCACTTGATCGTAGTGATGGGCATAATAAGTAATAGTCATTATAAAAATTGAGCAGAGCCTAATGGTTGAGACATGTGAATATGCAGCCTCAACATTGTTCTAGGCTAACACTTAGCTTCACTCAACACTGGCATCCTCTAGTAAAGCATATGAAAGACTTTTTGTGGCCTTTTGGTTATTCAATATTTGAGCAGCTATTATGTCTAGTAGAGTAAACTTGTGTACGTAGGCTTCAGAATTGGCTGAATTAGAACTGACCGCATAATATGGAAGCTTCTTCAAAGCTCTTAGTGGCCTAGATGATGTGAATTTATTTATTCAAGTTATTTTTGAGCATCTAGTTCGAATGGGTGTCTCTTTGAAATGCCAGTGTAGTTACAAGCTCTAGTGAGCAGCTGGGAAGCTTCTGACCTTGTACGTATGGATGTTCTTTCTGAAATTCACTGCCCTTGTTTTCACAGACCTCCAGTGGATTTTTATTGCTAATTTGTCACTACTTTGACCTAATTTCTTTACATTTTAATTTAGTAGTCTGGAAACTGTGATTTTTGCTGTGTCATGTGTTGAAGGATCCAAAATTGGTGTTTTGAGTGCAAACCTTGAATATCAAACTAGCTAAGGTTAATTGACAGTAGCACCACTTTAATTTTGCACTCTTACTGCTAACATTATTTTGCTGAGACTTGTTAGTGGGACTTGTTTCAGCAGTCCTGCTCGGTTTTTATAATTTCGCTTTGATTCCGCAGTGACTGTGGGATGGTAGTTTGATACAGTTCTTGTTTTAGTATACTTACTATGCCAAATCGCATCTCTTCACTGGCTTGGGTTTGCTCATAGCTGTTACCCTGCTCTGTAACCCTTTGTTCTCTCTGCTTTTACCATGCTTAATTAGGACATTGTGTATAAGATCTTCATCTCACAGAAGTGCTCGACTCCTATTTCTTTTAACCTGGTTTTACATCCTTGCTAGCTGGCTTAGTAAAACGTTTCCATTGTGAGCCTATATCAGCTGGTTACATTCCATTATCCTTATTTATCTCTCGGCATGGTCAACCATAGTAGACCTTGCAACACTTAGCTCAGTAACCACATCTGCATAGCCAAAGTATTTCGTGGTAGGCCTTCACGTCACTACTTCTCTTCCACTGTTAGTCTTTATTGGAAGTTTCTTTGCCTCCGTTACATAGGCTAGAAATGAAGCTAAGCCAGCTTGAGACAAAGTCAATGTTGCATCTTAATAGTTATGACTTTTTGAAACAAACTTCTGCTTCAGTATTGGGAAGGCTGAGTGAAATTATAGGTGATGGGGCCATTCAGTTTTGTGAAGCCATGCTACTGTGGGTGTGTCACTTTTTTTTTTTGGACTACACTACTATTGCCACCACTCTAGCTAGTCGTGTTGTCACCTCTCTTAGCAACAGTCCCACCTCTGCATTGTCCATTTCTATCACTGGATCTGAGGCCGAATACAACCTCAAATTGTCTGCTAGAAAATTTTGTTCCTTTTTAAAATACTCCTTTCACTTTATAATTTGCTTTGCAGTCTTCAATCATGCGTAATAGCATCTATTCTATGGCTCACTTCTTCTGCTTCTGAAGTGCATCGATGCTATTTGCGATCGAACCTTGTACATCCAGGTTGTGATAGTATGCAAGCAGAGTCCTCTTGCAGCCTCTAAGGATAAGCTTTTGTATATCCTGTTGCAGCTGCTAACGTTTCAGTCCTTGCTGATTACCCTGAAAGCCATTTGCCACAGGGAGAAGTGCAGCAATTTTACTTGAGGGTATATATTGTTAACTATATCAATGTATCCTGTGTTTAAGTTGAGTGTTCAAATCTCATATTTTAAAGTCTCACAATCACAGGTGGCTTAGTTTTCATGTTTTTAGTGTCAAATGTTTCCTGTATTTGTGGAGATGAGCTGTGAAGTTCTTGTTCTGCAGTTTTGGGACTTCAGTGTTTGCTGTTCCCTTTTGGCTGCCATGCATTTTAGGTGATGTACTGTGAAAATATCATCTTGTGCCAAGTCTAGGTTGAGACCCAGTTTACCATGTGACCCTTGCATCCAGTAGGCCTTTTAATCCAAGTTTTTCATTCTTAACTCGGGTTACTGAACTGGAAGGTGTTGTGCTTAAGTTTCTTGCATGTTCCACTTGGGTTGATTTATCAATGAGCAAAGCTAGTCAGTCTGATCAGGCAGTTTTGCTTGAAATCAAGGTATTTTGTAAAAGTAATGGGGAAATAAAATGGTTTTGTACTAAAATGTAATCCAAATGACTTAGCCACCGTTTACTTTTTTTTCTGAACTGTGACACAAAAGGGGAATTAATCTTGGTCATCTAGTTTTGGACATGGCTAGCTTCTAAATTCCAAATATAACTGGTATCACTTGTTAGTTCTGGATTCCTTTTGTTTTTCATCAGCAATCACTATCAATTTGTAAGTAACTTTTGGTATTTGAATCTCCAACTTGTTCCAAAACACTGACTTTTAACTACTGCACACAGCACTGAATTTGTACTGCACTGTTTGAAAGTCATTCACCCTTTTAAGTTCGCATGAGCTTTTAAGATTCTCTTTATTTAGAAGGAAGTGAATATGACCTACACCTTTTTTTTTCTGAAAGTCAGTCTTTCTGATGGAAATGGTCTGTGGCCCATTCTTGCTCTGGTTAAAAGGTTTTGTTCATGTGCTTGGATCAAACTTTGAATTTTTGTACAGGAGATTCTACCACCCCATGTAATGGGGCCTCCATCACCAGATATTCTAGGTGACCTGCTTGGCAACCAGAATCATTCTACAGCAACCTCACTAAATCAGCGAGGCCACTCCTCTCCAATACCAACATTCCAGCAGCCATCCCCATCTGAGTTCTTCAGAGTCAAGTCACCAATCGGTGAGTGCAAAACCTCAACTCCAATTACTGATAGGTTCTTTGCATTACTTTAGTGTGCGGTGTTTTTCCTGGAGTTATTTAAGTACAATTCGGTCAATCTGTCTCTCTCTTCGTCCACCCTGCCTTGCGAACTGTCTTCCCTTTCTGCAACGATTAACTCCTTTTAAGACCCTTTAAAATCCCTTTAAAATATTTCCAAGTGAGTGAAACCCAAAGGACTCCAAGATTAAAAGTAAGTAAGGATAAAGGATCTTTAAAGATGAAAAGAAGACCAGTTACTTAAGCAGTGACAGGTTTACAATCATAAGTATTTTTAAAAAGGGCTTAAACATCAAGTCAGATTCAACAATAGAAGTGGTTCTGATTGTCACAGCATGTAATGGTGCAGTGAACTCGGGGCTTGGGATGAGGTTTCCTGTTAATGCCTCAGTTACAGCATTTACTGTTTTTTTTTTTCTGGCCTTATTGGCAAAATAGCTGCTGATTTCTGCACACCTTGAGTAAATTACCACATTACCTTTTTTGAGTTACTACTTGATTAAGAAATCTCAACAATCAAATACTGAAGCAATAATTCAAATTTTATTGCATGTAGTAACTAAATATGACCCCTCAGCTAAGCAAATTAAACTTCCCAACTCAACTTGGCCTGGATTCCATCAGCCATGTCTGTTTCTGGAAGTCTTGGATTCATTCCTTGTGGTGTTCTTTGAAGTTCTGCCACTGAGTTGTTCTGGTGTTGAATTCTTGTACAATTTTTCTTGAGTTTGTGGTGTAACATTATCAATGATTTAATAGATTCTTTTCATCCCCAACATTATTTATATATCTGGGAACCTTGTCTGTGGCTTGCTGCCTTATCTGCAGTAGCTTCCCTGTTCCTTTTGTGTTTGGGCTTAGCTGTCTAAAACAGCTTTTCCGGCCATTAACCAATTTATTGCAAAATATTCCTTCTGCAGGCAGACTTAATGGCCTACTTGTTGTGAGGCAGCAAATAATCAAACAGTTGTCTCCTCTCCCAGGAAACAGCTTATTCCACTGTTTGTTGCTGCTGTCCCTAGTAACTTTTTTGATTCTCTCAATCCTCAAATGGTTGTTGTGACGCTTAACTTTGTCACACCTTCCTACTTCTGATCCCCTTGACTGAGACCACTAAGTGTTTCTTTTAAACCTGGCCTTTTTGCCAAAAGGCTAACAAACTTCCCTCTTGAACAACCCATTCAAATAGTTTTTAATCTGAAATGAACCATTGTTACGTTGTGTCAACTAACTAACTAATCTCTTTTGGTTCCTGTGCTACCTGGAAGCTTTTGTTTTGGAAGAGGCTCATCAATTATCCAGTTGAATCCTAAATCTCCAATTTTGTTCGAGAGAACAGATTTTGAACCAACCCAATATGTTGATGGTTCTGTTGTAACTTTGCATCTAAATCCATCTTTTTTTCTTTTCTGTAGTCTTGTAGATTTTAATTTCAAAATGAAAGCAAATTGCTGGGAAAGCTTGGATCCAGTAGTATGTGGTTATTTTCTCCCCTCAGACACTGTTCAATGTGCTCAGTTTCTCCAATTTTTCTTTTGTCAAAAGAACATTTTTCACTTAAAACATCATTTTTCTTTCCCCTGTACCATCAAAGCTCAAACCAGTGCTTTTCAAACTTGTGCCCACTGACTTCCATTTCAAGGATCAAAATTGGCTAACTTTTTTTGGTGGGAGGAGGGGAGTGGATGCCTGCTAATGCTGTATGGCTTTCAAACCCACTTGGGGCTCTGTCACATAAGGATGTCTTAAATGTTGGCTCCATTAGCCCGGCAAACGACAATATTTGAACTACCCACTAATGTGAAACATGTTCCTCCATTCAACCACCCTGTCACCAAGCATGCAAAAACAAAGCTGTGCGGAGGATCAGATTTGTTGGCTCAGTTACCAGTGACATTAGAAAAGAATTATTCACTTGCAACTGAAGTGTTGTGGTTTTTTTGTTTGTTTTTTTTTTGCAGTTGCTAATGGTCCTGAACTTGAGTAGACACTTGAGGATAATCTGTTTTCCTTAGACCATTGATTCACAACTTTGTAGTTAACACCTTGTGGGCCTTTAAACCAGCTTAGCATTGAGAGATCTTTCAAACAGAGAAAGGGTTTGTTGTCCTCCTCCATCTTTTCAAATCCATGTAATTTTTATACAAGAACTAATTCATGTTGCCTGTTGGAACTTGGCACTTCCCAAAAGGTTTGACCTTCAACTTTATTAGCTAGCAAGCCAGCCACCATTCTTTTTTTAAACTTAAGCTTGTTTTTTTTGAACAAAATAAACAATCAACTCCGTTCAGCTGTTGGAGATCTCAATTTATTTTGCATCACTAATGAATTTGGAGATGCAAGAACAAACCCACATGTGAAATCTGTTTTACAGAATAACATGCTAATTGTTACACATCTAATTAAAGTTTTTTTCACAAAATTCTTAAGATTTATGAAAATAAACTGGAAAAACTGACTAATCATGGAGGTAATGGCCTAGTGGCATCATTGCTAGACTGGTAATTCAGAGACATTCTGGAGACTTGAGTCTGAATCCCAGCACAGCAGATGGAATTTTGAATTCAGTAGAAACCTAGATTAGTCTACTGATGACCATGAAGCCATTCTTACCTGTTAAGAAAAGCTAATCTATTTCACTTATGGCCTTTTATGGAAAAAAAAAACTGCTGTCCTCACCAGGTCTGGCCTCCACATAACTACATTGCTATGGATCTGGGGTTACCTTTTGAACTGGCCAGAAAACACTCAGGCAATAAATGTGGCAGTGCCCTATCCTGTGAATTAAAGTCATCTTTTTTCCTCTTCAATCAAGGTCCTTTTCCCTATTAGAAAACGATCTTTTTAAGGCTAGTAGACATTTGACACCCAAAAACTTCAATTTTGTGAATCAATAGGAAAGAAACAGCCATCAAATCCAGATGTAGTGATTGTTCCAATTTTGCTTTTCATTTTTTTTTATCTTCAGGTTATGCTCCCAGTGCTCCACATATTCGCGATCACTTCCAAGGATTACCATTGCCCAAAAACATATCACCTATTCCAGCTCCACAGGTATTTGGAATTTGAATTCCATCTGATTTTGATTTGCTCAGAGGGAACAAAGTAAGCTAATTTTCAGTTTTAAAAAAATAATGTACCGCTTCCAGGCTTGACACCATTGTGGTTTTTACCAGGGCTCAAACCTGTTTCTGGTCTCTGCATTTTTTCTTTAGAAGCCCAACAACCAACTATTCTGTTCTGGTGAAAATGTTTGAAGTTCTAGTTTTAGTCTTGAATTTTCAATCTTGAGACTTGTCATGATGTAGATGACTGGACTGTAGACAGTCAGTCTCTCAACACCAGGTTATCAACCAACATTGTGATTTTTAAATCAAGCTTTGAGTGCTGCTCCATCACCTGCTCAAGTCTTGTCCCGTTGGACTATAACCTGGTGTTTTGAGGTTGGTTGTGGTACAGGCTTGTGTTCGTGAGAAATAGACATCA
The DNA here is from genome assembly GCA_024137785.1 of Ginglymostoma cirratum. NCBI lineage: Eukaryota > Metazoa > Chordata > Chondrichthyes > Orectolobiformes > Ginglymostomatidae > Ginglymostoma > Ginglymostoma cirratum. The sequence goes on along the minus strand of JAHRHZ010000119.1, from coordinate 3,617,086 downwards.
GATTAGTTGCAGCAGGCAACTCAAGCCCACCAGCCACGGGGTGGCTCAGATCTTTTAATTTTTTAATCAGATCAAGTTTGCTGCCAGTTCTCTTCAATGCAAAACAAAGGTGCTCAAACAGTGACTCTTGATCAATTATTGTTTTGATCTACACCAAATTTGCACTTGAGTTGGTAGTTGAGCAATATGATGTACATGTAGTAAATGATCTCCCCCCGCCCCCCCCCCCCTTAACTGAACAGAGAACCTTTGAAGTATGTAACTTTCAGAATTCTGCTTGCTTTGTAATTTAGGCAAATTTACCTTTTGCTTGTCCTAACTGTTATGTAAAATGTCAAGTCAAATTGTCAACGCTTCAACTTTTGAATCATCAAATTCAGTGTTCCAGGTTTTGGCAAGTATTGATTTGCTCTGAATTGAAAAACTGAACTAGGTTTTTGTACTCCAGGCTGTTAGCCCATCCCAACTGGATATGCGACAGGGTGCCATGGATGGCCTTCCCTTTGCACAAGATTTGCACATGCTAGGTGGAGATGTTTACCAACCTGGATATGGGAAGATGCATCATGATCACAGGGATGGCTATAGGGTCAGGTATGGAATTTTCAAAAGAACATGTCTGTTATCATAGCTAAAATAATAGCGTAAATGCTGCTCCATCTAATTCTCAACAGTCAAAATTGATTGACACTTGTACAAGCCAATATTGTGTTCATCGTACCACGTCAGTTTCATGGAGCTTAAATTTACAATTAAGCAATAAAAAGTCAGAAAAGATCACTTCTACAGCATAACTTGAAAGCTAGATATTTGAAGCAAATGTAGCCTCCAAAAAGGTGACCAGTTTGGATTGGTGTTACTACACTTAATGGCAATTGTTTTACACAAGCCTTTACATATGAAAGCATAAATTAGAGCATCACTAGATCATTTGGACCTTAAAGCATGTTCTGCTGTTTCAGAGATAGTAGGAACTGCAGATGCTGGAGAATCACATCTGAAGAAGGGTCTAGGCCTGAAATGTCAGCCTTCCTGCTCCTCTGCTGCTTGGCCTGTTGTGTTCGTCCAGCTGTACGCCTTGTTATCTTAAGCTTGTTCTGCTATTCAGTAAAACCTTTTTATTCTGGTCTTCCTGTGCTGCCTTGAGTGCCAAAATAAACGCCTGCCTTCAGTATTTTTTCTTTGTAACTAATTGGATTAGTTGTCTGTAAACCAGATTACTGTATCAGTTTTGGGTCATCCTGTAATGTTGCCTATCCTGATTGTAGGCAGCAGCGAATTAGCCGATCACCTGGGCCAGCCAGTCAACACCGACTCAATGCAGCATCACCATCACAAGCTTCCTCATTTACAAACATGGTAAGACTTTATTCAGGACTTTGACTTTTGGATGCGTTTCTAGAAAGAATCAAAGTAACTTTGCAACCTAATTAGAATCAAAATGAGGTATTGTTGATACAAAATGCACAACCTCAAGCCCTGAGGTTAAAATGGCAGGGTATATGGGATTGGGACTAATGTTCATTGTGCGAGTTTAATAGAACATTTAAATAATCTGTAGTTCTGCCCTACATGTGATCTGTTGTGGCTTGTAATACACGAGTTCATAGGTGGAGGACCCAGTTGTACAGTGAGAGCTTGTCGCCAAGGGCATAGCAGGGTGCTTCCATCCTTACCCCTGCCAAAAAGTGCTGTGCAAAACGATATCTAGGACAAGGAGAGAAGACCTGAAGTTGTCTATGAAACGATGCAAGATTTTGCAAAACCTTTTTGACTCCTCTCCTCCTGACTTAAAATCTTGGCAAAAATGGATTAACCCAAAACTGTCAAATCAGTTGGTGTGGCAGTGTCTGAAGTGACCAGTTGCAATAAATCGCCTCAAGCTACAGTTAATCATCCTTTCCCATGCTTGCCCTCCATGATCCAGAGGGGTATTGATGGCAGGTTAGATTTGGAGACTGGTTCTGAGGAAGTGTCACTGGACCCGAAACGATGACTGACTTTTTTCTTCACAGATGCTGCCAGACCTGCTGAGCTTTTCCAGCAACTTCTGTGTGGTTGTGTTTTTAGCTTTTTTTTGTGCTGGATTTAGAGACTACTTGCCCTGGTGACTAGAACTAGAGCTTTTACCTCTAAACAAAGGACTACGTTCCTGTTAAGTGATGGAAACAGTTTTTGAATATTTTTGAGGTAGATTCTTGTTGATCTGAGGTAAAAGGTCATCAGGATAGCTGGGAATGCCAGTTTGAAGTTACAATCTGACTAGCCACAGTTTTAACAAGTGGCGGAGCAGCTCCAGGCAAAAAAAGTTGAATGGCCTGCTCCGAATTAGCATGTTTGTATCAATGTAATTTTACACTGACTTTTAAATTTCTTTTCCCTCTTCCTCCTTCCAAATAAGCTTTCTCCATCATTCACCCCTACCTCAGTAATCCGGAAGATGTTTGAAAGCAAAGACAAGAGCAAAGATGGAAAAGAGAATCGTCCTGTGAAAGACTGTGCAGAGGATGGGCCCCTAATGGAAGGTATTAGATGGTCCTAATGCATTAGTTTTTGTTGCTAGTCATATCCTATCCTATCCTATGCCACTGCTACTGCCACAGTTGAGGGCAGACCAGCTAATGTAGGCTCCAGCAGATCCCTTCTCCAGTCTAATTCCTCATCGATAACTGGCTGTATCCTGCACCTAAACATAGTGCTGGCTGTGTACAGAGTTACTATCTGCTTGGCCATGTCATAGTTGTCATTTACCAATGCAGTTGTCCAACTTCTAAAATATACAATTAATTCACTTCCACTCGTGATCGCTACCTCAGACGAGCTCTCATTTTATTTGTTTAAAATCTGTCGTTTATGGTGGGATTTGAAAGTCTAAAACTTTAGCCTGGCCCTCCTGGATTATTACTTCAGTGATGTTACCACTACCTCACTACTGTTTCTTAGTTTGGTATCATTGGCAAATGCTGAAATGTTATTCCTTGCCGAGACACTTTTTTTTTTTTTTTTTTTTTTTTTTTGCAATTTTTTTTTTTTTTTTTTTTTTTTTTTTTTTTGCTACTGATTTATTTTCTAGTCTTTGTTGCTGTTTCTTAAATCCGGGTTGACACCTGAAGCTCCTGGTTCATGAGCCTTGTTTTCAAGGGTCCATAGTTCCTTTTTGGAAACAGGAGCAGAAGTAGGCCGTTCTGCCATTCATTGAATTCCCTCCACTACTTTCCTGCCTTTTCTCAACCAAATTCATGCTGCCCTCTTGATTTAACTTTCACCAGGCTAAGCTTTCAGAAATAACTGACTAGCCTGTTACTAGAAATTTCTGCATCCTTTCTCCTTTTTCAAGATGGTGACACTTTTTTTAAATTTGGTGCCCTTCCTGCATCTTTCCAATAATGGATGAAAATAGACCATGGCAAGCTGTCTTCCTAGTTTCACTCCTACTTCCTCTTTAGGCAACTGCTGATTCAAGGTGTCCTGACCACTGACTCACCTGTTCTCAGCATAGCTGCTTCTAGAACTGTCCTTCTGTATTCTCCTTTTTTTCTCCCAACTGTTTTGGCAACATTCTCTTCCATCAGTTTAAACTGTACTGAAGTGTTCTAAGCTTGCATTTGGTTCCCTTTTAATGGGACCTAATACAATCTTTCTGTATCTGTCTGTATACTGGCTTTCTGAATATGCACTCAATCCTGGGGTTCACATTTTGTGTTTAAAAAAAAAAAAAAAAAAAAAAAAAAAATTCAACCCTCCTCTGCTCCCCCAAAAAAACCCACCAAGCCAAAAGGTAGATTTGGTTTTTGATGGAACAGAAGTGTTTTGAGCCAGATGTTTTAATGTTGAATACTGTACTGGCTCCTGCAGATCATCTCTCTTCTGGCTCTCCAATGGAAAACTCTGACAGAGGAGCATCTCCAATCGGAGGGACAAGATCGACTTACCACAGATCAGCTTGTACGACTCCCCAGTTAAACCAGATGCGTTTCACCAAAGACCAAGACTACAGGCCCAGATCCACAGGAAGGAAAACACCTACCAGAGCTTCTCCAGTTCCTGGATCCCCTTTTCCAAGGCCCATTTGTCCTGTGCCCATTATGTCACATGTTCCACTTGTGCGCCAGTCTCCTCCTCACTTACCACCAGGTCTAGTCCAGAGAATGCTGGCACAAGGAGTGTCACCACAACAGTTACATCCAGCACTTCTACATACAGGTGAGCGAGCAATTCAGTATTTCAATCCTGGGTTTAAACCAGGGAGGTATTAGTCCTGTTTTCTAAACTAGAGTTCAGAGGATTCACTACTGACCAGGACACAAGGTTAGTGAAATATCGTACTCGAGAGGTATTCACTCACTGCATAATGCAAGAGTTTGGCGCATGTATTGTCCAAAATTGGGTATTAGGCTTTTAAAACTTAGGTGTCTTTTTTTCTGTACCAAAAGAAACTGCTGAACTGGCTGCTTTTTCTTCAATAGTTCTGTTAGCCCTTGAGGGTCCCTAATAACTAAGCATGTACCCAACTAGAACAAAGCCTGGTGTTTAACAATGAGGTGCACTTGTTGATCGTTGCAAGTCTAAACCTTCAAAAGATGCAATGCTGAACAACAAGGAACATTTCAAGGTAAGGGATGTAAACTGGGAGAGAGCTCATTGCAATGTGGTGGCATGGAGCCAGCTATGGTCGAATGGAAGCAAACAATCCCATGAAAAGGACATTGAGTTGAATGGATTTTTAATGGTGTGTTTCATGGTTACCATTCTTGAGACTAGCTGACATGAGTTGATATTTCAATCCCACGAGCTGCCACACAGCCCAGTGTTCTTGGGATTACACTGGGTGTCCTGAACTGCTAGTCCATTAAGAATGGAAACATCATAGAATCCCTACAGTGTGGAAACATGCCTTTCAGCCCAACAGGTCCACACCAAACCCCAGAGCATCCCACCTAATGTAGGCCCTCTACCTCCCTGAACACTACGGGCAATTTAGCATGGCCAATCCACCTAACCTGCGCATCTTTGGACTGTGGGAGGAAACCAGAGCACCTGGAGGAACCCCATGCAGACATGGGAGTGTGCAAACTCCACACAGACAGCCGCCCAAGGCTGGAATTGAACCTGGGTCCCTAGTGCTGTGAGGCAGCAGTGCTAACCACTGTGCTGCCATGCCGCCCCTAAATATTAACATTACTGTTCCTCCACAGAATACTTAAATACTACATCAGCCCACCTCGCGAGTCTTTTGGGGGAAAGGAAATGACTGGATTGCCAAGTGGCAAATATAACACCACTTTAAGCAAGTGCGTAGAAGGCTAGACCTGGCAGGTACAAGCTGTTTGGCGGTTGTAGTTTCTGAAACTGAGGGTTTTCAGATTTGATTTGACAATAAGTCAGCATGAACTTAAAAGGTAGCTGATGCTTGAATTTTTTTACTAGTTGAAAGGTATATAGGGCAAGTTTGTGGATTTTAAAACAGCTGACAAATTAAACAAGACTTGTATGTTAACCAAACATTAAGGCTTGTGGAGTAGAAGGATCAGAATCCAAGTGGATGATGAAAAGTCAGCTTAATGTCAAAAGTCAATCATTAAATTTTTGTCATAGGCAACAGATTTCTATTTTTAACGCATAATTTCAATGTGTTGATTCTCTAACTTGGACAAGTGGGAAGACCCATGTATGATTTGGACTGCCTGAAGCTATAGGACTTCTGCACAAACTAGTGGCAGATGAACTTAGTAATTTCTCTTGCAGTGGAAGGGAGAGACTATTTGACTTAATGACAGTGGGTGAAGTGTCCAAGACCAACTTTTGAAGGTGTTCGGACAGTTGGTGACAAAGCATATGGTATTTTTTTTGAGCTCATGAGAATGCAAATGCCTTTAAGGGTGCAGAGGAAATTCAATGGCTCCAGAGATGTTGTGTTCTGGTACAAAGTTAGTTGGAGAAGCTGAGGTGACTTTCCTTGAAACAAAGGATTTCATGAAGATTAACATATTAAAAAGTAATGAGGATCTATTCTTATTAGTATGAAACTTGGACACACATTAGAAGTTCTGTAGAGACTGAAATGAGGAAAAACTTCTCTTTGAAAGTGACAATAACTTGGAGCTAATTCCCTAACGTGGAAGTAATCAAGTTTTTCCAAAGGCAATTAATTTGCACATGAGTGACCAACTTTGAACCTACAGGATTGTTAAGCAGGGAGTGGTTTTGACTTGAGTCTACATCAGCTCTTCAGAGCAATGAGCTGAATGTCCTTGTTAAAGGTGGTTCTTGTAATTGCAATATTTCATTTACAACCTGTAAGATGCAAAGTTTTATCATTTGTGACACCAGTTGGATGGAGAGGAAAGTTGACATTGAGCCTTGGCTTAGGGTGCAAGTGTCTTGACATGAGAGCCTAAAGGAAGGAATTAGATTTCAGAATAAGACTGGTGCAGCTTATTTAACTTGGGACCAGCTGAGAAGTCAGTAAAAGCCATTGAGCAGAGAATTAAATTATTTGTATAATTTTCCAACTAGTGAGAGTTAGTGATGTCCTCTCCTGGAATCTCAAGTGCTGTCTGACACCTCCCATCTTCTCTTGAACTATCTAGCTGATACAGGTTGGATGGAGCATGTCAGTGTTATGATCTGTAAACTCCATTTCCCAACAAAATTTTGAACTTGCACAAATCTGGATAGTGTACTGGCATTTAGAGTAAAGAACTGATCCCTATCCAAAGGCAGGGATAGCAAGAACTGCAGATGCCAGAAGTTAGTCAATAGAGTGGAGCTGGAGGAATAAAAGTCAGGCAGCATCAGCGTAGAAGAAAAGTAGATGTTTCCGGTCAGGACCCTGACCCAAAACATCAACTTTCTTGCTCTGCTGCCTTGCCTGCTGTGTTCCTCCACTCTACTCTAACTCTATCTAAATGCAGCTTGCTGTTCTCTTTTGAGAAGAGGTCTCCAGTAAACCCTCTAGACTATACATAATTTAACTGTACCAATGACTGAAACCTTTTTTAACCACTTCTCTATCTCCCCAGCAGGTATGTTTCCATCAGGCATGGATCTGTCACACTTGCAAAGCCTCCCCCCAACACTGCTTGGGCAGACATTCTACCCTCTTCCAACAAGTGGTCTTCCTCTTCTAAATCCTCGTGCTACACTCTCCACAACACAAATTCAGGCTTCTGCAACACCCTTGCAGCACCTGGCCATGATCAGACAAGGTAATGAGTCCACTTCACATTTTATCTAGAGGTTTCAAACCTCCTGGATGTGTACCTTTTTTGCTTCAGAGAAACCTGCAAACTACTTGTCTGAGAGCATCCCTCTTCTCGGCCGTATTTTGAGTTTTGTGCCTCTAGGATGGCTTCTGTTTCCATTCTGGGTCCTCTTTGGTAGGTGGTTTGGCAGGATAAAATATGGTTGGTGTAGCAATGCAACAGTAAATATTTGGGATTGGAAAGGATGTGATCAACATGAAAATCAGTTGAAAACTGTCAGCAGTTGTCTGTGGTGCTGGCCATTTCCCAAGTAATGAATAATCTGCTCATTTGGTATTTGTCTCTTACAAGCCATGGTTTGATGGAACCACCAACACTGTCAGCCAAGTGCAGCATCAGGAGTCTGTATGTGCTGAACAGGTTGGATTACTGGCAGTAACTTCTGGATTTCACTGATTCCAGTGTGCTATGAAGGCACTCCCACCATCTGAATACAAAGAATGGAAAATCTGTTTAATAGCTGCTTCAGACCTTTTTAAAAATAAAATCGGCTATCCTATCCTCAGCATGTTTAATGCTTCCAAAAAGTTTTGTCTTCAAGTGTAGAAAGTTTTAGCACTTCTAATTTTTTGACATTGAATTACTTTCTCCTAATCCAATCACTTCACTATCAGCATTTGTTTTAAAACATTTTAATATACTTTAATTTTTCCTGGTTTGAACTACCGTATTGGATAGTAACATAGCAAGAGGAGGCCATTCAAGCCTGCTCCACTATTCACTATCATGGCTGATCGTCCAACTCAATAGCCTCATCCTGCTTTCTCCCTGTAACTTTTTTTGACCCCATTCACCCCAAGCACTATATCTACTCGCCTCTTGAATACATTTGATGTTTTGGCATCCACTACTTCCTGTGGTAACGAATGCTACAGGCCCACCACTCTCTCTTGGGTGAAATGTCTCCATCTCTATTCTAAATTGTCTACCCTGAATCTTCATACTGTGACCCTGGTTCTGGACACACCCACCATCGGGAACATCCTCCCTGCATCTACCCTGTCCAATCCTGTTAGAAGTATATAAGTCTCTATATTAACTTGCTGACATTACTGCTGTGTACAAGACATTTCTTTTGAATTGACACCAGACAGAAGATGATGCTAGGAAAGGCACAGTGCAAGATGTTGAACCAGTGGGCAGTTTTGAGGGTGAGTGCTGCTTTGCCACTGCTCGTTGCATCTGGCTGGAAGAGGCAACATTATTCTATCTGTTTTGAGATGGGGCAGGGCAATCTGCAGTGATTTTTAGAAAATAAGAATTGGACTATTAAATGAGTTTCTCACTCCCAGCCTTGGGTACATGTATTGGATGATAAAGTATGGCAGACTGAACAGTTTAGGTGGACCTCCAGTTTAAACCAGGTAGAAGATAGTCAAGAGTGTATGGCTTCAGTCACTAAAATGTCTCTAAAGCACACTGCTACCATGAGTTTCCCAACAGAGGCTGGCCCCTAACTCTACTATACAGCTATGTAAAGGAAACCCCTTGCATTCCAATCAGCAACCTACTGCAATTAGAATTGGTGTTCAAAAATCCTGGAATCTGATTTTTCTGCATTTTGAAGCAGGCTTTTTCCTTTAGGACATGGGCATAGTTGTTTTTTGCCTATCGCTAGGTGAGTGGCTTTGAGCCATTTCAGAAGGGGTTTTGAATCAACCATAGGGAGGCCTAGACCAGGTAAAGAAATCTGACTTCTTTCCCAGAAGAAAGTAAAATCCAATTGGCTTACTACAATCAGTGGGTGTTGACAGCATTTGTGATGGGTTGTGTGTGGGATTAAAAATTCATTTGAGGTCAAACAAGTTTCAAATGATAGGATATTTCAGTCAAGATAAATCAATTCTATCATGTTCTCATTTATCTACTAAAACTAAAGTTTGTGGCAGGAACTGAATTGATCAGCTTTTTTCATTCTTGGCAGTTGGATGTCACTGGTAAGACCAACATTGTCTGTATTTCTAATTGCCCTTAATACAAACAGGTTGGTAGGGTTTCTGAACCATCAATTCAAATCAGCTACTTTTTATGGAGCTGTCTTTTCCCTCCACTGCATTTTTAAATTCATTCCTGCTGCAGTGTGCTTAACCTTTTCCCCCCCCCAACCAGTTCTGAAATTCCAGGCTGAGGGGGGACCAAAAGGTTGCTGTACTAATTAAGTGATGCATAGTGATCCATTCCAGTTGTTGGAGTAGAACAGCAGCCCACCTGAATCAGACTAATCAGCTGTTCAAATGTTGCTACATGCTTCTGGAGTAGCTGGGTCTTGGACTTAAACCTGGGCCTCCTTACTCCTGGACCATGAGACATATTTGTTCTGGAAAAACCCTTTGCAAAGCAATAGACTACAGCTGTCATTACTAACTGAGGTTAAATGAATTCTAGAAGAAGTCTGAATTTGATTTCTTGATATGCTCCTTTCCAGTAATTATTCCAACTAGGGTGGGATGGGAGGGTAATCTGGGGTTCTTAACAGCATGGCACAGGCCTTCCAAGAGAAGAGCTTTGCTGGGGGCTTGGGAGTGGTGAGCATCAGTGACATGCCAATTTTAATGTTAAATTTTCCTTTGCAATTCTAAATGTCATTGCTTTCTCTAACAGTGCCCACCAGGGGTATCTAACTACTCATACTTTAAGTGTGAAGTAAGTCAGTCTCTAGTCCAGAAAAATTGGTTAATTACTATTTTGAAGTTACTTTCTCACCCCAATCAATCTGCTGAACTGCCAGGCTCCTTTGACCACTCTAGGACCTGTATGCTTGAGATATGTAATTGCTGTTGACCTTGAGGTACATGGGTTTTAACATTTCCTGCACCACCTCAATACATTACATCGCTGCTGGAAAAACCAATACTGCAGATGTTTGTGGGCAGGTAACTGATGATGTAGTTTGCTTGTGAAGTAGTTCTGTTTCTAGGACCAGTTAAAACTGGTCAGTTGTTGAACTAGTGCTTGTGAGACATTAAGCCTTTTTTATTTTTCCCCCTTCAGTGTTGCAGTCTCCCAGTGCAGGTGGCCAAGGCTCCGGAGCTCACCTGCATCTGAACCAGCAGAATTCCAACCTGCGACCCCTGCATCATAGAAGTGGATCTCCAGTTAATCTTTCTAAGTGGTTTGGCAATGATGTTCTTCAGCAACCATTACCATCTATGCCAAGCAAAGTAATAAGTGTGGATGAACTTGAGCTCCATCAGTAGTATGTCACGTAACACATTTTGGCGCAACAGTTTTACAAAGGTACCTGCAGGTGTCCAAGCATGGGGGTGTCCTTGAATTATTTTTGTTACCCCAGTATTTCTTGATCCCTATTTTGACTTTGTGACTGACCACATGTTCACGACTACTAGAATACTGCCACCTGGGGTTATAACTCAACTGTGCCAGTGAAACAGGGCAGCAAGGTCTGTGGGGCAAATGCCTGCATTACAGATTGGATACTTTAAGAGAACCCAATGAGCACTTCACTTTCCAGTGAAAATGCAACCAAAAAGAGTTTTTGGGGATTTTACAAACCATATAAGCCGCCATAAAAATTGTATAGACCCTTGTGTACAGAAACTCGTGTAAAATAACACTGCTTACATCTGTACATAAGCATCTGCAGTGGCTGACTATGTATATAAATGCTGCTGGAAGGACAAATGCAATGACACTTGTGCTCCAGTTTTGCTGAAATATATTTTGTAAGGTTTTTGTTTTTTCTTTTTGCAGCATGAAAGATTGTGGGAATTTTAATTTCCAATGCACTACGTGGTTCCTAAGTCTGGTAGTTGCCAGTAGGTAGGAGCTAAGCAAGCATCGCTGTACCAGAGAGAGTGTGTGTGTGTGTGTGTGTGTGTGTGTGTGTGTGTAGTAGATTCCTTTTAATACTGGAAGCAGGAAAAGGCAAAAAGACCCTTTAATTTTTCTTTTGGTGTGAGAAACTAAGTGAGACCAGAGAGAAACCCAAATATGGGCTGGGAACTTCTCATACTTTGTGTGAAGCCTTCCCAACTCTGCTACTCGAGCCTAATGTCCACAAAAGGGACAGTGTAGGGTGACTTCAGTTAATACCTTTTTTTGAGGGCCCTGGAATCTGACAGTTGCTTGCCAGTAGAGGGTGCTAGCCCCACAGCACCAGTATGGACACTGTGTGTTGCCTCTTTTGTGTTCATTTACTGAAATAACTTTATTTTGTGTGCCTTTGTTCTGTGGCTGATATGCTTTCATTTTCCCCCCCCCATGGTATCCCCTTGCCCTCCCTGTACAATTTGATGTGGAACCCCTTCATTCACACTGAAGAACGTTGCTTTGTACTGTTCGGAAATAAGACCTGTGACTTTTCTGGAATTTGCTGTTTTAGGGAAGGGAAAAGCACAAATTGATTTACAAATGAAGAAAATAAAATTTCACATCTCCATGTTTTTGTTTCTTTAATCTTTAAACTGTTGATGTGTGCCAGATGTTCTGTATTATCTACTAAACTTGGAGTTAAAAGTTCCATACCATTGATCACCTGAAGCAGTTATCATCAGTTTTACAGGTATCATGGCTGAGCTTGGTAATAAGCATTAATGAACTCTGAAATGAAATGTGCATGACTGCCAATTTGCACATGCCCCCAAAAATCTTGCATTGCATTGAATTAGTGAAAAGAGTGAATATGAAGTTCTGGATATGTAATGCTTCTGTATGTCCTGATATTGGAACAGCAGCCAAATTCCACATACATAATTATACTGCTGCATACTAGGTATGTTGACCAAAATATAGGTCTCCCTACTAAGATCTTCCACATTGACTGGGGATCACAGGCCTTTTTTCATGTACCAGTAACTGCACTGAAGTCCATCTGGATTTTTCACCTAGGTAAGGCCAAAACATTTTCATGATGATTTAGTGGGAAGGGGCCTTGGATCCATTAGCAAGTATTATTTTTTGTACTTGCTGAAAGTACTGTCCAGTAGCAGTGGACAGTATTTACAAGTTCATCAATCTTGTTAATCATGGTTAATCCCATAAAAACAAAGAATTGCTGATGTTGTAAATCAAACAAGAATTGCCAAAAAAGCTCAGGTCTGGCAGCAATTGAAGAGAAATCAGTTCATGTTTTGGGTCCAATGGCCCTTCCTCTGAACTGGTAGGTAGGAAAATGTTGGTTTACGTGCAGAAGGTGGGAGGAGGGGGTAAGGAGTAAACAATGGGTGGGGATAGAGCCCAAGAGAACAGTTGGACAGACAAAAGGGTGGACAATGATTTGGCTAGGGGAATGAACAGCTGTTAATGGAGACTCAGTGGCTAACCATGGGTCGTGTGTAATGACAGACTGTGATAACCAGACCTGGTTAGTGGAGTTGGGAGACTAGGACATGAGTGAGTTCAGGCCCTAAAATTATTGAACTCTCTAGTCTGGATGGCTGTAGAGTCTGAGTAGAAAATGGTGTTCTTCCAGCTTTAGATTTACAAAGATTAGAGGCAAAAATTGATCAGAGATATTAAGCATGGTTCTGAGAGGAAAATAGTGTCTCAAACTTGATTGAGGTTTTTGAGGAAGTGACCAAAAGTTGATGGCAAAGCAGTAGACTTTGTTTACTTGGACTTTACTAAAGCCTTTAAGGTTCTGCATGGTAGACTAATTAATTAGGTCTTGGGGTTCAGGGTGAGCTTAACAATTGATTTATAATTGGTTCACCAGTCAGAGACAGTAATGGTGGAGGGTTGCTTTTCAGACTGGAGGCCTGTCACCACCAGTGTTTCACAGGGATCAGTTCTGGGTCCTCTTGTCATTTCTATTCTCATCCAAATCACTTGTATAGAAGGCATGGTTAGTAAATTTGTGGATGACACCAAAATTGGTGGCATTGTAGACAGTGAAGAAGGTTTTCAAAGATTACAAAGGGATCTTTGAACTCCCATCTGCGATTTTTCAGCTCATTGACCCAATTGATCAATCTGGATAAGTGGGGTATTGCATTTTTGTACAACAAACAAGGATATGGCTTATACAATTAATGGTAGGGCATTGGGTGGTGTTGTAGAACAGAGGGACCTAGGGGTGCGGGTATGTAGTTCTTTAAAGTTTGCATCACGTATCGACAGGATGCTTTCAAAAGTCACTTGGCATGCTTGCCTTCATTGCAGAGTCCTTTTCAGTATAGGAGTTGGGATGTTATGTTGAGGTTGTTCTAGACATTGAGGCCTCTTCTGGAGTACTGTCCAGTTCTGGTCACCCAGTTACCGAAAGGATATTATCAAGCTGAAAGAGTTTACCAGGATGCTGCTGGGTATGGAAAGGTTGAGTTAGAGAGGCTGGAACTTTTTTCACTGGAGCATAGCAGGTTAAGGTGACCCCTAAGGAAGTTCCTAAAATGAGGCATATAGAGTTGATAGCAATTGTCTTCCCCCAAAATGGGGAATTTTGAGACTAGGTGACACGTTTTCAAGGTAAGAGGACAGATTTTAGAGACATGAGGCAAAGTTTTTAAGGAGGTGGTTTGTGTGTGGAATGAACTTCCTGAAGTGGTAGATGTGTGGTACAATTATCTATCAATCCAAATGAATTTTCAATGTGAATAGGAAAAGTTTGGCAGGATATGGGCCAGGAGCAGGCACGTGACCTTTATTGAGAGGGTCAAGTTTAGTTTGGGATTATGGTCAGCATAGACTGGTTGGATGGAACGGTCTATCTGTGTTTTATGATCGGGGAGAGGAGGAATATGTCTGGTGGCATTTTGCTGGAGGTGGTAGACATGGTGGCTGCAGGAGGGAAGAAGTGAAGGCAGAAGTCTGGGTGATGGGCCAGACCTGTTGACAGTGGTGCTAGGGAATCTTTGCTTGAGGAAGGTGACTGTTTCAGAGGTTTCCTTGTCGAAGCTGACCTTGTTGTCACATGTAACAGATGGAGGAACTGAGTGAAGGGTATGGAGTAGAGCCTTTACAAGAAGCAGGGTGTGAGGCTGTATAGTCCAGGTAGCTGTGGGAGTCAGGTTACTATTGGATATTAGTGGCCAGTTTTATCCCCAGAAATGGAAACATGTCAATTGAAAGGGAGGAGTTGGACCAGGTGAATATGATTTTGCTTCCACTTTCCATCCTGCTTTCAATGAACTCTTCCAAATCTGGAAAAGACAGGAACGCAGCAGTGGCATTATCATCTCTTATAACTGAAAGCGTTGTAGGTGGGGGCTGGAATAGGAATGGAACACCTCTTCCAGATATGTCACGAAGGGCCACCCGTGGCCACCCCTCTGACCTGAACCCTATTTTAGACAGTGGAAGTATGTTCCCTATTGAAGAGGGAGCAGGGAAATCAAAGTTCTTCAACTAAAAAATGAGACCATGTTATCCATCAATTCTGCCACAATATTTCCTTCTTCACCAATGCACACAACTTGACCAGGTACAAGTGTCAATTCAATTTTTAGCTGAATAAATATTGCATTTTTGCCTCCAAACAGCATCCCACCCAGACCTACCCCCTTCCCTATCCCTCTAACCCTGCACTTCCTATGACTCATCCCTGCACATCCCTGATACTACAGGGCCATTTTAGCATGGCACATCTTCAGACTATGGGTTCCCCCATGTACCCCAGTTTTGTCCCACTCAGCACATGGAGAGAACGCAAACTCCACACAGTTCTGAGATGACATGCTGGTTTCATGGGATGGCCTCCCTCTTCGAGTAGGATAGGACCTTGGTCTTAGCCACTACGTGCTTGAAAATGCTGTTGGTATCATTAAAATCTCAACCTTGAAATAAAGAACCAGCCTCAACAGCCCTCTAAGACTTCTACAGCTTCTCAATGCTAAAATTCCTTCCAACCTATGACCTCTTGAGATTATACCCTCCAGTTCTAGACTCCAATGAGGAACACCCCTTTCTGTATCTGCCCTCTTAGTGAATCCTCCAACAGTCTGCTTTTCAATCAGGTCACCTTTCATTTTAAGTTTCCACTAAGTACAGGCTCAATCTATCCAGTGCCTCAAGATAGTTCTTTCATGATTGGTATCAGCTGCCTAAGCTTTTCTGTAATGCCTCCAATGCCCGTATTTAGTTCCTCTTTAGATCTAAAGCTGTTCAGTATTCTAGTTATGATTTGACTAGTTCCCTGTCATGTTTTCTGAACCCCCCTACTTCTACGCTCTATTCCCTTTTGAAATAAAAGGCCAACACTACTTACCTTTTACCCATTCCATTTGGATGATATCTTTAATTCATGCATCAGGACACTCATCCATTTGTTCCATTGCTTTCTGCAGTGTTAAGTAAGATTTGACACTTCTTCCAAAGTGCATAACTTTTTTTTTCCCCCCTACTGCCCACTCACTTAACATGTTTATCCCTCTTCAGGCTGTCATACTATTTTTTTCATCCTCAAACTTGAAAATAGTGCATTCTTTTCTTATCCAAGTCCACATAATAAACATCTTGTGCTAACATGGCTGCAGAAACTAGCCTTCAGTTACAGGTGCTGTACAAAGCCCGAGCTGAGACCTAAAGACAAGAGGATACCTACTTTTGTGGAGGTCTGTCCTACCGTGATTGCAAAATGGGAGTGATAAGCCTTTTTGAACTGTGTATTAACATCCTTGCTACACCAGTTTTAGTATTCGTCTGCCATTTGTTGTTTTGCAGTTATGTTCACTTCATGTACCAGTCTCTCTTCTATGGCATTCTCTTCTCTCTATCCTTACTGAGCCCCTCTTTAGTAAAAGCACAGCTTGGAAAGTAAACTTAAGTCCAACATTTCTATCTGATTAGGTACTTGCTGTTCACTTGCTTCCAGTCAGTCTCTTTTCACTTGCAGGTTTTGCTTTTGGACATCCATTTCATTCTTGACCTTCCTACTAGTTCAGTTTCAATTAAGAGTAGTTTTATTTTTACAGGTCTGTCTTCATGCCTTTACTATAAATCAAATCAGGAGTATTATGTCAGTTTACCACTATCCTCCTAGTGGACTGTTCATCTTATTCAACAAAATCTCATCTCCCCTACTGACTTTTCACAGTATTTGAAAGGCTAACAGACCTAACTTCCCATCTGTAACCAAAGTTTTTTGAATCTAACATCCTAATGTCTCCCTTCACTGAAGTGCTTGGTCTCGTTCCAAAACTCTGGTATGTTAATTCAGTGCATCCATTGCAGAGGTCTGAGTTGTGATTTATGAAGTTATCGTAACTGCCATAATTTGATACTATTTAAAACATATACTACTACTGCAGTTTAAAAGTTCACATAGCTGGATTTGTGATAAAGTGCTGCTGCCTGAATTTCAATCATGGTACCCCATGTTTTGTTCAGCTCCTCGGGTATGTTTTTTTTATTAGCAGAATTATGCAAATGATTGTTAGTTTCATCCATAAGGATTGCAAAGAATGTTCTATTCGTCAAGTGACGTAAAATAACATCTTCTGTTCAGAACAGAACACCTGCACTGATTGGGAGTTTATCATGCACAAGAGAGATTTGGCACTACTTGGAAAATAACAGAAAAGAAGCTCAGTCAAGGATGGAAATCGTGTGTCCCATTTTACTTTTTGACTATTTGAATTACATCCTCATCTTCCAGCACATGGTCCTTGCCAACCTTCTGTGGATTGTACTTCACAGAGGAGCCCCACACCAAAGCACTGAAAACAGGAAGAAAAGAAAAGCAACTGTTATTCAACATTTACCTTAAGTCCAGGCCATTCATCTACCATGGGGAGGTAGCCAAAGCCTGCTGCTGGTGAGAACTGAACCAGACAAAGTCAAGAGTAAAACTTACTATTTGAACTCTTTAATTAAGTTCTTATGAATTTTCATGCAGAAATCCTCAACGGTAGTTTTTCTATGTGGTAACACCACTGGGGAAGTGTAGTCAGGTAATTGTCCTTTGGGTTTGGTGTAACTGTATTATAAGAACAGATTATTTAGCTAAAGAATCCCAAGAAAATAGATAAATTGATTTACCATCCACACAGCCAATACCTACATCCGTACAAGGTGTAAGTAATCCCATAGTTTTTCAAGTAGATCATCAAAATTCCAGCGGTGATGAGCAGAGATTGGCACACAATGTGGTATTTTGTAAATGACATCTAACTCCTCCAACGAGATCTGGTCAATTTTGTTTAAAACATAGATACAGGGGATGTACACCCTGCAGCATATAAAACAGCAAAGTCAGTCTGTTAGCCAAAATGAGAAGCAAAATAAACTTAAGTGCTGATGAATTATAGCAAACTGGTTGGTTTTAAATTTAGTTTAAAGTTTGAAATTAAGATGATTAAAATTATTTTATTTTTGTCAAATAGTCAGTTTCTTGTTCATTTTTAGCTGATGAAATAGCACTTAGTCAAAAACTAATTGCTGGAGAAACTCAGGTCAGACAGAATCTGCAGGAAGAGAACAAACTGAAGAGAAGAGATTGAACTTAAATGTTAACTCTCTCTATAAATGCTGCCAGACTGATATTTCCCAAGCATTTGTTCTCGACTGTTTTAGTTCTCCAACTTCTGCAGTTCTGTGTTTTATTGAAGAGCTTAAGTGATTAATGACTCCAGATGCAGACTGGGGTAGAACCTCTATGAAGAACTCTAAGTGAATTTTTTAGAACACACAACATTGATTCATTCTCTAATGATTTTTGTAAAGTTTATTGTACAAGGTTTTGCCAGGCTAAGGCAACCGTAGCTCCAAGAAAAAGGTGAAGTCTTGATTTTTCTAGAGAATATTTAACAAGAAAAAACCATACTTGTCACTATTTCAATTACAAGTTTTTGTCTGCATTTGTAATAGTCACCCATGTAAACATATCACACTAATTAAATATCTTGTGCAGAAGACAATGCACATCATGTCAGCAGACAACTTTCATTACAAGTGAGATCCTAAGGATTTACAATAGGAATGTAAGTTAAGATAGAATGTCGGAGTTTTAAGGAAAAAATAAATTACATTTGGAATAAGAACAAAAAAAGTACTGAGGATATCAGCCAACAAAATAGAGAACATTTCATGTTGGGATGAAAAAGGCACCCCAAACTGAAACCATAGCTGTTTCTCTTGCTAACAGGTATCACTCATTACAATTGTCAATGGCCTCTGGTTCACCTTAAGGAACCAATTGACAAGTTTTCTCAGTTATCACATACTCCTCATTGAGACTGTATTGACATGTTAGGAAGTACTATGAAATGTCTCACAGCATTGTTACTGCTAAGATGAGTGTTCTCAATCACTTTCAATAATCTATTTCCAAGCAATAATCAGTCATTGAATTGTCATATTAAATAGTTCACAGCAGTATCTTAAGCCATCTAATAGCACTTACCGATTGCCCTCAACTACATCAATTAGATCATCTGCTGTTGAATCACTGCGTAACGTGATGTCTGCATTGTGGATTTTGTATTCAGCAAGGATGCTTTTAACAGTATCCATGTCCAACTCACTCTGTGCACACTACCAGGAGGAAAGGAAGCAATCATGCAAGATTAAACAGACTGCAAAAGAAATTCAAAATGCGCCAGATCATGTACACCTGAGATTAAACAACATAATTTTGCCAAGTGATAATTAAACCAATTGATCATTCAATTTATTTGAATGGCCACAGATGCAGCAGTTTTACTCTACACATTCACAGGAATTCTGTTTCCTTTGAGTGTTGCTATTTTAGTCTAAGATTCCTACAACACATTTTCATTCAAGTTTTTGGATAGGGTAACCTTTTGTTAAACCCTACTTTGTCAGACCCCCTCACTTTGAACATGGCCCCACACTCCTCCCCAAATAAAATCTCAGATACCTAGTGCAGATTGGTTTAAACAATACTAAAATGATAAACTAACTTTGAATAAGTTTGCTGAAGTGTTCCCACGCAAAGCACATCATAATTTAACAAAGCCAGAATATTCTTAGCTAATACACCACATAATCCCCAACCCAACATGAACTCAAAAGCGCGCGCGCACACACACAAAATCTCTAAGCCTCAATTGATTTTCAATGAGGTAACACCCACAACAACCAAACCAGGTCACAGTTTAGTTCAATTCTGATTTAATTTCAGCTTTCTGCCACTTCATTTCTTCTCACTCACTGTAGAAGTCAAGTTAATGCCTCCTTTGTCCTTCTTCCTGAACCCAATGTTGGGTGGCTGCTTGTTGAGTCGGATTCCAAATCCTTCCAACTCATTCTCAATTATCTTCTTGTGTGCCAGTGGTTTCAGCACATCTAGTACAATCAGGATCAAGTTGCATGTTCGCGCCACTAAAAGTAGAGGGAAGCAATGCAATGGTCACATTTAGCAGCTGATTCTTCAAAAAGAAAACATAACACTTATCAACATTACCCCTCCCAGCAGTTACTGAGTGGCTTGTGTGCAGGGATAAATACAGTACAGGATTTACACAAAATGCTATTTCATTTTTAGTTGTGTACCACTTAAAGCATACAACATACCTGCAATTACTTGGCGTCCTCGGCCTTTACCATCTTTGGCTCCCTCAATGATACCAGGAAGATCAAGCAGCTGGGGAGGAAATATAAATATTTAAAACAGGTGTACAAACAACAGGTAAATGAAACTTGCAGAAATTAAATTAAAAAACCAAAAAGAACTGTGGATGCTGTAAAATCAGAAACAAAAACAAGTTTCAGGAAAAGCTCTGTAGGTCTGGCAGCATCCGAAGAGAAATCAGAGTTAAATGTTTCAAGCCTGGTGACCCTTCCTCAGAACCAAAGAGTTAACTCTGATTTCTCTTCACAGATGCTGCCAGCCCTGCTGAGCTTCTCCAGAAACTTCTGTCTTTGTTATTGGAGAAATTAAACTGCTTTCAACTCCACAGCATTTCATCGTCACACACAATTTCCTTTCATAACTTACTGTCCATCTGAGGCCTAATTTTAACAGGCCACCTTGTTGACATTTCCAGGAATCCTAATTCCAAACCCATCATTCCTTTCATTATTCACTGTAATACTCCTCACCAGACCTGCTGTGAACTTTGAGATTATGTTTCTCCACAGTCTGTACTATAAAACTTTAACTGGTTTAACACTTGCCCAAATTTTTCTAAGGAATCTCTAATCACTGTGTCCACAATGTATTTGTGGAACCACTACTTGCTGCTTTCACATAGTACTTAAGGAGACATACCCTGGACTATCCACGTGCACAGCTATGATCAGGAGGCCACTTTACTGAAGCCTAACAGTAGATTCTTTGACACTTGCTGTCAACTGCAGTGAAAGGAGGCTCCCTACACTCAGTAAAGGGGAAACGGACTCAATGTTATGTTCATGCTGCGTGGTAGAACTAGTAAGGGCAAAAGAAGCAGCAAAATTAATTTAGTCTAACTACATACACTTCAACTCTGCCTGTAAAAGTGTGTTTCCATTTCATACCTGTATTTTGGCTCCTTTATAGCGAATCACACCTGGTACTGTGGTCAACGTTGTAAATTCATAGGCTGCAACCTCAGAATACACTCCAGCCAAGTTGCTCAGTAATGTTGATTTTCCAACAGAAGGGAAGCCCACAAACCCAATCCGGGCGTCCCCGGTCTTTGCCACATCAAATCCTCATAACAAGAGGGAAAAAAAAATAAGTTTACATAAGGGCAAAGATTCAGAAACAGTAGTTAAAAAAAGAACACGAGGGAATCCTTTGATTACCATCATTCAACCATCTCAATTCCAACATCACACTCTCCTCACATCCCTCATTTCTCTTCATATCCAAAAACCTGTTCACCAGGTATACTCACTCAGCGACTAAGAACACGCAGCTGCTTGGGTTGAGATTTTCAAAAGGACTCAACCTTTTGAGTGAAAAGTTTCTCATCCTCAGTCCCCACCCTTTATTCTGAGACTGTGACTCTCCAATTTCTAGACTACTCAGCTAAGGAACCATTCACCTGAAACCTACCCTGTTAAGCTCTTAAAGCATTTTACATTTCCCAAAGAGAAATTACTCTTCCAAACTCCAGGCAATTTATAAGCCTAAAGTTTTTGAAGATTTGTAGCTTGGGTTGCAGATAATGTTGCAGACTTGCTCACCGAGCCAGTGTGTTCAATTGTAGATGTTTCTTAACCCTGCCAGATAATACTGTCAGTGCGCCTCCGGTGATGGTTTGGTGTTCTATCCCACTTGTTATTTATATACCCCAGCAAACAAGGCATATAAATAACAAGTGAGACAGAACACCAATGCTTCACTGGAGGCGCAGGGTGACAAAATGTCTGCAATCAAACACACCAGCTCAACAAGCAAGTCTGCAACCTAATATAAGCCTAGCTTACTCAAACTCTCCTCATAAAACAGCTTCCTTAGACTGTGTCATGAATCTTTGTTGCATACCATGTATCCTGCCGAGTCGCCAAAGAATTTCACTCCTGACCTTCTCATCTAGAGTAAAGGACACTACCACAGTGCCACAAAAGCTCTAGTTGTAAAGAGATGTAATTATTTTAAATCAACCTGTTCAGAAATGTTGACTTGTTGATACCGCATCATCCAAATCAGGTCCACTCAATTGTACAGTTAAATCTGATTTCCTCTTCCACATCTCCCAGCTGTTTCCTTGCAGGACTCAATTTAGACCTCATGTCCTCCAACCTGCATTACTGCTCCACATAATGAGCATGCCAGTAAAGGTAGATGAACCCGCCCTCTGCAGCATCCTTTTGAAGTTCCTTTTTAAGCCCTACTGTTACTAAACCATTATTATCTCCAGCATTGTCCCCAGCCTCAGTGAAGAAAACCCTCAAACTCATTCATTCTCCCCAAAGGACCGAATGCAGTCTCTCATTCTTCTCAATCCTTGCCAAGTTTCATACTTCCCCGTATTTCAATAAATCTGATTTTAAGATCCCCAGCCTTGTTCCTGAAACTGCTCTGGCCCTAATTCATATCGTCCAGCTATTATTCTTCACTACTAGTGACAGTTTGATCAAACGTAACGTTGCAATGATTTGGAATATTGCTTTCTAATCATCCATTCTTCTGGTTTTCACAACTTTTCTGAATAAGTTTCTCTTCAACCACTTATCCCGTAAACTATGAAAAGGCAAGTCATTTTGCTGTAAAAATATATCAGAGCAAATTAAAAGGAGTAATTTGTGAACACATTTCATCTGAATGCCTAAACATCAGTGTCCTAGAGCCTGAAAATCAAAGCATTCCACCCTGTTTCTCAAACATTTCCAAATAAACTAAGTGACTGTACCTTCACCAGGTCCACCACCACCTCCACCTTTCGGGGTGATAAGCTCTCGCCGCAGTTTGGCCAGGCGAGCTTTCAAGAGCCCGAGATGGTGAGCTGTTGCTTTATTTTTCTGTGTCCGAGCCATCTGACCAAGAGAGCAAGGAAGAAATTTATAGCCATAAGTGCAGGAGACTGCTTCAAGAATATGGTACATCACACATCATAAACAGTTACATCACCTGAATTCAACCATACCTCCTTGATTATTCTCAAATACTAAATCAAAAATCACACCAGGACTGAACCTCACTAGTTGTATCAACCGTGATACCCCTTTTATTCTTTCTTAAGTTATCTATCCCCTGCATGCAAACACCTTGACCCCTTGTACATCAGCCAGACTCTGCAGATTCAGTTATAGGCTGTTCAACACAATAAGTTCAACACAAACTTACAAAGCAAAATGCATAATAGCATGATTAAAGTATGAGCAAGTGGTTTACAAACGTTTTCTTGATAGGTCATTGAATACAGCAACAAACACAAAGGAGACACTTCATGGCAACTTCAAATAAATTTTAAGAAATAGAGTTCTGTATCAAATGTCATCAGCCATGATCGAATGGCAGAGCAGACTAGACAGACCAAATAGCCTAATTCTGCTCCTTGTATCTAACAGCCATTATTAAAGTGAGAGTAGCAGTCATCTAGGATGGCAGTGAATAAGAAGCTGGGTGAAGCGTGGTGGTCAGTTGATTGGGTCACTAAAGTTACGTTACTTTACGAGGAATGAAACAGTAGAGAATTCCAAGTGGGCCACATCAAGAAACAGAATCTCTAGAGTGTACAAGGTCGTCATTTGGCCCATTGAGACAAGTCCACCCAGACTACGCATCATGGGGCAATTTAGCATGGCCAATCCACTACATCTTTGGACTGTGGGAGGAGACCAGAGCATCCAGTAGAAACCCACACAGTCACGGTAAGAACATGCAAACTCCACAGTCAGTCAACCGAGGCTGGAATCGAACAGAGGTCCCTGGTTCTACGATGCAGCAATGCTAACAACTGCGTTACCATGCTGCCCTAATTCAATTGGATTCATTGGTCCTCAATTTCACACTGTGAAAGGATATTAGTCCTTACATAATAATTGAAACATTAACTTGTGAGAACAGTTGCAAAGGCAAAGTATATGTTCCCTTGAATGTAAACGATGAAGGGACATCCAATTGGCAGACTAACACAGCAGAGAAACAGATCCTTTGGTCCAACTAGTCCATGCAGACCATAATCCCAAACTAAATTACTCCCACCTGCCTGCACTTGGCCCATATCCCTCCAAACATTTCTTTCTCATGTACTTATCTAAATATCTTAGAAACTTTGTAACAGCACCAGCATCCACCACTTCCTCTGGAAGTTCATTCCAATGTGAACTACTGTGTTAAAAAAATTGCCTGTATGTCTTTTTAAATCTCTCTCCTCTCACTTTAAAAAGTCTTGAAGTCCCCCACCCTAGGGAAAAGATACCCACCATTCACCCCTCGCAATTTTATAAACTTCTACAAGGTCATTTTTCAACTTCCTGTGCTCCAGTGAAAAATATTCCAGCCCCTCTTTATAACTCAAATCCCCCCTTCCCATCAAAATCCTTCTGAACCCTCTGCAGCTTAGTAAAATCCTTCCTATGACAGGGTAACCAGAACTGCACACAGTACTCCAGAAGAGGCCTCACAAACGTCCTGCACATCCTCAACATAACAAGCAGCAATGAAGGCAAGCATGCTAAATGCCTTTCTAACCACCCCATCTATCTGAAATGCAAACTTAAAGAATTATGTGCCTGAATCCCTAGGTCCCTCTGTTTTACAACACTGCCCAAGACCCTACTTTTGTCTTTCTTCATTTTTCCAAAATGTGGTTTGGGGGGGGGGGGGGGTTGACGAGGGGCGACCTCTATCTCCTATTCCATCCCCTATTCCCAATTCCTTCGCCTCCGCCGCATCTGCTCCCAGGATGAGGCATTCCACTCCCGTACATCTCAGATGTCGTCATTCTTCAAGGACCGCAACTTCCCCCCCGCAGTGGTGGAGAACGCCCTCGGCCGTGTCTCCAACATTTCCTGCAACTCATCCCTCACACCTCGTCCCCACAACAACAACCAAAAAAAATCCCCCTCGTCCTCACGTACCACCGCACCAACCTCTGGATCCAACGCATCATCCTCTGACACTTCCGCCATCTGCAATCAGACCCCACCACCAAAGACATTTTTCCCTCCCCACCCTTGTCTGCTTTCCGGAGGGACCACTCTCTGCGTGACTCCCTTGTCCGCTCCACACTCCCCTCCAGCCCCACCGCACCCGGCACTTTTCCCTGCAACCGCAGGAAGTGCTACACCTGCCCCCACACCTCCTCCCTCACCCCAATCCCAGGCCCCAAGAAGACTTTCCACATCAAGCAGATGTTCACCTGCACATCTGCCAATGTGGTATACTGCATCCGCTGTACCCGGTGTGGCCTCCTCTACATCGGGGAAACCAAGCAGAGGCTTGGGGACCGCTTTGCAGAACACCTGCGCTCAGTTCACAACAAAAAACTGCACCTCCCAGTCGCAAACCATTTCGACTCCCCCTCCCATTCCACAGACAACATGTCCATCCTGGGCCTCCTGCAATGCCACAATGATGCCACCCGAAGGCTGCAGAAACAGCAAATCATATTCAGCCTGGGAAACCTGCAGCCCAATGGTATCAATGTGGATTTCACAAGCTTCAAAATCTCCCTACCCCCTACTGCATCCCAAAACCAGCCCAGACCCCATCCCCACCTCCCTAACCTGTTCTTCCTCCCACCTATTCCCTCCTCCCACCTCAAGCCCCACCCCCATCTCCTATCTACTAACCTCATCCCACCCCCTTGACCTGTCCGTCCTCCCTGGACTGACCTATCTCCTCCCTACCCCCCCACCTACACTCACCTTTACTGGCTCCATCCCCGCCTCTTCGACTTGTCTGTCTCCTCTCCACCTATCCTCTCCTCTATCCGCCTCCCCCTCTCTCCTTATTTATCTCAGAACCCTCTTCCCCTCCCCCATTTCTGATGAAGGGTCTAGGCCCGAAACGTCAAGTTTTCCTGCCCCTATGATGCTGCTTGACCTGCTGTGTTCATCCAGCTCCACACCTTGTTATCTCGGATTCTCCAGCATCTGCAGTACCTTTTATCTCTATCTCCCACCCACCCCAGCCACTCTCCATCTGCATCCTTTCCTTCACCTCCCCCCAATCGGTATCACGTCTGCGCTCTCTTTCACCATCCCACGCCCCGGTATCGTGTATCCCATATGTGAACATTCTGATTCTCAACCTGCTAATTACCTCGGCCTCAATCTCCGAGATTTTCTGTAGGATGCTCATTTCGATGACCACAGTTGGCAGCCCACCGAACACCTGGGTGAACCCTGTCCGAATCAGACAACCTCGCGAGACCGACCACACCACGGGATTTGGCGGGGGGTGGGGAAAGCACCGCGCCTGCGCATTGTCTCACTCCCCGCCCAGTGCAGCGCGTGGTTGTTCGTTATTAACGGTTAAAACGGCCGTTGAGGGGATACAGTGTTGTATATTTCAATTTACAGTGTTTTGCATAGGAGTACGGAACAAACAAGTAGACGTTAACAAACATCAATTTAGCAGTTAACTAAGAATTACTCTATAGATTTAAAGAAGGCAATCTTTTGTTCCAGCCTTAAGTTAGGGGTATCCCAGCTCTCTGAGAGTAAGTCCTTCCATTTAACGAAGTAGATATAAAAGGTACTGCAGATGCTGGAGAATCCGAGATTTTTTTTCTGATGAAGGATCTAGGCCCGAAACGTCAAGCTTTCCTGCTCCTATGATGCTGCTTGGCCTGCTGTGTTCATCCAGCCCCACACCTTGTTATCTCATTTAACGAAGTGGTGGGTTAAACCTGGTTTTCAGAGATTTTAATTTACTTGATTTTTAGAGAGCATGATAAATCTTCAGGGCCAGTGGCAGTGTCCATAGGTCTGGTTCATGTTCCATAGATATGTACCATCTCATGTCCCAACAGGTCCGTTGAAAATAATTTTAGAAAGGGCTTCCCTCAGTCACATTTCATCTAATTTTCGATGCAGCTGGGATCTCGGTGATTTTAGGGACTTCGTGGTAGAGGCGGAGGAGATTTTTCATTCTCTCTGTACGTTGTTAGACATTCAGTAATTGGTTCTTTGGTACACTGGAAGAAGCTGTTTGATGAGTAACTGGTAAGTTACTCGGCACATTCGAACGAATATGTAGTTTTAAAGTTGCGGAGTGGCACGTCAACTCAGCCATACATATCCCATTTTTCCCAAACGAACGCGTCTGCAAGAAACGTTACCAACTGCAAGTTTGAGCTCCACGTACAAGAATGCACGTAATGGCTAGAGTCACTGTTGTGCATTCACAGGGCAGAGAATTGCATAGATAGCATATTCAGGGAGGTAATCACACCTGCAGGTTAGGATCCTACAAGCTGAAATGAAATTGGTGATCACCAGGCAAGTGGTGTGGAAGTCCCCTGAGTCCACCCTGGCACCACTGGTGATAAAGAAAAGGAAAAAGAGTCAAAAATAGCAATAGATTATTCCATGATCAGGGAATCAGGCAGGCATTTACATGGCAGCAAAGAAATTGTAGGTGGCGTGTTGCCTCCTGATGCCAGGTTCAAGAATGTCACTAACTGTCTGCAAGAGATCCTTCTGGGGCGGGTGACCAGCCAGAGGTTATGGTCCACATTTGTACCAGTGACAAAGATAGGAGAAGGGACGAAGTCCAGAAAGTAGATTCTGGAGAGTTTGTGAGGAAATTAAAAATCAAGACCTTGAGTAGTAATCTCAGAATACTCCCAATGCTAGCTGGCAGTGAGCATGGGAATAGGAGGATTGAGCAATTGGACACATAGCTGAAGAATTGGTGGAGGAGGAGTTGATCAGATTTCTGAAACAATAAGACAGGTTCTGGGGCCGATGGAATGGTGGACAGGTTATACTTTTACAAGACCTGGACTGGTATCCTCACAGGGAGATTTGCAGCTCAAATTGGAAGCAGTGTAGCTGGCAATAGGAAGTAGATAAGTGCTAAGTAAAATCAGGAGGCAGGCGAAAGATTGTGAGCATCAACTAAACTTAGAATGCAGAATAATGTCAAAAACAAAGTCAAGAGCACTCAATTTGAATGCACAATGCATTTGTAACAAAGTAGATGATTACAAGGTACAAATAGAGGAAAATGGGTATGATCTAATTACCATTAGGGAAACCAAGCTGCAGGGTAACCAAAACTAGGGAATTGAATATTCAAGGATATCTGATATTTAGGAAAGACAGGCAAAAAAGGAAAAGGACGTAGTGTTATGTTGATAATAAGGGATGGGATCAGTACATAAGTAAGGGAGGATCTCAAATCAGAAGAACAAAATGTGGAATCTAAGTGTCACCATGTTAACTCTGATTTCTCTTCACAGATGCTGCCAGACCTGCTGAGCTTTTCCAGCAACTTCTGTTTTTGTTTCTGATTTACATTATCTGCAGTTCTTTCAGTTTTTTTTAATGTAGAATCTGTTTGGATGGAACTAAGAAACATCAAAGGGCACCATACATTGAAAGGACTGGTTTCGAGGCCATGAAACAATAGCGTGGACCTCATATTAATCAGGAAATTAGAGAAACGTTCCCCAGCATGATGAATATGGTAAGCATTGGAGACTTCAATCTACATATAGACTGGGTAGACCTAATGTGCAATAATGTTGTGAAGAATGAGTTCCTGAAGTGCATTATGGTTTTCTAGAGCAGTATGTTGAGAAACTGACTAGAGGATGAACTATTTTAGATCTAGTATTATGAATAATGGCTAATTGATATTCTTGTAAATTAATCTTTAGGAATGTGTAACGTAATATGATAAACGTAAATTATGCTTGAAAATAAGGTAGTCCAATCTGAAGGTGGGTGAAAGTCTGAACAAAGGATATAACTAAATTCTGAGCAGCAAATTGGCTGAAATGGATTGACAAATTACATTAAAGGATATGACAGTACATAAGAAATAGATAACCTTTAAAGAGTTATCACATAATTTACACCAATTACGTATTCCTTCAAAGCATACAAACTGAAAAATGTCTGTCAACCATGGCTATCAAAGTAAACTGTGGATTACTGAAAAGATTTTTTCAAAGCTTTTGCGGCTGCAAACCTTACTGGTCAGTAGACACATTGGGATTCCTACAATTCCACATACACACGATTAGCATATTGGCAACACCATAACTAGAACATGTTTCACTTGAAACCAGAAGGATCGCCTGGAATCGACCTAGGCACCAGAAGAGATAACAGCAAAAACAGTCCTATTGACCCTGCAAAGTTCTCCTCACTAACATCTAGGGACTAGTTCCAAAACTGGGAGAGCTGTCTCACAGACTTGTTAAGCAAGAGCCTGACATAGTCATATTCACAGAATTATACCTTACCGACAATGTCCCAGACACCACCATCACCACCCCTGGATATGTCCTGTCTCACCGGCAGGACAGACCCTGCAGAGGTGGCGACACAGTGGTATGCAATCGGGAGGGAATTGCTCTGGGAGTCCTCAACATTGACTCCAAACCCTATGAATTGTCATGGCTTCAGGTTAAACACGGGCAAGAAAACCTCCTGCTGATTACTACATACTGTTCTCCCTCAGCTGATGAATCAGTGCTCCTCCAACAACACTTGAAGGAAGCACTGAGAATGGCAAGGGCACAAAACATACTCTGGGTGGGGAATTTCAATGTCCACCACCGAGTGTGGCTTGGCAGCAGTAATAATGATTGAGCTAGTCGACATAGCTGCTATGCAGCAGGTGGAGAGGGAACCACAAGAGGGAAAATCATACTTGACCTCATTCTTACCAATCTGCCAGCTGCAGTTCCATCTGTCCATGACAGTATCAGTAAGAGTGACCACCGCACAGTCCTTGTGGAGACGAAATCCCGCCTTCACATTGAGAATAACTTCCATCATGTTGTGTGGCACTATCACCGTACTAAATGGGATAGACTTCGCACAGATCTAGCACCTTAAGACTGGGCATCCATGAGGTATTGTGGGCCATCAACAGCAGCAGAATTGTACTCAAGCACAATCTGTGACCTCATGACCCGGCATATCCCCCATTCAAATATTACCATCAAGCCAGAGTATCAACCCTGGTTCAATAGAGTGCAGGAGGCTATGCTAGGAGCAGCACCAGGCATACCTGAAGATAAGGTGTCAACCTGGTGAAGCCACCAAACAGGACTACTTGCATGCCAAACAGCATAAGCAGAGAGTGATAGACAGAGCTATGCGATCCCATAACCAATGGATCAGATCTAAGCTCTGCAGTCCTGCCACATCCAGTCGTGAATGTTGGTAGACAGTTAAACAACTCACTGGAGGAGGAGGCTTCACAAATATCCCCATACTCAATGATGGAAAAGCCCAGCACATCAGTGCAAAAGATAAGGCTGAAGCTTTCACAGCAGTCTTCAGCCAGAAGTGCCAAGTGGATGATCCATCTTGGCCTCCTCCAGTGGTCCCCAGCATTACAGATACCAGTCTTCTGCCAATTCAGTTCACTTCACGTGGTATAAAGAAATGGTTGGAGACACTGGATATTGCAAAGGCTACGGATCTTGAACACATTCCAGCAACAGTACTGAAGACTTGTGCTCCAGAACTTGCCGCTCCCCTAGCCAAGCTATGCCAGTACAGTTATAACACTGGTATTTATCCGACAATGGAAAATTGCCTAAGTATGTCCTGTACATAAAAAGCAGGACAAATCCAACCCGGTCAATTACCACTGCATCAGTCTACTCTCAATTATCAATAAAGTGATGGAAGGTGTCATCAACAGTGCTAGCAAGCAGCACCTGCTCAGCAAGAATTTGCTCAGTGATGCTCAGTTTGGGTTCCACCAGTGCCACTCAGCTTCTGACCTCATTACAGCCTTGGTTCAAACATGGACAAAAGAGCTGAATCCCAGAAGTGAGATGAGAGTGACAGCCTTGACATCAAGGCTGCATTCAACTGGGTGTGGCATCAATGAGCCCTAGCAAAACTGGAATCAATGGGTATTGGGGGCAAACTCTCGAGTGGTTAGAGTCATACCTGACACGTTGGAAGATGGTCGTGGTTGTTGGACGTCAATCATCTCAGCTGCAGGACATCTCTGCAGGAGTTCCTCAGGGCAGTGTCCTAGGCCCAACCATCTTCAGCTGCTTCATCAATGACCTTCCCTCCATCATAAGGTCAGAAGTGGGGATGTTCACCAATGACTACAGCACCATTCGCAACTCCTCAGATACTGAAGCAGTCCGTGTTCAAATGCAACAAGATCTGGACAATATCCAGGCGTGGGCTAACAGGTGGCAAGTTACATTTACGCCATATAAATACCAGGCTATGACCATCATGTATAAGAGACAATCTAACCACCACTCCTTGGTGTTAACATCACTGAATCCCTCACTATCAACATCCTGGGGGGTTACTATTGACCAGAAACTCAACTGGACTCACCGCAAACACAGTGGCTACAAGAGCAGGTCAGAAGCTAGGAATACTGAGGCGAGTAACTCACCTGACTCCGTAAAGCCTGTCCACCATCTACAAAGCACAAGTCAGGAGTGTGATGGAATACTCCCCACTTGCCTGGATGAGTGCAGCCCCAACAACACTCAAAAAGCTTGACACCATCCAGGACAAAACAATAAATGCTGGCCAGCCAGCGACAGCCACATCCCACAAATGAATTTAAAAAATGCAAATTTGATTCCGAAGTAAGGCATCAAAATCATCATTCAGGCTATCAAGGTGCCCAGTCTACCTCAGATTACCCTGGAAGGATAAGGTATCTCAAAAGTTTGAGCAACAGGTGAAGCTGACTGTTTTGTACTGCTACTATGCTGCAGCAACACAAGAGATGTTCATCACTATCAAGATGCTGCCATAAAGCCAAAAAGATGTTCTACTCATCGCACAAATTAATGATATGATATATGGATTTAAGCGCCAATGTGATGTCAGGTAAGTGGACTGTCCATCCCAAAGACTATTAGATCAAACGAAGCAGCAAGTATCTTCCACTGTTCACAATACGCAAGGTACTGATCATACCCCACAGCCTGTGCTTGCAA
This sequence comes from Ginglymostoma cirratum, assembly GCA_024137785.1. Taxonomy (NCBI): domain Eukaryota; kingdom Metazoa; phylum Chordata; class Chondrichthyes; order Orectolobiformes; family Ginglymostomatidae; genus Ginglymostoma; species Ginglymostoma cirratum. Next base: position 3,585,411 of record JAHRHZ010000119.1, on the reverse strand, counting down.
AACTCAAAACACAATGTCCACAATTGAATGTAATTCCACAATCCAATATTCAAAGGATAATTTTGAGCCTACAAAGGATTACACTGACAACCAATTTGGAATGCCAGTTGGTTTTATAACATGGCACACTTGCATGTACTTGAAGCTTCATGTATTGACACACAGAACACTGTTCTTTGCAGTCAGAAAGAGCATGCCTGTTTCAGCTGAACAAAATAGGTGTCTGCTATTTGCAAGTTCATTTCTCAGGGCCTTGACCAATCAGAGTCAACCTGCCTGGTTAAAATTTAAATGAAGCCTGGCAGTTAACTGCTGCATAATAGCAATGTTAACTATCAAGTATAATTAACTGGTGTATTCTCCATGACAATACGTTTACCAATCCACTTGTCAACCAATCAGCAATCCCCCCTCATAACAGTATAAATGTTGGTTTTCCCTTTTAATTTGTATTCTCGTGAATTGTCCTGATGAGTGCAAGTCAGAAAGCTTCAACAAAATGACTGTTTTCAGCAATACTGAAGTTCTGTACTACCAAACAAGTACAAGTTAATAATTATGTAAGATTGTGGCAAGGTGATGTCCTCGTGATATTATCACTCGACAGTCAATCCAGAGACCCCAGTAATGTTCTGGGGACCTGGGTTCAAATCCTGCCATGGCAGATTTGAAATAATTTTGTCCTATACTTGTGTGATCTGTAGTTGTCAAGGAAACAAACGTCTAAGAAGCAACAGGTAAATAGAAAGCTAAGCGCAATTGTCACAAAGAAGGAAAGGTGAACTAAATTATTTTTCCTGTTTTCCACTACTACTGACCATTGCAAAGGTAGTTTGTATTCCTTCCTTCCTTTTGAAAAAAGGACAGTGGTCTGTTTTTCTTGTGTACAATTTAAAATTTACTCAGCAAATTCCTTGGTTAAAAACAGTTTTTTTTTAGTATGTTAAGAACCCAGTGATACACAGTGACATGCACGTGCCCCGGGGAAGAAAGGTAAAGAATTGAAAGAAGAGAAATTATAAATTACATGTTACGTAAAACCAAAGATTAATGCACATGAATTAGACAGTCCAGTAAGTCAAATGTCCAGTGGAGAGTTTCAGTTGACTGTGCACAGAGGTTCCTTGCAGAGGAGGACAGCTACAAGTTGAATTGCTGGTGTTGGTGCAGTAGCTATAAAATGGGAAACAAAAACAGAAATTGCTGGAAAAGCTCAGAACTGAGGGAGAGTCACTCGACCCATAATGTTAACTTTTGACTTCTCTCTACAGATGCTGCCAGACCTGCTGAGCTTTTCCAGCAATTTCTGTTTTTGTTTCTGATTTACATCATTTGCAGTTCTTTTGGTTTTTATTTCGCTGTAAAATGGGAATTGGTTCACTTTGCCAGTGAAATAAAGGATACTTTCCACAAATTAAACAAGTGTGAACTAAGTCTGGAGCTTTTTACTGTTTTTGTGTTACAAGCAGCCAGAGGAAATAAATCAAAAGCTTGTGGACAGTGTGAAACAGGCTGGTAGGCGAGAGGAGATCGAAGTTAGGAGGGAAGATGTACTAGGAATTTTGAGGAACTTGAAGATAGATAAGTCCCCCGGGCCTGATGGGATTTATCCAAAGATTCTATGGGAAGCGAGGGAAGAGATTGCGGGGCCTTTGGCGACGATCTTTTCGTTCTCACTGTCCACGGGTATAGTGCCGGAAGATTGGAGAGAGGCAAACGTCATTTCCTTGTTCAAAAAAGGGAATCGGGAAATACAGGTCAGTTAGTCTTACGTCACTGGTGGGCAAATTATTGGAAAGGGCTCTGAGAGATAGGATTTATGATCACTGGGATAGGCACAGTTTGATTCGTGATAGTCAGCATGGATTTGTGAGGGGTAGATCATGCCTCACAAACCTTATTGAATTCTTTGAAGAGGTGACCAAACATGTGGATGAAAGTTGAGCAGTGGATGTGGTATACATGGATTTAAGTATGGCGTTTGATAAGGTTCCCCATGGTAGACTCATGCAAAAGGTAAGGAGGTATGGGAGAGGGGGAAATGTGGCAGATTAGATTCAGAATTGGCTGACCTTTAGAAGACAAAGGCTGGTAGTGGACAGAAAATATTAAGCACGGTGCTCAGTTACGAGTGGTGTACCACAAGGATCCGTTCTGGGTCCTCTTCTATTTGTGATTTTTGTAAATGATTTGGATGAAGGAGTGGAAGGGTGGATTAGTAAATTCGCGGATGATACGAAGGTGGGTAGAGTTGTGGGTAGTGAGGAGGACTGTTCTGGGTTACAAAGAGACATTGATAGGATGCAGAGCTGGGCTCAGAAGTGGCAGATGGAGTTTAATCCTGAAAAGTGTGAGGTGATTCATATTGGAAGGACAAACTTGAAAGCAGAATACAGGGTTAACAGAAAGATTCTTGGCAGTGTGGAGGAGCAGAGGGATCTTGGGGTTCATGTCCACAGTTCCCTGAAAGCTGCCACCCAGGTGGATAGATTGATAAGAAGGCGTATGTTGTGTTAGCTTTCATTAATAGAGGGATTGAGTTCAAGAGCCGTGAAGTTATGCTCCAGCTATACAAAAGCCTGGTTTGGCCACATCTAGAGTATTGTGTCCAGTTCTGGTTGCCTCATTACAGGAAAGATGTGGAAGCGTTGGAAAAGGTGCAGAGGAGATTTACCAGGATGTTGCCTAGAATGGAGGGAAGGTCTACTAGGAAATGTTGAGAGAACTAGAGCTTTTCTCTTCAGAACGACGAAGGATGAGAGGTGACTTGATAGAGGTGTACAAAATGATCAGAGGTATAGATAGAGTGGACAACCAGAGACTTTTTCCTAGGGTGGAGGTAGCTATTACGAGGGGGCATAGTTTTAAAGTGAGTGGAGGTAGATATAGGGGAGACGTCAGAGGTAGGTTCTTTACTCAGAGAGTGGTTGGGGCGTGGAATGCATTGCCGGAGAGGGTAGTGGAGTCGACCTCACTGGGGGCATTTAAGCGGCTATTAGATAGGCATATGGATGATAGTATAACGTCGGGGTGGAGGTTAGATAGACCTTAGGATTAGAGTAAAAGTTTGGCACAACATCGTGGGCCAAAGGGCGCATACTGTGCTGTACTGTTCTATGTTCTATATGTTCTATGGATGAGTAATGATTAATTAGCAGAGTAAGGGGGCAGTCGGTGACAATCAGCAGGAGATTTCCTTGATCATGTGCCACCTGATATCATGAGACATCTTTGGGTATGGCGTCAATGTTGAGTGCACCCTAGAAATCTCCTTCCTGACTGAATACCACTGTTCTGTCATCTCTGGTAGGTATGTCCTGTGTATGTGACTGTGGCATCTGGGACTTTGTAAGGTATGAACCTGTGTATATGACTGTGTTATGCTGTTGCTTGATTAATCTGTGGGACATCTGTCCTAATGTTGGTGCAAACCCTCAGCTGTTAGTAAGGAAGACTTTGCAGAATCGGCAGTAAGCTGGGCACAATCAGGAAGGGGAGATCCACCGAGAATGAGACAGCCCGAGTGAGGATATAGTTCAGGGAATTTGGAGGCAGTGTGGAAAGTCCGTGCAGAGGGGACAAAATGCTTTTTGCTCACTTTTTTGGCTCATAGTTTGTTAGGTCTTCTTACAGGATAATTAAAGCCCAGGATTGGGGGCCTAGCACAAAGAGTGACATCACAGGAAAACTGTAAGTTCATTGGTTGATAATAGCTACTAATTTGACTATCTATTCATACAGTATTTTCAGATTGAGCGTAAATAGGAGAAACATGACCTCAGGTTACAAAATAAAACACTAGTAAGAAATCTTTAAAGATCAGATTAAGAACTGATAAAATAGAGATGCTGGGCCAGGCAATGTGTTGCATCTCCATGATGTGGGAGCTGGTGGACTCCATTATGGTTCATAGTGATCACATCTGTAGCAAGTGTTGTTAACTTGAGGAACTCCGGCTTAGAGTTGATGAGCTGGAGTCTGAGCTTCAAACACTGTGACACATTAAGCAGTGGAGAGTTACCTGGACACTGTTTTTCAGAAGGTAATGCTCAAATTCAGTCAGTGGTCAGGGACAGAAGGGTATGACAATGTGTGAGGTAGATGGAAGCATCCAGGAGGTAGTGCTATAGGAGCTTCAGGTAAGTACCAACAATCTAGGTAGAAAGAGGAAAGAGGTTCTGCTGAGGGAATATGAGCAGTTAGAGGCAATATTTAGAGAGGTAATGGCCTAGTGGTATTATTGCTGGACTGTCAATTCAGAGACCCAGGCAATGTTCTGGGGACTTGAGTTCAAGTCCAACCATGGCAGATGGTGGAATTTGAATACAATAAAAATCTGGAATTAAGAGTCTAACAATGACTATTAATCCATTGTTGATTTTGGGGAAAACTTATCTGGTCCACTAATGTCCTTCACAGGAGAAAATCAGGTTGGTAGCAGATCCCAGGGAATTTGTGCAACAACTATGAGATGGCCATGCAACAGACAATTCTGTATTTGGTGATGTGTAAAGAAGCAGACTTGATTAGGGAGTTTAAGGAGAAGGAACCCCAATGGGGCAGTGACGTTAATATGATAGAATTCACCCTGCAGTTTGAGCGGGAACAGCTGGGAATCAGATGTAACGGTATTACAATTGAGCAAAGGTAACTACAAAAGCTTAAGGGAGGAATTGGCCAGAGTTGATTGGAAGGAGAGCCTAGCGGGGAAGACAGTAGAGCAGCAAAGGCAGGAGTTTCTGGGGGTAATTTGGGAGGCATGGCAGAAATTCATCCCAAGGAAGACGAAACATTCTAAGGGGAGGATGAGACAACCATGGCTAACAAGGAAGTCAGAGACAACATAAAAGCCAAAGAAAAAAGCATACAATGTGGTGAGGATTAGTGGGAAGCCTTTAAAAGCCAGCAGAGGACAACCAAAAAAGCAATAAGGGAGGAGAAGATGAAAGATGGGGGTAGACTAGCTGGTAATGTAAAAGAATATTGCAAGAGTCTTTTTTTAGATATATAAAAGATAAAAGACAACAAAGAGTGGACATTGAACTGCTGAAAAATGAGGCTGGAGAAGTAGTAATGGGGAACAAAGAAATGGCAGAGGAACTGAAAAGATACTTTGCATCAGACTACATAGTGGAAGACACTAGTAGCATACCAGAATTTTGAAGGAGTCTGGGGACAGGTGTGAGTATAGTGGCTGTTTCCAGGGAGAAAATACTGAGGAAGCTGAAAGGTCAGAAGGTGGATATATTACCCAGAACGTTTGAACTACACCCCAGAGTTCTGAAGGAGATAGCTGAGGAGATTGTGGACATTGGTGCTGATCTTTCAGAATTCACTGGAGTCAGGGATGGTCCCAGACTACTGGAAAATGGCTAATGTAACATCCTGTTTAAGAAGGGAGGGGGCAGAAGACAGGAAATTATAGGGCAGTTAATCTGACTTTAGTTATTGGTAAGATTTTCAAGTCCATTATTAAAGATGAGATTGCAGAATATTTGGAAGTATATGGTAAAATAGGGCTGATTCAGCATGGTTTCATCAAGGGGAGGTCATGCCTGACAAATCTGTTAGAATTCTTTGAGGAGGTAACAAACAAGTTAGACAAAGAAGAGCCAGTGAATGTGATCTGTTTGGATTTCTAGAAGGCTTTTGACAATATGCCTCAGAGGAGGCTGTTAAATAAGAGTCCAAGGTGTTAGGGACAAGGTACTGGCATGGACACAGGATTGGCTGACTGGCAGAGAATAGGGGTAATGGGGTCTTTTTCAGGATGGCAACTGGTGACTAGTGGAGTTCTGCAGGGGTCAGTGTTGGGACCACACTATTCACTTTACACATTGATGATCTGGATGAAGGAACTGAGGGCGTTGTTTCTGAGTCTGCAGATAACACAAAGATAGATGGGGATAGTGTAGAGGAGGCGGGGAGGCTGCAGAAGGTCTTGGACAGGCTAGGAGAATGAACAAAGAAGTGGCAGATGGAATATAAGGTGGGAAAGTATGAGGCTTTGAGGAAAGAAGAATAGAAGTGTAATGTATTTTACTAAACGGGGAAAGGCTTTGGAAATCTGAAGAACAAATGGATTCAAGAGTCCTGGTTCAGGATTCTCTTAAGGTTGGCATACAGGTTCAGTTGGCAGTTAGGAAGGCAAGTGCACTGTTAGCATTTATTTTCAAGAGGGCTAGAATACAACAGATATATATTGCTGAGGCCATATAAGGCTCTGGTCAGACTGCATTTGGAATATTGTGAGCAGTTTTGAGCACCGTGTCTAAGGAAGGATGTACTGGCATTTAGATGGGGGTCCAGAGGAGGTTTACAAGAATGATCTCAGGAATGAAAGTCTTGTCGTATGAGCAGCAGTTGAGGACTCTGGGTTTGTACTTAATGGAGTTTAGAAGGATGAGGAGAGATCTTATTGAAACTTACAGAATACTAGGAGCCCTGGATTGAGTGGACATGGAGAGGATGTTTCCACTGGGAGCAGACTCTAGGACCCAATGCCTCAGCCTCATTGAAGGGACACAGGTTGAAGAAATAATGGTTTAGACCTAAGATCGTAGTGATTGTAACAAGGTCAGCTAGGTGTACCTCATAGAATATGAGTTCCCTGATTGGGGCTGTTAATCTGGTCCAATCAGGGAGCCCTGGTTGACTGATAAAAAGAGGTGTGTCAAATGTTCTAACACCCTGAGAGCTGGCCCAGTGTCAAGGACTTTCCATTGTAAATAAAAGGTGACTTGGTGACAGGATACACGCCTATGTGGAAATATTTCAGTGGCGACAAGACTAAAGCACATTCATAAAGAAACTTGCTCAGAACAGTCGTCTTTGAGTTGGGGTAAGCATTTCTGGCATCATGCCATTATTTGGGAAGTTTAACTTCTTTGACCCTGTTGTCAAAGACTGGGCCCAGCATGTGGAAAGGATATGTTATTTTTCCCAGGCAAATGACATTGGTGCAGATGAAAAGCAGCAAAAATTCTTCTGACAGCTGGTAGACCTGCAGCTTTTTTGGTTATTAGGAGCCTAACTTTCCTGAGGCACCAGATACTAAAATCTTTCAAGAGATGACAGATTTAGTTAATGAATATTATGACCCCAAGATTCTTCTAATTCTGAGACACCTGGTAGGACGACAACCGGGGAATCTATATTGGGATTTTTGACTAGGTTAAGATGACTGTCAGAGGCATGTGAGTTTGGTTTAACTCTCAATGAGATGCTGAGAGACAATTTGGTATGTGGATTTAATGACCTAACCATGCAAAAGCACCTACTCGCTGAAGCCCAACTGAACTTCAAACAAGCACTATAACTGGCTTTATTATTGGAAAATGTGGCGAGCTTGCAGTATATGAGTTGCAGGGTATTCTGACAGAAGTGGACACCCTCACCAGTCTGACTGACCTTGTGGAACACCACTTGAATAAAGGCAATTGTATAGCCTCACTCAGGACACATCCTTAACAAAGGGACTCTAAATCAGCCCACAGCAAAATCCCAAGACAAAGCCAAGCCTTGGCCAAACAGTTACAATTTTCTTCAGGATCCGCGCCGGCAAGACATTGTAGTTGCTGGACTCAAGACAGCAAAGGAGTCCTATTGGATCTAAATTGAGAAAGAGAACTCTTAGGCTGGCATCCAGGAGAGTACACACCTAGAAAGACCATCTACATCTGCTTTGGAACAGTTAAATTGCTTAGCAACATCCAAACCAGAGCCAATCAAAATGTCTGGTTAAATAGTCAACCAGTTCCAACGTAGGTTGATATTGGTGTGGCCATTTCAGTGATCACAGAACCAGTCTTTAACAAAATTTGCTGTGGGCTCCAACACTTTGTACAAGATCTTGGCTGGACTGAGAACCTATATGGGAAACTTTTACAGATTAAGGGTACAACTTCAGTTCCAGTCTCGTTTGAGAAGCACCTCATTCAGTTACCTTCAGTGAAAGGCTTGTGTCCAAGCTTGATGGGGTGAAATTGGTTGAGAGAGATTCACCTAGACTGGCTTAACATTTTCAATTAAAAAATAGCTGCCTGAGTAAAGTCCTAATTAAATACCTAGACCTCTTTCAGGAATTTCTGGGGACTATCAAGGAAGTCAAAGCAACCATGCATGTGGACCAGGAAGCAATTCCATGATTCTGCAAGGCCCAGCCAGTGCCATTTGCCTTCCAGGCAAAAATTGGAAGGCTGGAAAGCAAAGGAAACATCAACCAGAGATAGTAGGAACTGCTAATGCTGGAGTCAGAGATAACAAGGTGTAGAGCTGGATGAACACAGCAGGCCAGGTAGCATCAGAGAAGCAGAAAAGCTGACATTTCGAGTCTGGACCTACTCCTGACCTCATCCCAAGACCAGCCCAGCTCGTCCCCGCCTCCTTGACCTGTCCATCTTCCCTCCCACCTACCCGCCCCTCCCTCCCAAGTGACCAACCCCCATCCCAACTCCCTACCTACACTCTCTTTACTGGCTCCATCCCTGCCTCCTTGACCTGTCTGTCTTCTCTCCACCTATCTGCTCCTCTATCTACCTTCCATCATCGCCTCCCCCTCTCTATTTATTTCAGAGTCCTCTTCCCTCCCCCATTTCTGAAGAAGGGTCCAGACCCGGAACATCAACCAGTCCAGTAATGGGTAGCTCCGGTCTAACTGAATTTGAAGCATGATGCAACTAGATAAATACCCAATCCCCTTTATAGAGGATTTATATGCAAAGCTGACCAGAGGGGGTGGTTTTCTTTCACGAAGCTGGAAATGAGCATACTTGTAATTGCAGTTAGATGAGGATTCCCAAAAATATGCTATAATTAATATCCATTAGGGTTTGTACCATTATATGAGACTCCATTTGGGGTATCATCAGCCTGTCAATTTTTCAATGGAGAACATTTTGCAAGGTCTACCCCAGGTTGCCATTTATCTGGATGACATGCTATTAACATGGGAAGACCAATAAGGAGCTCTTGGATATGGTCCTTAGATGGTTCTTCCAGGTGGGTGTACATCTAAGAAGGGAAAATTGTGTGTTCCAGGCACCTTAAGTGACCCACTTGGGTTACAGAGCCAATAAGAATGGGTTACACCGTTGGCAGATAAATTGAGGGCGTTCAAATGTGCTCCGGCTGCAATGTCTATACCAGAGCTTAGGGTCAGCCTTCGAAATGGTCACATTGCCAAGTCATAGCTTTCAGAGAAGTGAAGAAACAGCTATCATCCTCTAAGGTATTGGCACACTATGATCCCAAGCGAGATCTGGTATTGACATGCGATGCCTCCTCGTACGGCATTGGGATATTATTAGCTTAAAGGTGGCCCAATGGATAGGAATGACCAACACCGTATGCATCCAGATTTTGGCTAATGCCAAGCATAAATGCGCCCAGATAGAGAAGGAAGTTTTGGGCATCATATTTAGAATTAGGACACTCCCCCAATCTCTTTATGGATGTAAATTGTTTGAACTGAAACATCAGTTTTCATATAACTAAAATATGAAAGTAAATAAACCAATTAAAATGTAAAATATAGGTATATTGTTCAAAGGAAATTGCATACTTAGTGAAATTCTAGAGGAGACTTATATTTTTCTCATTTTCTCCTGTCACGTAGAATGTTGAAAATATATTATCACGATTATATCCACTTTATCAGCGATAAGATTGTGAGTTCAAACCTAACTTCGGGATTCAAGCACATAAATATGTTGATACTTCATTTCAGTACTAAAGCAGTGTTGCATTATTGGCAGTACCGTATTTCACTTGTGGCACAAAATAACAGCTATGTTGAGATGAGTATAAAAGATGCCACAATGTTACTTGAAGAAGACCAGGGAGTTCTTTCATTATCTTGGCCAACATTGGAGAAAGGACAAGCCTATTCGGTCCCAATTCCATGAGATCCCAGCTGATCTGGCTTCTTAATTTTCCATTCATCACTCTATTTCAGTTGATAGTGTCATCTGACAAAATACATCAATATCAAACTTTGAACAGAGAGAATTTCAGTTTCAATTTACCCTTTTTGTGTTTTCCTATTTCACTTCTTGTGCCTCCTTGACCCTTGCTCAGACTTTACATTGCATACCCTGGTTCTTTATTCCACCATGAAATGAAATAGTCTCTCTATTTCTAACCCATTAAATCCTTTCAACGTTACCCATGAGATCACCCCTCGACCTTCTGTTCTCAGGGGAATACTAGTCAAGTATATGCAAACTGCCCTCCTAATTTAACCCCCCACCATGATTATATGTTTTAATCAATATCCTCATATCATATAAAAGCAAAATACTGTCAATGCTAGAAATCTGAAATAAAACAAAAGTGCTGGAGAAACTCAATAAGTCTGCAGCCCCTTTGTGAGAGAAAGAGTGAATATTTAAAAGTCTGTTATGATTTCTTTTGAACACTTCCAAAGAAGAGTCACACTAGACAAATATTGTAACTCTCCCTACACATGCTGCCAGATCTGTTTTTTTTATTATACTCCAAAACATAAAATGTAGTTATTGTTCAAAAACAAAGTTGCTGGAAAAGCTCAGCAGGTCTGGCAACATCTGTGAAGGAGAAAACCTTTCAGGTCCGGTGACCCTTCCTCAGAACTGATGTAGTTATTGTTGGTTGGGACCTTGTGTGCAAATGAAATGTGATTATAGTTTACTTACTTTACTGCTTCAGAAACACTATGAAGCATCCAATGCACGGGAAAGACACTATGGTGAATCTAAAATTGCTTTTCAACACTTTGTTCTTCACATTATGTGAATCTGGCTTTTCAAATTTCAGAATGTAGGAGAAGCCTTTATGCACCAGTGTCATGATTTGTCTGGAACTGGAATGTGGGTACCTGTGTGTTTATATGTGTTAGGGCAAAGGACAGTACTTGGTAACATAAGGCTACATCTCTGATGGCAGGGAGCTGAATACGTAACCGCGCAGAATGCAATTGCAATATTCAGAAAGAAAACCTATTTAGTTCTACATCAAACCAAAACTGATTTTAAAAAAGCTAAAGGATTGGCAATAAGCAAGTGGCTCCTTTACACAGGTTAAAATAAAGCTGCACTTCCGTGAAAACATGCAGTCTATTCGAGTAGCTGCAGAATGGGAATAGTGAGCGTGGCGTCAAGTAGGAAATGCTTTGTTTTTACGGCTGAAAGGAACAATACACGTGGGTCGAAGCGTAAAATCCTCGTTTATAAAACCTCTTTTAATGTGTTGCAGTCTGGAAATATGTTCTGCAGCCAACTGAAAACAAACCACATTGCAAGTAAATGCCTCGAGGAAACGCATAGTTGTTTATCATTAAAAAGAACCGCGCATAAAGTATCTGTTTTGATCAGCATGCGTTTGTAGCATGATTTAGTGGATGTATCGGTGGCACACGTTATGCAATCTACAAAACTCTCACTTTCAAAATGCACAAATTTCTTGTCTGATTTAAACAGGTGGAAATAGGAAGCACAAAAGCATATGTAGGAAGCATTAGGCGTATGACCCCGAAGGAGAGAACATATCTTTGTTAGAGACAGGGGATGTTTAACTGATTTTTTTCAATTTGATTTGTTAAATTCAGAGTGTGATATATTACATTATGAAATAAAATCAATGAAACTTGAGAGTACTCGATCTTGCAAACCTTTAATTGTTTGAAGAATTAATGCATCATATATTTCAGTCTTCCCTCGTGCTGGAGACGTTATTGCATTTATATTTGTTTTCTTTCTTGATCTTTAAAGCAAAAGAAACACTGGAATGCAGCAGCAACCGGCTCACCCAACCCCTCGTTTGCAAATTGTTAGTTATTGCGTTAAAAATGAATGCAGACATGTATGAAATTTACACACAGCTGAGTGGTTTGGGGGAGGGGGGTCGAAAGAGTGAGGATGGAAGGGAAGAAAAGGGGGGTGTTTTCAGGAATGGGAGGTTCAGAGGATGTGGACTGAGTCAGGGAGGTGGCCAAAGGGAGAAGAAACAGAGAGGGGAGGGGGAGATGCGAGGAAGGGGAGTTGGGGGAAGAGAGGAGTGGTGAGGACGGGAGATGGGAGGAGGAGAATGGGGATGGCATGGAACAGGAGGAGGAAGATGGGTTTGGAGTGGGGAGATAGAGGAAGGAGGGGTTATGTGGAGGGGATATGGGGAGAGGAGGAAGATGTTGGGGGAAGAAGGTGGTGAGGGGAGGGGGTAAAGGTATAGTGTAGTTATGGGAATGGAGTATGGGGCTGTCTGGTGAAGTTGAGTGTTGTGTTGGGGAAGTGGAATGATCTGGGTGGGGAGATCATAGAACGTTGTAATAAATGTTCTAGGTAGGTGATGTGGGAGGGTTTGGGTAGTGGAGATGCTCTGCTGGGGATGTTTGGGGGAGGAAAGTGGGCTGTCTGGGTAAGGGAGGGGATGACAGACTGGAGGCTGGAAAAACACAGCAAGCCAGGTAGCATCTGAAGGAAAGGAGCAATTCAATGTTTTCGTTATTATACTTCTTCAGGAATTCATCCCTCCCATTGATCAACCAGGTTGTATCTACTACCAGTGCCCACCTATCACCACCATTCTACCTTTATCCCTCCCCCCTCTCTTTGCAGCTTCCCCCTACCCCCACATCCATCCAGACTGCTCACTTCCTCCAGATGCTACCTGGCTTGCTGTGTTCTTCCAGCCTCCTGTTTGTCTACCTTGGATTCCAGCATCTGCAGTTTTTTTTTGTCTCTAAGGGGGGGGATGCTTTGGTTAGCGTGGGGAGAGCAGGGTGTGTGAACGTAGGTCATGGTGGAGTCTGTGTGGCTGAAGGGGTTTGTGATGTGATCTGGTAGTAGGATGTGGGGGTTCTAGATAGCAGGGAAGTGGGGTATGTAGTTTGTACTGGGGACTCCAGCCAGATTAGAGGTATTTGGCCAGGGTGGGGTGATCTGGATTGGAAGCAAATGGGTCCTGGCCAGGGTCAGGGAGAAGTCTGAGGGCCTAGATCCTTCATCAGGATCCTGATGTGAAGGGTCTAGGCCTGAAATGTCGACTCTCCTAGCTCTTTTGATGCTGCCTAACCTGCTGTGTTCTTCCGTCTCCACACTGTATTGACTGGAATCCAGCAGCTGCAATTCTTGCTATCTCAGAGATCTGAGGGAATGAAAATTGGGGTGCTCACAGAAGGGATTTGGAGTGGCCTGGGAGAGGTTTGGGCTGTTGATCCAGGGTGGGGATTGTTGGGGATAATGGGCATCTTTTGGCAGGGAGTATGGAGGTTTGGCTGGGAAGTGAAGGGGTGGTTGGAGAATGGGGTCCAGGTCCAGAGGGTCTCTGGAAGCAGAGGGATTGGTCAGGGAATGAATTGGTGTCTGGCCAAATGGTCGAGGGGGTGTTGGTCTGGGGTCAGAGGTAGAAAGGAGTTTAGGTGAGGGTGATTGGTATGGGAGGAATGGACATCGAGTCTGGCCCGAGGTGTTAGCCGAGGGACGGAGGGAGCTGGGAGATTTAGCTGGGTTGGATTAGTTTGTGGGAAATGGGAGTGCAGCCCAGGATGGGGTGTTCTGTGGGGAGATGGGGGCCTAGGCGTAGACAGTATGGGGATGATGTGGGCCAGACGGGGATGGGGTGCAGAGGGAATGAGGTATCTGGCTAGGGTGAGGGTGGGGGGTGTCTCTGTGAGGTGATGGGTTCTGGCCCTGAGTGTGATCTGCAGAGGGGAATGGCAGCGGTGTGTGCGTGTGTGTCCGGCGGGGGGGGGGGGGGCCCGGGGGGGGGGGGGGGGGGCCCGGCGGGGGGGCCCCCCCCGCGGGGCGCCGGGGTCGCCGCCAGCGGAAGCGCCCGCGCTGCCATGTTGTTTGGAGGCGGCTCCGGATGGTGGGGGCCCGGGCTCGGAGGTGAAACAAAAGCAGCGGAAGGATCTCCCCCCATCCCCCGCGGCCCAGGCTCAGGCCCCGGCCTAAAACCACCCTTCAAGCCGGGCTGTCCGTGGGGCCTCAGCATCGGGCTCCAGAGTCAAGCGAGGCGGAGAGTGCGCTGCTTATTAAAAAAAATCTCGAGTGCCTTTCCCTTTATTATTTATTTCTGTGGGGGGTGGTGGTGTGGAGGTTTTTATAATCCTGTTGTTGTTGTTCCCTGTTTGTCGCTGAGTGAGTGACCGAGCAGGCGGTCGGGCTGCCATGGAAAGAGCTGCCGAGCAGGCCTGGAACAGCTACACCTACCAGGTGAGCCAGCACAGCGCCGACATGTTGAAGAAACTCAACGGCCAGAGGAAGAACGGCGGCCGCTTCTGCGATGTGGTGCTGCGGGTAGGCGACGAGAGCTTCCCGGCTCACAAGGCCGTGCTGGCCGCCTGCAGCGACTACTTTGAGTCAGTGTTCGGGTCGGCGGCGGCGGACGAGGCGGCGGGCCGCGAGCTGGAGATGCACACTATCAGCGCCAAGGTCTTCAGGGACATTCTGGACTTCGCCTACACCTCCCGCATCGTGGTCAGGTTGGAGAGCTTCCCCGAGCTTATGACAGCTGCCAAGTTCTTGCTGATGAGGTCCATTATCGAGATCTGCCAGGAGGTCATCAAACAGTCCAATGTCCAGATCATGGTGCCCCCAGCCCGAGGGGACATGATGCTGTTTCGCCCTGCTGCCAATGTGGACTTCGGCTTTACCCTGGATCTTGCCGCTGCTACTTGTGCCAATGGCAACTTTGTGGGTGAGAATGGGCACCTGCTGGGGGCTGGTGAGATCAAGGTGGGCAGCCCTGGTGCCCCTGCAGCTAGTCTTCCCTCCCTGCCTGGGTCATTGCCTGCTGTGGATGGTTTGGTGACCTCTCCTGCTGCACCCACCCTTGTGGCTGGTCAGTTTCAGGCCCCGGTGAACTCGGTGAACACCGATCATGCCAAGGTTGTAAAGAGGGGACGTGGGCGGCCTCGGAAATCCTCTTTGCTGGATCTGCCACTGCTGACAGCCCCTTTGGCCATGAGGGATGAGGGTTTTTACCCCTGCAGCTTCTGTGGGAAAGTATTCAAGAATGCAAATCGCCTGTTGCTCCACGAGGCTCAACATACTGGGCTGAGTGTGGAGCTGGGGTCAGGGGAAAATCAACTTCCAGGACTCAGTGACAGTCTCCTGGCATCTTCAAGTGGCCTCGATCTTCCCCGTAAAAGAGGGAGAATGCGGAAGAACGTGGCCTGTGAACTCTGTGGCAAAGCTTTCAGGGACGTTTACCACTTGAATCGGCACAAACTGTCGCATTCGGGGGAAAAGCCATTTGAGTGTCCCATCTGCCACCAGCGATTCAAGCGAAAGGACCGGATGACTTACCATATTCGGTCTCATGATGGAGCGGTGGGCAAACCTTACATTTGCATCAGCTGTGGAAAGGGTTTTTCCAGGTGAGTGGAAAGAGTTAATTTCCCCTTAACACTTTAACGTGCTGAATAAGGGGAAGCTGTCTGGTTAGCACAGCAAGCCCTATGCAAGTGATGAGAAGAAACGATACTGAAAAATAGAAGACAGTTTGATGAAATTGAAATTCTAAGAGTGTAAGTCCACTTGCAACATTGGAAGTGCATTGTAAAAGATCTTAACTGCATTTCTCCTTTCACCTTGCTTAGTAATTTAAAGTTCTCAATAAATAAAACAAAAATGAAATCTCAACCTGGAAACAAAAATGATAGAAAAAATTGCGACTGCTGGAATTTACAAAGAGAAAGTTATCTAACCCTAGAATTGAAAGTCTGGTTAAGCCAAGTTTGAAGATGCATTCAAAAGAGCATTGTCACCCTGTGTTAAAGCGTTATGCGTTCCTAAGCAGTATTGTTCCTGTTGGGATGTCATGTTATGTTGTATTGCCTACCATTAAAAATAACAGGTGTATTGTTTCAAGTCAGACCTGGTGCTTCAAGTACATAATTTTTTTCAGTTCATGATGCAGTGTGGGATAAAAAGAGAGAAATATTAAATATGTTTCATTAAATGCCGATATTTATGGTGAAGGATTATAGCCAAACAGAGGTAACACAGGGTCTATTAGACAAAGAGCAGCATGGAGTTAAAGCTCTTGTCTTTCAGTGACAAAGTTTGAATCTCTGAACTTGCATTGGAGCCTGTGGTAAAAACATGGTAGCTTTCTGTTCCGAAAATATGTGCTCTGTATTTACTTTAGGACATTTCTTAACAAAAAGAGCCCTATTTTCCAACTCTCTCTCCACCATTTTGTAAGCCCTTTGCTAGTATTAACATCTACTGCCACCCCCCCCGCCCCCTCCCTGCTGCCGTCCAGCCCGCCCCCAAGTGTTATCCACAGAGCATTGCTAGGCACGCTGCTTACAGGCTGTGCGATCGTCAATGAAACACCAACAACCAGAAGGCATGTGTAAACAGTACTATTTAACTCCACTTCTGAATTTTGTCTCTCATTCTTTACCTTCCAAGATTGCCCAGCTGAGATTTTGGAAACATTTTTTTATTCACTTACCAGAATGAGGGCATCTCTGGCTAGACCAGCATTTATTGGCCATCCCTAATTGCCCGGAGAGCAGTTAAGAGTCAAACACATCTCTTTGGGCCTGGAATCACATGTAGGTTGACAGTTTCCTTCCCTAAAGGACTTTAGTTTCCTGGCTTACATGCTAATACACCCTATTACATTGATGCTGGCTGCTGTCTTTCTTGCTTCTGAATTTTTATCATTGTTGTTTCCTTTGTCCCCGTGGTCTTGTGGTGTGCAGGAGGGCCAGGTGAGCAGTAAACTTAAGATCCAGCTCGTAGCACTATAAGACTGGAGCATGGGCCAATACTTGGGCCAGGAAAGAAAATGGGAATGAGGTCACAATCCGATCGGCCATGCTCTTATTGGATTCTAGGCACATGTACTGCTTCACGATATTTACTTTAAGTTTGTTATTTAGTTTTTACCCATGTTTCAGATTGCACCGGTATTGTTGCTGGGATTTGATTACATCTCCCTGTGGGGTTGAAATGTTCATACTGTGGAAAAATATCAGTGGAGCAGTATGGATTTAGATTTAGATTTACAGATAATGGGTGGATAATTAAGTTCTCTAATCTTATTGGGGTGTCATTTGTCACAACATTTAGTGTGTTGTATTGCTGGTCGCATGTTTGTATCTGGTTCAAACATTTGCAGTATGAATTAAAAACACCTCTTCAGAAATGTTTCTCTTGACCCCTATTTGGACTATGAGCACTGCTAGCAAGCATGGCATTTATTGCCCACTTCGAACTCCCTTGAGAAGGTGGTAGTGAGCCACTTTCTTGAATTGTGATGTAGATGCTTTCACAGCTCTACTAGAGAGGAGCGTTCCAAGATTTTTACCCAATGGAAGTGAAGGAACAGCGGTATAGTTTCTAAGTCAGGATAGTGTGTGGCATGGAAGGGAATGTATGAATGATTGTGCTCTGCTGCCTTTATCCTTCTAGTTGGTCGAGGTCAGAGGTTTAGAAGATGCTGTTGAAGAAGCCTTGGTGAGTTCTTGCTGTATATGTTATGCATGTGTACAGTGCTGCCACTGAGAATCAGTGATAGAGGGATTGAATGTTGATAGGCTGCCAATGATGTGGGCTGTTCATTGGATTGTTTCGAGCTTCTGTTATCTGACCTGCAATTGTTCAGGCAGGTGGAGAGTGTTCTATCACAATCCTGACCAGTACCTTATAAATAGTGGGTAGATTTTGTGTCAGTACTTGAGTTATTCGTTTAGTATTCCCAGTCTCTGCCCTGCTCTTATAAGCACAGTGCTGTATTTATTTGGCTGGTCCAGTTTAATTTCTGTTAAATGGTAAATCCCCACCATGTTGTTAGTGGGGGATTCAGTGACGACAATACCCTTGAATGTCAAGGGGCTATGGCTAGATTCTATGCAGTATACCTTAATGACTGCAGCCCAGTAGCTCTGACTTCAGTAACCATGAAGTGCTTAGAGAGGCTGGTCATGGCCTATGTCAACTCCAGCCTCCCAATCTGCCTCGATCCCCTACAGTTTGCCTTCCGACATAACAGGTCCACAGAAGATGCAATATCCCTCGCCCTGCACTCATTCCTGGAACATCTGGACAACAAAGACACCCACGTCAGACTCCTGCTTGTTGACTACAGTTCTGCCTACAACACCATTATCCCCTCCAGACTGACCTAAAACGGCATTTCTGAAGAAGGGTCTAGGCCCGAAACGTCAGCTTTCCTGCTCCTTTGATGCTGCTTGGCCTGCTGTGTTCATCCAGCTCTACACCTTGTTATCTCAGATTCACCAGCATCTGTAGTTCCTACTATCTTTAAAACAGTGTGATCTTGGTATCGGCTCCGACCTCTGCAACTGGATCCTTAGCTTTCTGACCCATTGGCTGCAAACAATGAGGATAGGTAACTGTACCTCCTCCCCAATAACACTCAACATTGGAGTACCCCCGCCCCAGCCGCAAGGATGCATCCCCAGCCCCCTATTGTACCCCCTGTACACCAATGACTATGTTGCCAAATTCCAAATGAACACCATCTACAAGTTCATCAGGATGGATATCTGACAACAATGAGTCAAAATACAGAAGGGAGATAGAGGGCTTGGTGGCATGTTACAATTAAAATAACCTGTCTCTCTCAATGTCAGCAAAACTAAAGGACTGATCATCAACTTCATAAAGAAAGGAGGAGAACATGCCCCCATCTATATCAATGGAACTGACATTGAGAGAGTGAAGAGCATCAAGTTCCTCAGTGATAATAACCGATGACCTGTCCTGGGCTTCCTACATAAATGCAACAGTCAAGAAGGCACAACAGCGCCTCTTCTCAGGGCGGCTTAGGAAATTTGGCATGTCCATAAGGTCCCTCATGAATTTCTACAGATGCGCCATTGACAGCATACTACCCAGATGCCTAACGGCCTGGTATGGCAACTGCTCTGCCCAGGACCGTAAGAAACTATAGAAGGTGATGTGCACAGCCCAGAACGTCACAGAAACCAACCTGGCATCCATGGACCCTATTTACACAGCTTGCTGGTGCGGAAATGCAACCAATGTCATCAAAGACCCATTGCACCCCGGTATTGACCTCCTACAATTCTCATCTTTCAGGCAGATGATACAGAAGCCTGAACATATTCACGAGCAGGTTCAGGAACAGCTTCATTCCAAACGTTATCAGACTGTTGAAATGGACTCGAGCCTCAAATAACATAACCTGTATGCCTCCAAGTCTTTTTGATCTGTACATCCTTTTTGCTTGTTGTGATCTGCCTGTAGTGCTAGTAAACAAAGCTTTTCACTGTATTTTGGTACATGTGACAATAAATCAATCAATCAGTCTGTTGGAGATGGTTATGTAGTGTGCGTATTACTTGTCACATAGAAGGTTAAGTCTGAATGTCAGTTAGTTCTTTGCTGTATGTGGACATGACTGTTTCAGTCCTTGAGGAGTAACGAATGGAACTAAACTTTGTGCAATCATCAATGAATATTCACACTTCTGATCTTGTGATGGTAGGAAGGACATTGATAAAGCCACCTTAGATGGTTGGGTATGGGACAGTAGCCTGAGAAACTAGTGCAGAGATACCCAGCAGGTGCAGTAGTTGGCCTCATAACCACATCTACTTTTATGTTGGGCCTGATGCCATCCAGCAAAGTGCTCTCTCTCATGTGCTGGCTCGCTGTCATTCCCTCTCGTGCTTGCTTGGCCTCTGTCTCGTGGCTACTCACATTGTTTCACTCTCGTTCTTCCATGCTCACTCTCATACTCCATCTGTTTCACTCATTGTCTTGTGTGCTCACTCTCTGTTGCCTTCTTGCCCTCGCTCTCCCACTTGCCCTCGTTCCTGCGCGTGTTCTTTCCTAATTTGCACCCAGGCTCTCACTTGAACCAAGACTGTGATCTCTGAAGCTTAGAATCCCTTAATGAACCAACTGAGCATTGGTAGCATGTTATTGCTGTATAACTGGCATTTGATAGCACTGCCCATCTCCTTCCTTCATTTTGATGGTTATGTGGATTGGTGGGAAGGTCGTTGGCCAAATTAGATTTGGTCCTGTTTTGTTGTGGCCAGGACATACTTTGGCAGCAATGAGCTTGGAAGTGTTTCTTAGCGCGTTCAGTCTCCTCATCTAAGATGAATTCCTGATCGTGGCCATTTGGTCCTGGATGGATAAAGGTGGGGAGTGGAATGAAGTTGAGCGGGTCTGAGGCATTTATGTTTTTCCTCTCCATGCAATGACCAGTCACCATTGGCATGTGGCTGCTTCCCAGTGACTGACTGAAGAGGAGTAGCACAAGCTGGCTGTTTCTTTTCCCTGTGGCTTGGATGAAACACGATTGGAGATAGTTTCTGTTTGAAACCCAACAACATTTTTCTTCTCTCTCGCAATAAAGTAATGAAGGCGTAACATCTATTTAGAAATAGTGAAGTATTTTATCTTTAGGATCCAAATACCGTGGGAGCTCAGGCCATATGAAAAGTGTCAATCCAGTTAATAGAATGAAGCTGGTGCTCATAGCCTTTGGTGTTCTGATTTAAGATTTGTTTGACGTTGAGTAATATTGTTCAGAATAGCCTTTTGAAGGCTGTGAGGCCAGACAACTCAGCAAATATTGTAAACACAATTAGGATTGAGTATTTTGGGCTGCGAGGGCCTAACTGTCTGGATTATAGAAATAGTTGTACTTGAAGAAAATAAAAGTTACACTTTAGCAGTATTAATTAATTGTAATGCTCTTTCAGATTTCCTGAGGATAAGGAATGTACAGGATAAATCCAAGTTTGTTCTTGTGCCATCACTGAACCTTTCCACTTTAATTCTGCTAGACTGTTAGTGACAGGAGTTTACCAGCTTGTTTTGAGTGTGAATTTTATTTTTCCCCAGCAATGTTATAACGAATCTCCAGTCACAGGCTTGGATCCTTGTAACTCACTGATACAGTCTATGATTTGCCCACATTGAACTCGTGATTTCCATTATGTTGCTGTCGGCATTGCTCCAAGAGAGACTGAATACGTATTCCCCATCACACTAGGAAAATGGGAGGGATTGGCAGTAATTGTAGTAACACAGTTATTCAACAAGTTTCTTTCAGTTGCTACAGGTTGAAAATAGAGTAGCTACAGCGCTGAAAACCAGCTAAATTTCTTGCAGGCTTTGGTAGGCCTTGAAAGGAGGCACACAGAACAACAGATTGTAAGAGTTCTCATTGTGGTGAGGATGGTGGCCTGCAGATAGGTCCAGTCAGGTAATAGGACTACCGTTGCTTCAGAGAATGTTAAAATCTAATTGGCTGAGTGCACCTTCCAAACTAGCTGCAGATGTCTTTGACACGTACAGCGCACCCTGCCTGCAGTTCGTAATGAATTATCCAGTGCTGAAACCCAATACAGATGGAAAGGAAACATTTGGCTACAAGGTTTTTGGTTAATGAAAATTTTTTTTCATAAAGAAATGACCCAAATACACTGGCAGATATTTCAATGACCGTCATTTTCTTCCATTTTTAACACTAAAGTTTTCCGACAAACAACACTAATCACCTGCTAGGCGGTTCATTCCAAAGTCGTGCTTTGGTTTGATTAGTCAAATATAAGTGATTTTTAAGAACTATCCTAGGTTAAAACAAAAAATGCATGTGACAGTATAGCTTGCCTAGTCGTGAGGCTGAATGATTGATTAATTTGTGCACTAACTTGGGGGTGGAATCCCAGTATGATAGCAGCTGGTCTGTTTGATTCTTATTAATACCTTTTGATGGCTGTTGTATCACTGAAAGTATGACAGTCTAACAATATGCTAAAGCCAATAACCTTTGTTTATTTCATGGAATTCAGTTTCAGTGTAATAAAAGCCAGTATGGAATGATTGGACAGAATAACTTGTTTCTGCTGTGTATCCTATCTAAAATAGATTTGAATGGAACTATGTCTTAACTTTTTTATGGTTGGATTATGTAAATTTCTGTTCTACTGACCATCTTGAAACTGTTTTACAGAATGAGGAAGACTGGTAATTATGATTGCAGTGGCAGATGGAGTTTAATTTAGATAAATGTAAGGTGTTGCATTTTGGTAAGACAAACCAGGGCAGGACTTATACAATTAATTTAGGGCCCTGGCTAGGGTTGCCGAACAAAGAGGCCTAGGAGTGCAGGTGCATAATTGCTTAAAAGTGGAGTCGCAGGTAGACAGTGGTGAAGAAAGCATTTGGCACACTTGCCTTCATTGGTCAGAACTTTGAGTATAGGAGTTGGGACACGATGTTGAGGCTGTACAGGACACTGGCGAGGTCACTTTTAGAATGCTGCATTCAATTCTGGTCGCCTTCTGTAGGAAAGATGTTGTTAAACTTGGAAGAGTTCAGATATGAGTTTACAAGGGTATTGCTGGGACTGGAGAATTTGAGCTATAGGGAGAGGCTGAATAGGCTGAGGCCTTCTTCCCTGGAGAGTCAGAGGCTGAGGGGTGACCTTATAGAGGTTTGTAACATCACGAGGGGCTTGGATCAGGTAAATACCCAAGATCTTTTCCCTAGGGTGGAGGACTCCAAAACTAGAGGGCATAGGTTTAAGGTGAGAGGCAAAAGATTTTAAAAGGTGTCTGAAAGATAACATTTTTACACGGAGGGTGGTGTGTGTATGGAATGAGATGCCAGAGGTGGAGGCAGGAACATTTACAACATTTAAAAGGCATCTGGTTAGGTTTATGAATAGGAAGGGCTTTGAGGGATATGGGCCAAATGCTAGCAGATAGAACTAGGTCTGGTTGGCGCGGATGAGTTGGACCAAAGGGTCTGTTTCCATTCTGTATCACTCTAAGGGAGACAACCCTTAAAATTTGTGTTTGGGCATTTAAGATGTGTGGAATTTAACTTGAATTCTAATTGGAAAAAGAAGCTGCTTCTTGAATAGTTTAACATAGTGGGTCTCACTGTGTAATCCTTTTAAATTACTGACCTTCCATTCTTTTCTCCCCTGGTATGGTTGAGATGACTTTGGTGCCATGAACTAACTTTGAAATTAGTTCCTTTGGAGTCCATGTTCAAAAGAAAATAGGAATTTAAAGGTCATGTTGAATCATCGTTTTGTTATATAGCAGGTGATGACAGGTTAGCTATATCGTGGGTGAGTCCTTAATATAACAACGTGTGAAATCTAGAAATTCACAAAAAGAATCAAAAGAACTTTAATCTGATTATCGTAATGATCCAAATTTAAATTTTGGAGAGTAGGGATTGCTCACTTTCTTACTCTTTAATCATTCTTCGAGTTCTTTATACGTGTCTGTATCCAAGCTGATGTAAATCTATCCAAAGTAAGGAGGCATGGAGTTGCAGTTGGCGCAAGTCAAACTGTGTGCGGTCATCTGCTGTAATTTCTGATACAAATACGTCCCACTAATGGAAATTCAAAAGGAAGTCTCCCCTTTCAAGTTTTATCAGTTGGAATCAATCATGATTTTAATGAGAAAGAAAAGTCTCACTTTTGGTGAAGTATTAATATCTATAGCTGAAATTAATTCCTCTAAATAAAATAACACAAAAAGGCTACTGACTTTTTAACTAAAGGAAAACTCACTGTGGAGGAAAAATGTCATTAAAACTTTTTGAAAGATGTTTGAATTTTAAAATTATAGGCAATCAGTGTTTTAGGAGTGGCTCAAAGTTTTAAAAAGCCAACTCTTCAAACTGAAGCAGACTAAAATTCAAAATACATCTTGAAAGTGATAGCCAAAATAAAATTTAATATTGAATGCAAGATAAAAACTTTGATCTTCACCAGGTGATGTCTCTTGTTGTTGCATGGCAGTCTAGAATGGCAGATGAAGTAAATAACATCTGATAATAAATTGAGTAAGGATACTGCATTCTGGTACAACGAATAAGGCGACAGTATGATTCCTGTAAAACAAGAGTGCAAATGGAATAGAGCAACACAGCAGAGAAGTAATGCTAAGCCATTTTTTGGTTACGGTTCTCTTGCAATAATAATAAAGATATAGCTATGGAAGAGGTGCAGGAATAGTGCAACAGATAATATTTCAACTGAGGTGATGTATTTATCAAAAAAGGTAGTGTAGACTGGAGATCACTCTTATAGAAACCAAAGGGCTGAGAGTTGACCAAATAAAGGTCTTTATGATTTTAATGAGTTTGCTAGGGTAGCCTTGGAGATGTTATCAAAGAAAATAATCAGCAATAAATCCGTTGGGGAATTCGGGGAAAACTTCTTTATCTCGGGTTAAATGTGGAAAATGTTACCATAAAGTGTTGAGAAAAATAGCATGTGTGCATTTATGAGGAAGCGAAACACGAAGTACAAATGAATAGAAGGATGTGCTGATCAGGTGGGATAAAGGTAGGAGGTGGTTTATGTGAAGTATAAACGCAGGCATAAACCATTTGAGCCAAATTTCCCTGTTTTGTTGTTGTAGACTCAACGTTAATTCAGTGTAATGTTATTTGTATTCAGACATTTGATTTGTTTCATACCTTGTTTAACTTCAGTGAAATTTACAATTCAAAAACCTTTTTTCCTGCTGTATACATTTTCGAGAGACTTCAGAGGAGAATCATTTGCTGAGTTCTTATTTAAAAGTGGGGGATGGCGTGGACTTGAAAAATGTAAAACTCTCAAGTTCACTGCTGTTCTTCAGGGATGATACTGGATCATTATTTATACTTCAGATCACACCACTACCCAGTTCTGAAAATTGGAGCCCTTATCAATTGAGGCATCGCCGCCTCCCAATACCCCCAATTCTCAGTCCAGAACTGGATCATGTGAAGGGATCGTGTCTTTAAATTGAATATCAAATTATTCGAGTGGACTGAATGGGAGTCATTTTTGGGGCCATGAGCATTCATGTGTTGAGAGAAGAGAACTGCGACTTTGAACACTACATGCCTATGAGAGGTGTTGAGTTCTGTTGCCATGATTTGTTGAGAAGGTAAAATCTTACAGGACCTCATTTAGCCCATTTGTCTGTACCTGCGTTTTCCTAAAACCAAACTTAATGCAGTTGAATTGGTCATCTGCTTAGATATCAACCAGTACTTAAGATTATTGGCTTTTATGAAACTCCTGAAGTTGTCTTTTAGTTTATTCATTCACGGGAGGTGAGCATCGCTAGTTAGGCAAACGTTTATTGCCCACTCCTTTCTGTTCCAAATAAGACCTGTGTGTGCAATTTTCCATTTGTGTAAGATGGTGCTCGTGCATTGAATTGTGTAAGTTTTTCACGAAGATACTTGCTACCAAATGAACAGTGTAATTACTTCTTTTAATGAGGTTTAAATTGTAAAGTTCACAATGTAAAAAAAATTCACAGTGCATAACATAATATATTGAATATTGTGCTTACGTTTGTATGAAATTTACAGCGCAGCAACCATGCACTTAGGCTGTTTCTCTCCAAATTCAGTTCACTTAGTGACATTCCCCACCTTTTCCCTGCAGTCCTGCTCATCTCTGCTTTCAGATAATGATCCTTTTTTTTTAAAAGCACCATATTCAGGCAGCCCCTACCACAGTCTCAGACTATGTAGCCCACTTAGATTCTGGAGTCCCTACAGTGTGGAAAGAGGCTATGCAGCCTATCATGGTAGCACTGACCTCTCTGAAGAGCATCCCACCCAGACCCAGTTTTCCCACCCTATCTTTGTAGCCTGCATTTTTACCATGGCTAACCTACCCATCATTGGGTTATGGGAGAAAATCCAAGCGCACAGCAGGAACCCACACAGAAGTGGGGAGAATGTGCAAACTCCACATAAATAGTCACTCAAGGTTGGAATTGAACCCGATCCCTGGCATTGTAATGGAACCTACGAGGGAGCAAGCTATCCTAGGTCTCGTCCTGTGTAATGAGACAGGAATAATTAATGATCTCACAGTTAGGGATCCTCTCGGAAGGAGCGATCACAGTCTGGTCGAATTTAAAATACAGATGGAGCGTGAGAAGGTTAAATCCAGTACCTATGTCCTGTGCTTAAACAAAGGAGAGTATGAAGGAATGAGGAAGGAGTTAGTTAATGTTGAATGGAAGCAAAAACTTTATGGTGGGTCAATTGAGGAACAGTGGAGGACTTTCAAAACAATTTTTCACAGTGCTCAGCAGAAGTATATTCCAGTGATAAGGAAGAACTGTAGGAAAAGAGAGAGCCAGCCATGGATGTCTAAGGAAATAAAGGAAAGCATCAGATTGAAAAAAACACACATACAAAAAAGCAAAGAGTAGTGGGAAACTAATAGACTGGGAAGTCTTTAAAGGCCAACAGAAAGCCCCAAAAAAAGTTATAAAGAAAATTGAGATAGATTATGAGAGTAAACTAGCTCCCAATATAAAAACAGGCAGCAATAGTTTCTATAAATATGTAAATCGTAAAAGAGTGGCGAAGGTAAACATTGGTCCTTTAGAGGATGAGAACGCCAATTTAATAACTGGGAATGAGGAAATAGCCGAGACATTAAACAGTTATTTCGTGTCGGTCTTCACAGTGGAGGACACAAATAACATGCCGAAAACTAATAGCAAGAAGGTTATAGCGGGTGAGGACCTAGAAACTATCATTATCACTAAGGAGGCCGTGCTGGGCAAGCTAATGGGGCTAAAGGTAGACAAGCCTCCTGGCCCTGATGAAATGCATCCCAGGGTACTAAAAGAGGTGATGGGGGAAATAGCAAATGCACTAGCAATTATTTACCAAAATTCACTGGACTCTGGGGTGGTTCCCGCAGATTGGAAAACAGCCAATGTGACGCCACTGTTTAAAAAAAGAAGTAGACAAAAAGCAGATAACTATAGGCCAGTTAGCTTAACTTCGGTAGTGGGGAAAATGCTTGAATCTATCATTAAGGAAGAAATAGCAAGACATCTGGATGTAAATTGTCCCATTGGGAACACCCAGCATGGGTTCATGAAGGGTAGGTCATGTTTAACTAATTTGGTGGAATTCTTTGAGGACATTACTTGCATGGTGGACAATGGGGAACCTGTGGATGTGGTGTATCTGGATTTCCAGAAGGCATTTGACAAGGTGCCACACCAAAGGCTGCTACATAAGATAAAGTTGCATGGTATTACAGTTAATGTATTGGCATGGATAGAGGATTGGTTGACCAGTAGAAAGCAAAGAGTAGGGGTAAATGGGTGTTTTTCTGGTTGGCGGTTAGTGGCTAGTGGTGTGCCTCCGGGATCAATGTTGGGACCTCAGTTGTTTACAATTTACATAGATGATTTGGAGTTGGGGACTAAGTGTGGTGTGTCAAAATTTACAGATGACACTAAGGTGAGTGGTAGAGCAAAGTGTGCGAAGACACTGAAAGTCTGCAGAGGGATATAGATAGTCTAAGTGAGTGGGCAAAGGTCTGGCAGATGGAGTACAATGTTGATAAGTGTGAGGTCATCCCTTTTGGTAGGAATAACAGCAAAATGGACTATGTTTTAAATGATAAAAAATTGCAGCACGCTGCTGTGCAAAGGGACTTGGGTGTCCTTGTGCATGAATCGCTGAAGGTGGGATTGCAGGTGCAGCAGGTGATTAAAAAGGCAAATGGAATTTTGTCTGCCATTGCTCGAGGGATGGAGTTTAAAAACAGGGAGGCTATGCGCCCAAGCTATGCCTGCCTCTTTGTAGGTTACGTGGAACAATCCGTCTTCTGTACCTACACTGGCCCTAAACCCCACCTCTTCCTCCGTTACGTTGATGACTGCATCGGCACCGCCTTGTGCTCCCACGAGGAGCTTGAACAGTTTATCCACTTCACCAACACCTTTCACCCCAACCTTAAGTTCACCTGGACCATCTCTAATACCTCTCTCTCCTTCTTGGACCTCTCTGTCTCCATCTCCGGCAACCACCTAGAAACCGATATCCATTTCAAGCCCACCAACTCCCACAGCTACCTAGAATACACCTCCTCTCACCCACCTTCCTGCAAAAGTGCCATCCCCTATTCCCAATTCCTTCGCCTCCGCCACATCTGTTCCCAGGATGAGGCGTACTCCCGTACATCTCAGATGTCCTCGTTTTTCAAGGACTGCAACCTTCCCCCTCCACCACAGTGGTCGAGAACACCCTCGACCGTGTCTCCCGCAACTCATCCCTCACACCCCTCCCCACAATAAAAACCAAAATAGAATCCCCTTCATCCTCAAGTACCACCCCACCACCCTCCGGATCCAGCGCATCATCCTCCGAGACTTCCGCCATCTGCAATCCAACCCCACCACCAAAGACATTTTTCCCTCCCCACCCTTATCTGCCTTCCGGAGGGACCACTCTCTCCATGACTCCCTTGTCCACTCCACACTCCCCTCCAGCCCCACCACACCCGGGACTTTTCTCTGCAACCGCAGGAAGTGCTACACCTGCCCCCCTACACTTCCCCCCACCCCCACCCCCATCCCAGGCCCCAAGAAGACTTTCCACATCAAGCAGATGTTCACCTGCACATCTGCCAATGTGGTATACTGCATCCGCTGTTCCCGTTGTGGCCTCCTCTACATTGGGGAAACCAAGCAGAGGTTTGGGGACCACTTTGCAGAGCACTTACGCTTGGTTCGCACTAAACAACTGCACCTCCCAGTCGCGAACCATTTCAACTCCCCCTCCCATTCCACAGACGACATGTCCATCCTGGGCCTCCTGCAGTGCCACAGTGATGCTACCCGAAGGTTGCAGGAACAGCAACTCATATTCCGCTTGGGAACCCTGCAGCCCAATGGTATCAATGTGGACTTCACAAGCTTCAAAATCTCCCCTTCCCCGACCGCATCCCAAAACCAGCCCAGCTCGTCCCCACCTCCCTAACCTGTCCTTCCTCCCACCTATCCCCTCCTCCCACCTCAAGCCGCACCCCCATCTCCTACCTACTAGCCTCCCGCCCTCTTGACCTGTCCATCCTCCCTGGACTGACCTATCTCCTCCATAACTCCCCACCTACACTCACCTTTACTGGCTCCATCCCTGCCTCTTTGACCTGTCTGTCTCCTCTCCACCTATCTTCTCCTCTATCCATCTTCTATCCGCCTCCCCCTCTCTCCCTATTTATTTCAGAATCGCCTTCCCCTCCGCCGTATCTGATGAAGGGTCTAGGCCCGAAACGTCAGCTTTCCTGCTTCTCTGATGCTGCTTGGTCTGCTGGGTTCATCCAGCTCTACACCTTGTTATCTCAGATTCTCCAGCATCTGCAGTTACTACTATCTCTGAGGCTGTGTTGCAGCTGTATAGGGTCCTGGTGAGGCCACACCTGGAGTACTGTGTGCAGTTTTGGTCTCCA